>OY829542.1:43062471-43471590 GCA_963691705.1 Viola odorata | reverse complement strand
TACGAGAACTCTCACCCCCCAGACGGGCCCGTTGGCACCTTGTGACCAAGATCACTCAGAAATGCTCCATTTTTGCCTATAAATACCTCCCCCACAAAGGAGGATGGTAAGCCTAAGATTATTGGCCAAAGCTCTGCTATTTCACACAATCACTACTAACTTAAGCATCGGAGTGTTACGCCGGAGACCCCCTCCGGCGCTGTGCAGGTACACCGGACGTCGCAGACCGTCGACCTCGGGGTTCATAATCCTCTACTACCCTACAGCAAACAAATCAGATCTTATCATGAACCTTGTTTTGATATATTCATGAAAAAAATATGCTTAAGTGGTAATGAGTATTTAAGGGCAGGTGAGAATGTTGCTACAATTATTCAAAGGATGTTACCACCCAAATGCAACAATCGAGGTGATGATTTGAAAGAGAAGGAGGATTTGTTTGTGACTAAGGAAATACAAGGATTTTTTCTGTCACACAATTCCATCTCTTCCCTGGACAAAGGGAAGAGTTCAGAACTGGAGGCAGAAATTGATGTTCAACCAAATCAGCCAATTCGAAACTAGAATCTTTTTGAAACTTCACTGGATCAGGAGATGAAGGTTGGGGAGACTTGTCACTACATTGAACCAAAGGGGAAAGTGAGGAAGATTGAGAAAGAGATGAATATAGTCATGAATTCACAAGCGGTTGTGTGTAAAAGGAAGGTTCTGCAATTCATTGATTTTTATGATCCATTTATTGAATCACCTTCCACTCACAACCAATATTTTTCAATTTATTTTGTAGGACCCCAAAATAAAACATGAATCATATAATGGTTATCTGCAAAATGCTCTGCTGGAAGACCATGCACTACACCCGATCATTCACATCAAATTAAGTGCATGGAAAGCATTCAGTAGAATTGGTTGATGAGTGATGCCAAGAAATGTCGAGTCTAAGACAATAAAAAGGGACGCTATATGGGAGGCAACCCATGAATTTTGTTTTCAATTTTTAGATAATTTCCTTTCAATAAAACTGATACTTCTTTGAAATAAAACTGATGGATGTCTTGGTTTTTCATTTTCAGGAATAGGTGGAAAAAAAATCCAGAGGCAAACGCACAGGACTCTTCCCTAGGCCTAGGGAAGAGACTAGTGCAGTGGAAATGAAAAGATGAATTTGAAAGCACTTGACACTATGGGGTATTTCCACCTCGAGAATAGGGTTGTCTTCTGTAATACAGATTTCACTCCAAAATTTGAGAAGTGATTGTGGGAACACCCAAAACTATTTTGCCATAACCCAAATAAACTGGCTGTTTTGAACATATATGGCTACCCAGTTTTTCTTTTCTGCTCGCATGAGAGTCTTTTTTTTTTATATGTGTGTAACTGTTGTGCTTATGATATTTCCACCACCAGTCCTCTTTCCAGAAGGTGTGGATGGTTCGGCAGCTTCACCCCCATAAGTTTCTAGTTGTCGATAATGTACCAACCCCTTAAGGGCTGAAATTGGTACCATGGTGGTGTGCGTGAAACAAATCCATATTTTTATTGCTTTCGAACTGTTAAAAAAGAGAAGTATCTGTTGTCAAAAGATTGGAAAAAACAAAAGAAATGAAAAGTTCTAGGATTTGTGCCCAAAAAAACAAAAGCAAAGCTTAGAAAAAATTATGCAATGCAAGAAAAGGAATCAAAACAGTAAACAAACAAATGATGAATAAGATCAGATAATAAGAAATTCCTAGTAATGATATACCCAATGTCATAATTCACATGTATTGATCATTGGTACAAAAATGTTTAAAACCGAGTTTCATAGGGAGGCTATAGAAATCAAGTTCACTTTGATTTCCTACTCTCTTCCTAATCAAGTTTCTTAAAGAAGAACCCTAACCTTCTTAGTAATCCTAAGGTTCACTTATAGGATTTTAACTAGTTGGTTGATAAAAATAGGGAGAGACCTTTCCTAGGCCTTGGGATCAGTTCATTCGCCCCCATAATCTAAATCTTCTCTATCGCTAACTGAGTCCAGCTCGTTCACTAAGAATTCCGGCCAGGCCCAAGGTAGTTGCTTACAAATTCCTTCTAACAATGTAGACCCAAAGTTATTAGGCAAGCTATAATTTATTCAAGTTAAAACTTAAGTTGATCACTCTTAAATCAAACAAGAATAATTTGTGAAGAAATCAGAAAAGAAGAAATACGAAATTCTGAATTGATTAAATTCATTTAGACCTCACAATACTAGAATCATGAACCTTGGAGTCTTTACTAGGAACGATTTACTTAGCTAGAAACATACATAATAAAATAAGATAAAAAGTATTTGCACAAAATTGGAAATTTTCTCGTTTCAACGAAGAAAATGAGGAGAGCAGAAAATAATAGAGTTCAAGTCTGGCTGCAGAGAGAATGAAAAAGAAGAGAGATTGTTCCCAATCCCGATCTCCCCTTTTTAAGCTAAACAAGAAAAGATTAAAATAGTTTATCTCTATCCTTGTTTTCCTAGAATTTAAGATAAATACAAAATGAATTGTTCTCATCCCTTAGGATGTTTTACAGCTCTGAAACTCTTCTTTAGAAGTCTTTTCCTGAGAGCAGAAGTGATGGCGCACTCTTCCTGATTTGTATCCCAAGCTTGCTATGTTGATTCTCATGCCCAGTTGAAATCGTCCTAGGCCTAGTGTAGAAGTGCTTCCTCCTAATGTTGATGTACTCTCCCCTAGGCCGAGGGGAGAGGCTTGTTCACTCTGGTCTAGTCCTTTTCACTAATGTCTTCTTTTTGCTCTATTTTCTTGGCATTTCTATTCCTTTCTTTCTTCTTTGGTTCTTCTATCTGGTTTTTGCAAAAAGGAAGAGAATACGCCCAAATTAGCAGTATCATCATGTAAAAAGAGGTAAAATAGATGATGAAAATGTACAAAATAAGCATCCAATCAATGTTTTACTAATAACACATTTAATTATAAGAAATATGTCCAAATTTGTCATGATATTGTACTCGCTACTGAGTGATAGTGTGAGAGATTCTATTTGTCAAAATATTTTATATTGTTTGGGAATAATGGCATCATTAATCACTGCCATTAATTTCAACCCTCTCATCCCAAAAAAAAAAATGATTGTTGTTGGTGACCAAGCAAACAGACTCTCCTACTCAAAAAGTTGGACCAAATTCATTTAATCCTCTAGGTATAGAAGTGCTTTCCTAATTCTCTCTAAGTGCCCCTTTGGGGTTAAGGTTCTACTCCCAAAGCCCTTTTCAAAAATCACTTTTCCATTTTAAGGTGTTTGGTAATGGCAGCCAAGGTTGGGCTTCTCAAGAAGCCCAGTTCCAATCAAGGCATAAATTGCCTTGCCTCGCGCTGGAGCAAATTGCTCTAGTGGCTGCACAGTAGCTACGTTTGGCCTTTCTTTCCTTTTTTTTTTTTTTTTCATTTTAATTTCATTTTTTTACTTTATATAATGGAATAAAATAAATTAAAAACTACCACAATAAAATCCCCATCTCAAGATAAGTAATTCGAGATCCACTTTTCCTATTTTTATTAATTTTTTAAAAATGGGTTTTATACCCTTTATGGTCATTTTACATTCCAACCATAGTTTTAACCGCAATTTTTACCAAACACCATAAAAAAACTTCTCGTTTCCCACCACACTTTTCCAGAAGTACTTTCTACACAACACTTTTCCAGAATCACTTTTCCAACTAGGACCGAAATGCCAAACAGGCCCTAACCCAGATCTGCATTGCCCATAAAACTGCGATAAATAACAAGAACACCTCAAGGTGAGTGAGATTTCCAACGATTTACTATAATTTGTTTGCATTGCTACCTTTCCCGATATCATTATTTGCTAACCTCTAAATTATCTGTGTACAACGACAGTGAATCAGGGCCTTCACATTGTGGGTTTGCTAAACCTACTTTTGAGAATGATGATAGGGTTCTACCTCAGATGGCCCTCAGAATAATAGAGTCGTGTGCCTTAGATAGGCAAGGCCAATCTATTGACCTAGAAATGAAGATGACTTTCGCACAGATGAAGGAGCTCCAAGATTTCCTAGATGAATATCCCAAACGATTGGGCTTCTAGTGGCGTATCAGAGATTCCAAAAAAATCGAAGGTGTTGTGGTGTCTAAGAAGTGGGTGTGTGATAGGGAAGGAAAATGTGTGCCTAAAAGAGGTCCTAACTTTGCTGAAGCGTCAAAGCGTTGTCAATGCGGTGTTCTAATAACCTCACAAATGAAGGACAGTTTGTAGGAGATACAAAGATTTAATCTACAACGCAACCATAATATAACTTCATCGTGCTCTCGTTACCAAACCAAGAACCAGGTAGTATCGACATCCACATAAAGGGAACTTTTCAATAACCAAATGTTAGGTACGCCCACTAAAACTCATGTATGCCTCTCATCTACTTTTTACTCTATAAATTGGATTTCCTTTATTTGATGTGAGAAAAGGTCAGCTGCATCCTAATCTGATAGGAACTTCATAACGTATATGTATTTATTTTCATTCACATGAACACATCAACATTTCTATACACCATCGAATGTTTGGTAGGCAAAGTTTTAATGTACATACACTTTAGATATTTGGTGCATATTTTAGGCTTGCATTATGCACTTATTTTTATCATCTTTGGTGTTTTGTGTAGTTTTTTATCCAGACTAATTCGGTGTAATATTTTCTTCTTGACATTACTAAATGTTAAGTTAAGAAATGGTAAAAATTATAATGAGGTTTTCAAATTATCCTCTATAACATCTACTCATTATGATAATGTGTGAATTATAATGTACTTTGCCTTATGAAATTTGGAGCATATTTTAGGCTTCTAGTATGCACTTAGTTTGACCATTTGAATAATTTTTGTACTTTCCAATCCTACCTCCAATAGACGATGTCAATAGTGAAAGCATGATCGGATAGGTTTGTGAAGTTGGAATAAGTAGAATGTTATTTCTGATATAATAGGAATAAGGATTAAAAAAACACAGAAACTCTATCGTTGAGAATGGAGGACACGAAAATGTGTCATTTATTGAGCATGACTTAACAAACATTGTGACTAGAGAACGACAAAGGTATTTGGGTAAAGGGGATACGGAAGAGATGATGAGTTACTTTAGCAACATGATAACACAAGATAGTGGATTTTACTACAAGTGCAACACTGACGAAGATATAGGATCACTGATATTTTCTGGGTAGATTCCTAGAGTAGGGCGACATGTATTGATTTCTCCGATGTTATTTTCGACACGACTTACTTAAAGAACCGGTACAATATGTCTTTTGCTCCTTTTGTAGGAGTCAACCACTATGGTCATACAATTTTATTGGGTGCATTACTAGTTTCAAAGGAGTGTGGACTCACATTAAATGGGTATTAGATACATGGAAAGAATGCATGGGAAACATAGCACAAAAAGGAATACTAACTGATCAATATCTAAGTATAAAATAGGGAGTTTAGCTAGCATTCCTAGACACCATGTAGAGATGGTGCTTATGGCACATCATGAGAGAGATCCTAGGAAAACTAGGATCAAAGGGAAACTATCATGAGCTGAAGATATAGTTTGAATTCTCGGTTGATGCGAATCCTAGTGCATGCACATATCAAGGAGTGTCTGTGCCACCCACCGGACCGATGACTCGTGAGGAGAGCTAGGAGTTTGATGGCCCAGATTGGTCGCAGCGTCATTATGCCCAAAATAGGAATATGCGCGGCATGAAGTCTAGTGATCCCGTGATCACGCCATCCCTTGGTGTGATCACGCCCAAGACAGAGACGAGAGACGAGTCGACAGATGCAATCCCATGATCATGCCATCCCTTGGCGTGATCACGCCAACGAGACCCTATTTTGCGCCAAGAAGGAAATTTCCAAGTTTCCTTTTTTTAATTAGTTATTAATTAAATTAGTTTGGATTTATTTATAATTATTTTAATTAATCAATTAGAAGTTCAATTAGAAGAAGGACTTCTATTGTAAGGATTTAGGGCTTCCTATTTAAAGGAGCCACCTTTTTCATTGTAAACTTACGTTATCTTTTCAATTAAAATTCAGAGAGAATTTTCTCTAATTGTTCTTCGCGAACCTTGTCCCTCATTGAGTCCGAACACTCGATTAGGATAGAAATTAAAACCCGAAAGTTCATTCCATTGATTCGTAGCTCTAGTTTGGCTAATATAGGATATTAGCAGGGTTAGAGATCGTGTTAAGAACCTCACTTGATAGGTTTAGTTTGGCTAATACAGGATATTAGCAAGGTTAAACGGTCTTGTTGAGTTATCTATCTTCCACATCAAAATCCAAGCCTAGAAATAGATCAAAGGTACGTGCTACGAGCCTCGGGTGACCAAGGATAGCAAGGTTAAACGGTCTTGTTGAGTTATCTATCTTCCGCATCAAAATCTAAGCCTAGAACTAGATCAAAGGTACGTGCCACGAGCCTCGGGTGACCAAGGATTGTATCACTGGTTTATAAGGTTGGTAACGAAATAGAGTTTGAAACTAAATGGATATCTTTCATACACAAACATCCAACTACAGACGTAGCTTGGTTATCAGATCTTTTTACCAACAGAACTTTATGGGTCCCTGCATTCTTCAAGTGCATGTTCTAGGTTGAAATGCAAACAATGCAAAGGAGTGAGGGTATCAACTGGTTCTTTAAGAATTATATGAATCACCAAACATCGCATACCCAATTTATACAGCAATTTGATTTGGCATTGCTGATACGATTCAGACTTCTGTAGAAGGGTAGACGAGGAAAATGGCCTCCCGAAATCACTGTTCTTGTCACCCGGTATACCTGCGAAGCGCCGGAGACCCCCTCCGACGTAGAAACTCCGATGCCTAAGTTAGTATGAGTGGTTAAAATGGCAGAGTTTGGGCTAGCAATCCTATGCTTACCTTTTCTTATCAATCCTTGGGGTATTTATAGCCAGAAAATGGGTGTTATCTAAAGTGGGCCATTATCTAAGGGTGATAACGGCTGGGGCCTCCAGTTAACATTTGGTGATGGCCAGGGATGGGATAGCGCCGTATGAGCGGATGGGCATTGAGTGAGACCCCCCAACGCGTTGTCGTCGACCATCCTTGGAAGACGAGGCGACGGTTACAGTTCTCCAATCCCCGTTATAGGGAACAAAGATGATAATGCCCTTGAAGTGCTCTTGAAGTTGCTTTACCGTTATCATAAGCCCAACTGAAAATGAGTCTGAGTGTTTACCAAGGACTACCGTTATATCTTCGTCCTCATTCTTTATCGGTTTTTTCCTATTCTTCGAGGTGACAGTGTGACTCAAATTTTCGATGATGTGTTTCCTCTAAGTGGCCTTTTGGTCCTATAAATAGGACTCTTCTCCAAACTTCTTTCCTCACATTTGTTCTGCATTTCTCCTCTCAATATTTTGACATGGATGAAATAACCAAAAATTTCCTAATCTCAAAAGCTCATACTTTGAAGAGTCTTACTATGGCTGATATTGGTTTCCTGGAGTCCATGGTGACCAAGACTTCTGAAGATGTTCTGGAGCTTCAAGGGATGCTCAATCCTCTGTTGGCCCGGCAAGGTACGGCTTCGATGGAGGATTTCAACTCCCTAGAGAATGTGTCGAAGATAGCTACTTTTGTCTCTCGTATCCATATGGCCATCAATATGTTGCAGCACAGGAAAGACTTACTGGGGTGTTGCTTGAAGGGTATGAGAGCTTCCTCCTATGAGCTGACCTCCATTGTTGATACTTTGAGCGAGATTCCCCATGTGGATGGGAATGACGGTACCGGGTCCGTTGTCTGACTGCTTGTGGCCGCCTTTATGCTTTTCATTTTTTGTTTTATATATATGTACATGTATGTATGCTTGGGTCGTTTAGGCTATAAATAATGTGGCTTTCGTGTTAACTTGCCTGTGATGTTTTCCTTCGGGATGCGCAAATGATACACTGACTGAAATTAACGTTTTCAGCCCAACCGAAAATGAGTTTGCCACTGGTCGAGCTTCTACGATGTTTGCTTTCTTAGTCACTGAATCTAACTGGTGATGGTAAATATTCACCCTGACCGTTCCTTGCATTAACTTCGCACCCTATTCCCAACGCTAACTGATTGGGCAGTTTTCTTGGCGCCTCTTGATTAGCACGAATTTCAAATAGGCGTGGCTAAAGAATCAGATTTTTCCATCATCACTTGTGCTCTCGAGGTGTATTAACATAGCATACGAAAAGGTAGGAACGCCTCTTCATCATGGCTATTTAATGAAATTTTTCTCACTTTACCCTGTTCACTTTCTTCTGTTCATTCGTCCGCAGAGGCTACCTGAAATACAATGGCTGGTTCGTACTCTTTGGAAGTTGCAGAACGTAATTCCCCAAAAACTCCTCCTATTTTTACGGCTCCTGTTTCGCCAATGGTAGTTAAAGAAGAAATCATGCAGGGCGGTAATGAATTGTTTCCTCATATCATGCGTTTTATATCTGGAGAGGGAATCCCAGCTCGTTATGACGGTCCTAAAATTCCATCCCCTACCAACTAGAGGGACTGGTACGTGTCTCCTTTGAAGGGAAAAAGTCCTCTGGAGGTCCTACGACCATAGCAAGGCAAAGAGGAGATACCTAAAGAACCTTTTTCTCTGTTAAACGAAGAACTGCCACCTCCAAAGGGAGATGATTTCTATTGGCCTTTTAGTTTGCTTGACGAGGATTGACACGCACGTCATGCGCTTTGTAGATGTCGTATGGCTTTTATGCAAATAGAGAAATGTTTTCATATTTTTCTCTTTTCTCGCCACGCTCTCACGTTAACCTTACGATCGCAGGGTGGTTAACGTCAATCGATTAACTATTTCTTCGATGGCGGATGCCACGTAACCGTCTTTCTAACTTCCCGTGTTTAAGCGTGCCCTTGAGTAATGTAACTACTTAGCCTTAAATTTTCTTTAATGCTTTTCCACGTGTCATCTTCCATTCCCCACGTGTCATCTTCCATTCCCCACGTGTTTCATTCTGATAGGTCGTTTGGCCCCCACTGTGATGTTCGACCTTTTAAAAGGAAACAACTTCTTTCCTCTTATCCTTTTACTCGCATTTCAAATTTTCCCTACTATCCTTCGCTCTCTCTCTTGCTCGAAGAAGAACTTCTCAACTGCTCATTGGCTCGGTCGATCTGTCTGCCATTTTCTTCTCTAAGGTACCTTATTTCATCTTCCTCAGAATTTTCTCTTGTTGTCTCTTTATTATGCACCACACAAGGTTTCAAACAGGCTCTCGGGGGCCCTTATATTTTGAGATCGAGAATACTGTTAGTGTTTTCTCTGGCGAGACTGTTCTACAGCTCGAGTTAAAGAACCATGGTATCTCCTTTCTTAGTGGTTACACCGTTATGCTTCCAGATAGGAGCATGAGGCTTCACGACAGACTGTGGGGAACCTTTAGGATGTTGTATTTTAAGATGTTTCTTTATGGCATTTGTCTTCCTGTTCATACTTCAATAGAAAATATACTGCGCCGACATAAAATTAACCTAGCGCAAATAACTCCCCCATCGTGCTGCGGTATTTATGCTTTTCTTTGCGCTTGTGAGATGAAGAATATCTTTATTTCGTCTATTGATTTGCTTCGCAAGTTCTTCAGCCTCAATTGTCGCAACAGTTTGGTCCATATCACTCCGCGGTGGAATGACGCGTACGCCTAGTCATTCTGGCAGAATTTTTGAGAGTTTGAGGATGTCGTTTATGACTGGAAAAGTGGTTTCTTCATTGTTGAGTTGCCCTCCCATTTATGGTGCTCGGGGTTTAACCGGCAGTCTTGTCTAAGAAGGAATTGGCTCAAGCTGATGCCTTGTTAGAAATGGAGATGCCTTTCCATGTTCGAAACTTTGCTTTGTACAAGCCCTTGCCCGAGTGCGTCGTGGGTGAGTCTTTATATTCTAGCGTTATCATTCTTTTTTCTCATTTATTGATACGACTTTTTTGCAAGAGACACTAGCGGTCAACCTTCTGTAGGGGATGACGCTACTCCAATAGCTATGCCACTTCCAATGATACCATCCTCTACATTTTCTAGGACCCCACTTTATCGGAGTGTCCCGTTAAAGAAAAGAAGGACCGTTAGAGCAATTCCACAAAGGGAGCGTGGTATTTCCGCTCAAGCTTCACATTTTCTTAAAAATTGGTTACCGGTTTGGGGAGGAAGAGTAGATTTAGGCCCATCAATAATCAAGATTGAGACAGTCGACAGCGATACTGAGGAAATAGACACCGAAATAAGTCTTCGTCAAGTTTTCGGGGATCAACAAAGAAAACTCAGAGAGGCAAAGGAGATGCAAGCTGCTGGGGTTTCTTCTGGGAATCTTGATGAGATTCCTCCTGTGAGTGTTGGTATTTCAACGGTAGCGAGTTCTCCCCGAGTGACTGAGATTCTTCTTGTGGCAATTGAAGTTCCTTCGGTGGTAAATTCTTTTACACCAGTCGGCTTACCTGCAACCACAATTGAAGTCCCCTTAGTAACGAGTTCGCCTCTGTCGGTTGGCGTCCCCAATTCTCCTATTTCTTGTATTCCTAACGTGGTAATAACTGCTCCAAACTTGGGTGCGTTTCCTGAACCGTTAACGAGGGCACCTCAGCGGCTATTTTTCACTTTTACTCCAAGAGCTGGGAGTTCTGTCGGAGGTTCTGCTCCTTTTCTCACTGTCAACCTTTCTTCTCAAGGTCCTGAAGGAGTTCCCTCCCATCAATTAAACTTAACGGGCTTCGGGACTAACGGGCTTCGCGCCCTGGGGGTGTCGGACCCCCTCTCAGGAGATCAGTTGACGACGGCTTTGATAGGCGGGATGATGAGTCTTCCTGAGGATAAAGAAAAGTTCTTACAGCTTTCTCCAGGCTCTCAGTATACGCGCGTTACGAATGACTCCTTGGCTATCTTCGCAAACTACATTACATCATCTAAACTCACGGTAGCAAACTTCGAGATTTATCCGACACAGTGGGTACTCAAAAGGTGCAGCTTGACCGTGCGCTGAGCAAGGCGAGGAGGTTGACACGATTTCAAAATCAAACTCAAAAGGAACTGGATGATTGTCGCGTTAGCCTTGCAAGAGAGAGATCCAAAGGAAAGGCTAAAATTTAGGCCTTAGAGGCGGAGCTGGTAGCAGAAAAGAAGAAAAACTCTCTTCTTCATAAAGAGATATTAGCCCAGGATGAGGATCTGGCCAATGTCCCATTAAAGATAGATTGGTGGAAGAAGAAAATCATGTGGGCCTTTAACACTGGATTCGCGGACTATTATGGCAGTAGTACCTTTGATCCTGCTAAGATAGCCGATTATACTTCCGCAAGGATGAATGAAATTGACGGGAGCAAAGAAGGTCTCCTTTCCTTAGAAGAGGAAGAAATAGGCGACGACAGCGATACCGAGACGCTCCCGTTATCATACGACCCGGATGTTGTGGAAGACACAAAGATTCCTACTTCTCCCGTTTAATTGCCTTCCTTTTTACTTTTCCTTAACTTATTGAGATTTTGAACCGTTAGAGTGTTTGATGCCATTTTCTTTATGGTAACGCATATTTGCCCGTGTAACATTATCTTTTGTTGATGCCAGAATTTTGACGCCATTTTTAATTAAATTTAGCATTTCCTTCATTTTACTTAACTTACTGTCATTTTAAATTAATTTACTGTCGTTAGTATTTTTAAATTCTCATCGCATTTTTATCATCGTCATTATCATCGTCAGCGTTCGAAATCTCATTTTTAATTTTTTGTCACGTATTTTCATTATTATTATTATTATTATTTTTAGCCTTAAAAATCACATTTTTAATTATCCGTTAGTCATTTGCTAGTTATTTTTTCGTTTTAGGTCATCGCATGAAATTTAGGATTTTTAGTATTTTATCGCATTTTTTAGCTTTTTTATTTTTTTATTATTATTATTTTTGTTCGCGCTTTTATTGGACCCGAGTAAGTTCGCTCGGACAATAGCTCGAACGCAAAATGTTTTCCATCAACTAGTACCTACTCTTTTTTTTCATTCACGCCGACCGACAGCATTTCGCGTAATTTTCGTCATAACGTCATTTATTTTTCGTCCGAACACTTTATGTTTTTGAACGAGAAAATAAACACGTTATACGAAATATTCTCATCATTCACTGTATATGGTTAAACTCGCCTTATTTTTCTCTACGCGTTGGCACTTTCGGCTCAAAAATTTGGAACGTTTATTCGCGAAAATGGCTCGAGGCCATTTAAATAGACTTAAAGCGACTTTTGATCATAATCGTTGATCTGGTTGACCAAGGAAAGTCAACCAGATCAACGGTTGACAAATTAATGTCCATGGTGCACATGAACAGCGTGGAAGCGACGAGGCAACGGAGCAAGCCACCGAGTTGCTTGCTCCTGTCGCTTCCTGTCCCTTCAAGTCGTCCACTCAGCCCTAGCCTCGCCACCTTGCCTCCCCTAGCTCCGCGAGCACGACCGTCCGGCCTCCACGCGCAGCACCGCGCTTCAACACCACGCGATCTCAAGCCTATAAATACGAGGATCCCTTCAACGTTTAAACCACGAATTCACATCCAAGCAATCTTGCTTCTTCTCCCTCTTGATCGATAGCTCATGTAGAGCATCGATTGCCAAAGTTCAAGCTTTTTAGTTTAAAATTCAAGCTTCGCTCGAAAGTACGTCTTTCGTTCCCTTTTATTTATTCAATACTTTTCCGTAAATATTAATTGTAGGCATGATATATAGAATTGCAAGAATTAAAATCAACCCACATGAACAACTTGTTTAAAGACTTACTTACAATGTCATGTTCATTTGATTTTAAATTCCGCTTATATTGACTTCATGTACTTGGTGGCTTCGATCCCACATCAGTTTTATCACTTCAAAACCTCTCATTTAAATTTGTACTCTGTTAAGCTATCCATGATAGAATCACGTAGTAATTAATTTAATCATGCATAAGTCCGATGATGAAATAGAGGGCGCTCATTTGGTCTTACGGAAAATTCAGTCCCATCACGCTACGGTCAGGAATAATCGATCAGTCTTGAAAATGATAACCCCATCTGAAAAGATTTTTAAAATGGTAATCCCGTCCAACGATTAATTATTCCTGAACGGTCCCGATCATGGAAAAGACCAAAGTGACGATTCCTCTAAGGACCCCCTTTCAAAACGCATTTTATCAAACACCTTTTAAACACCTCTCTTATCAACCGGTAACCATTTTCAGATATGACTCGGGTGCCTAACACCTTCCCGTGACCATAATACGACCCTGAACCTTTGTCTGGGGTTCAGACCCCTTTTTTGTGCCTTTAGTTTTTTATTTATTTTATTTTTTATGCCATGACAATTAAGTTCACAAAACCTAGAGACAAAATTAGGGTGGCGACTTCATTGCACGTTGCGAGGCGTCCTTTCACGCCGAGCATCATAAGGTCTCAGATTCGTTATACACTCGCGAATTTTTATTAATTTTCGGGGGCGCGACATTTTGGTGACTTCACTGGGGACTTTAGGGTCGGAGCCGGTTTAATTTTTCAGAGGTGTTTATTTGTCCATTTACCCGCTTTAATAAATTGCTGATTTGTTTATTTATTCCCTTTGATATCAATTGTCATATGCATTTCATAGTGCCCTACACCCCGGGGACAATTACCAAATTGTGAGGGTAGTAGTGACGCCCTAGGACACATGTCCTGGGTAGTGTTCACCAATCCCAACTCGGATGAACCCCTAAAGATAGTCGAAAGGTTACACAATTTCACAAGGAATCGGGACACTGGACGACACTTTAGGGACCTTTTCATGGTATCATCCGGGAATCGTTCAAGCCAGTTAGAAAAGTCAAAATCAGAACCCCAGCACGTGCATCATGATTATATCTGCTTTGTCGTGGTTCTATTTATCTTGTTGCCATGATTTCCATTTTTCATAAATTTCCTGTTATACGAACTGTAAATCTCTTACACGTACAGGTTACTTAGCATTTAAAATTTTATTTTTTGTCCCACAGGACCCATTTTCACTCATTCGATATGTCGGCACCTACACTACTTTCACTTGATATTTTCCGGGGACGAAGTTTCGACGATCAGGCCACACGATGAGACCTGTTGGAACATGGGTTCACCCCTGATATCACCACTAAGGTCAAAGTAGAAGTCGTAGACTTCGACTTAACTAGGATTCGAAAGTTGAGAAATGAGCTAACTAAAGACGAGGAGACACAGTTTGAGGGTAGTTATGGAAAGCTACTGACCCTAGTTAACGTGAAGACTGATTGGGGTTGCATTCGGGCAGCCTTAAAATTCAGGGATCCCTATTATTGGTGCTTCTCTTTCGACAAAGGGATAGACTTGACTCCCACACTAGAGGAGTACTCAGCTCTGATGTGCTTCACATCTCCTATATCGGCCATATACCAAAATGTCCGGCTCGACTCCTCGAGTGTCAAAATAAGGCTTGATAAATTGTTAGGAATCACTACTCGTGTCAGAGAAGGTGACTACTTCTGGTGTTGGTCAGATATCGAGGCACGATTTCAGTTGTCCAACGGGGAAAAACGCTTAAGGATTCTGGCTTTCGCCATTGTGGAATTTGTCCTCTTTCCGAAAATGAAGAACGCCATCGATTTTGCAACGACCAATGTCTTTTACAAGATGGAGGTAAATACCATCAATCCTACAATAGCCATCTTGGCCGAAACCTTTCGCTCTTTGGACTCTTGTCGAAGAAAAGGGAAAGGGAGACTTACCTGTTGCACCCAGTTGTTAACAGTATGGTTGGTCAGCCACTTCAAAGAGACTCCAGATCAGTCCATTTTCTTTGCAAGCTACATAAGATCATGCCCTTTTACTCAGGGTTATCAATGCAATGACCACAGATAAATGGGAGATGGAGAATAAAGATGTCTGGATCGACAGATTCATAAACCTCTTGGAAGAAGACTTCAGTTGGCACTCCAAAGGGCTGCAGACCTCCGATCCCATCGTCTGCTGTGGTCCCTTACCTCCTTTGATCGGAGCATGGGGGTGCGCTCATTATTGCCCCGCCCTCGTCCTCAGACAATTTTGCATAACGCAAGTAATCCCCGTGACCTTCGGCATGACAAGATCAAACCTGCCACACACCGGAGAAAATCAAAACATTCAGCTGTACGCCCAAGACTGGGCCCACCCCTTTTGTCTCAAGGGATGCGTCGCCCCTACAGTAACAATACCGAAATATCCATAGTGGAGGTTAAGATGAGTCAATGGCAATGTCTTACCTCACCCGGAAAATCAAAAACCGATGGAAGAAGAAGGGGAATCTCAGGTGAGCGAAGGAATGGATGTCATGGCTTACGCTCAAGTGGTAGAACAGATGCGAGCAACGCAAGAAGAACGAGATCTGATGACAGAGGAAAGGGATGATGTCGTAGCCCATCAATGTGGCCTAGAAGTCCAGATGAATGAGTTGGAAAGACGTAGCAAGGACGTTATCCGCATACAAGCAGTAAAACAGAAAGTGGCCCTCAGGGACTTTAAGGAACGTCTGAACAACGAAATCCGTAAGAAAGAAGCATCCAGTACCATAATTGAAGACAAAAATTCAGCAATAAGGATCTTGAATACTCGCGCAGACTTGGGAGACAGGAAGAGTTAGGCACTGCAAAGCCGGATTACAGCTTTAGAGGCCGAGATAGAAATGCAAAAAGGGGAGATGGCCTCGATGGAATACCTTTGGCAGGAGCAAGAGAATTCTAACTTCCAGGGTTGACACCTTCACTAGAAGACTCGAATATCGCCAGCCCTTTTTCTTTTTCATGTAACTAGGATCCCTGATTTCATCTATTCTAGCCATTTTTGATGAATTTAGGTAGTTGGCAAGTTTACCATATTTTGTAAACACTTTTTAATAAAGTCGTACTCTTTCAGATATTTATTAAATCCCCTCAACTTTCTATATCAATTGTCCATCCAATACAACTCAAAAGACCATCGCAAAAGAGAAAATCCCTCCGGAATAAACACAATCATTTCACCGAAAATTCGGGAAAAACAATTCCTACCAAATACTCAAAACATCCGAACATTACTCATAGCCATGTCCTCCTTGCTCATCACAGACTCCAAATTCATGGTATAGATCATCGTCCCTTCCCTCGGATGGGTTCACCAAGCATCAGGCCCTGCGTCGTTTGAAAGCATAGTGTAAAAGAGATCTTCCTAGCATGGCAGCATTGGTTGCCCTTGCTGATTTGGGTTTCGCAGATAGCATCTCAGATTGCTTCACATCGTTGGAATGATAGAGGCTTCCTTCGTATCTTGTCAATAACCAGGATATCTCGCCTCTCCAACCGCCCTGAAAATATCAAGTGAAAGTGTAGCCAGAAAAGTGAATGAGCAACGTGGAGGCCTCGGGATCGCACATCACCTGGATATCCTCACTTGTACTTACTCTTTTTTTGTATTTCCTTTTTCAAGGTTCACGATAGCTCCTCGAAAGCAAGCTACTTCGCACAGGCTCCCCGTAACTAGACTTCAAAAATGAAAAATGACTGAAAAGGCTAAGGCCAATGAAGTACTAACAGCCAGAATCGCAGAGTTAGAGGAACAAGTTAGGATTACTACAGAAAGGGTTGTCAGGGCCGAAAAGGAGAGAGATGAAGCTACCACTGAATTCCCACTAGGTTTTTACCCCACTTAAACAGTAGGACCTCTCTCTTCGCTCACCGTTGCAGGACCTTCAGTACCTCAACCACTTTCTGGCCCTAGTGGAGATGGATTTGTCCCTTCACTGTACCCACCGCAGCAAATCCTATGATTAATACGGGTGAAGAAATTTCCATGTCACTTCAGCGCCTTTCAACCAAACATGTTGTGGACTCCGGCAAAAGTCAGGCCCACCTAGAGACCTCGTATCTCCCTCCCCTTCTTCCAAGCACAGTTCCCGGACCTGTGAGAATTCAGCCTCCTGTTTTCAACCCAGCGCAACCTCAGTTCTCGTTGAAACCTCTACTACCCTTCGGTTCTAACCCCATTATGGCCAGGAAACCAAAAAGTGACAGACTGAATCTACTCGAAGAAAGACTCAGAGCGATTGAAGGGGCTGATCCGTTTGACCCTACTGGTCCCGCCGATATATACATGGTCCCCGAGATCGTCATACCACCGAAGTACAAGATCCCCGACTTTGAAAAGTATACTAGTGTCGAGTGCCCAAAGACCCACCTCAGAGCATACTGTAATAAGATGGCAGAGATGATCCACAATGAGCCATTCTTGATTCATCTGTTTCGAGAAAGCTTAACCAAACACGCCTTAACTTGGTACATGGGTCTAGACAGAGCCAGGATCAGGACGTGGAGAGACCTGTCCGATGCCTTCTACAGACAATATAAATTCAACATGGAGGTAGCTCCCGACCGCGCCGGCGAGTCCGTGAAGACATATGCTCAGAGATGGAGAGAGTTGGCTTCCAGAATCTCTCCTCCTTTAAGTGACAAGGAACTCTTGTCGATTTTCTTGCACACCTTCAAAGCTCCCTACTACACCTACCTGATCTTGAATCCTTCAAACAGTTTCTTCGACATGGTCCTAATTGCCGAAAGAGTCAAGCAAGGGATTAAGTCCGGACGAATCATACCTTCGGCACCACAGTCTGCGCAAAGAAAGTGCCTGTCGTGAAAAGTGATGTTGGATTTGTCGCTCCCCAAGCTAATCACGGGCAATCATTTCCACCACCTCCGCCTTATTTATCGCCACTGCCTTATCCTTTGCCATCACTATATCAACCCACCTTCTTTCCTTTTACCCCACCACCCATTGCTAATATTGCGCCTTAAAATCCTACACATTTCCCACCACCTCCAGCGCAAACATTACAACCCATGTAACCTAAGCCATATAACCCACCAAAAGACCCAAATAACCAAAACACGTCAAACAATCAGTGGAACCGAGACCCTTTGCCTCCTCTTCCTCTTCCCGCGGGAGAAATCTATAAACATCTCTTGGCGGTCGGACAGATCGTACCGGTTCCAGCTCAGCCTTAGTTACCTCCTTACCCGAAATAGTATGATCTCAACGTAAGATGCGAATACCACGCTGGAGCCCCGGGTCACACTTTGGAAAACTGCTTTGCCTTCAAAGAAAAAGTTCATCACTTGATCAAAAGTGGATGGGTATCTTTCGAAGGGTTAGCTAAAGGACCCAACACATCCACCAACCCTCACCCCAATCATTCCTAAGGAAAGGGAGGGGTGAATGATAACTATCGATACCACAGAAGCGGCATCTCCACTACCCCGCCGGGTGACCCGGCCAGCATACTGTACCCGTCGCGGGAGACAAAGCCTTGTTCATGCTGCCCTTAGCCTGGCGACCGACCCTGGGATGGTCGACATCAGCGGGGGGGCTCTTATGCGACATCCGCACGGCGGCATCCCATCCCAGGTCATCCATGACGTCACTCCGCGTGACGTCATCCCGCATGACATCACTCTATGACACTCCAGCGACATCCGCCAGGGACTATTCCCACCCCTTGTCGGTACACTCCTTCCTTTGTCTATAAATACCCCCACCTTTTCAGACAAGAGGGTAAGATTAAGATAGCGTTTGAACCCCTGCCACTTTTACTACTCACACTGACTTTGGCATCGGAGTGTTTATGCCGGAGACCCCCTCCGGCGCATTGCAGGTGACGAAGGCCCCTAGTACAGTGTTCCCGACCACCCCCGATCAAGCCGATCCTGCTCAGTATCCCCCGGACTCTTATCAAATGGTGCTTTCATTGAGAGCTTTGGTTGATTAAGTGAGTTTTCCTTAGTAACCAAGCTCTGTTCTTTCTGAGAGTCGAAGGATCATGGCTTCAGATTCAGAATCCACGCCCCCTCATACTCATGGCGGTCACGCGCGTAGGGAATCTTCGTCCAGTACGTATGTCACATCACGTGAAATTTCCTCTGCGCAGACAGACTTTCTTTTCGGATTGACAGCTGGCACATCGTTTTCTCAACCGGGTACCCCGTTTTCTCAAACGAGTACTCCGTTTTTGCAAATGGGTTCCCTTGCTTCCTCAATGGGAGCTCCATTTTCTCACGTGGGCGGATCCAGTCACTCCGTCCCTCCGCTTGTAAGTTCTGGGATGGATAGCCTCACTACTCCCTCGGTAAGCTCGATGTTAGCTCTTCGTGCCCACTTGGATTATTTGATCGGGATGGTCGCAGGCCCCACTTCCAGCACCGCGACATCAGGTGTGCCCCCTCGAGTTATTTTCACTCCGTCTATTGTCACTGATCGACAAGTGTCGCCTTGACGCCAGACGAGTGTCCCTCTGACCTCACCTGCGATAAGCACGTCATTCAGCTTTGCGCAACTGGCAGGCGGACAGGAGGAGCACTACCTACCGCGGATGCCGCGGATTCCTGTCTCTCAAGTAGAGCGGCCGCTAGATGAATACGGAGAGCGTTGGGACGACAGGAGAGAGGGAGTCGGTAGAGAGGTATCTATGGAGCGAAGTGAGAGATCAGGCAGTAGGAGGCGTCGATCCCGTTCGCCCAGGAGTCACAGCCGATCTCCCCAGCGGCATCTCACCCCGGAGCCTCGAGGGCACAGGCGACACCTGGACGTGTCTCCTCCTCGTCATGACCGTGAGATCTTGGATGACACCGCTGGTCATCCTTTCACCCACCGTATAAGGCACCACAGGGTCAGCCGACATGTCAAGCTCCCCACGGAATCGTACGACGGCACCAGAGACCCCATTTCACATCTCAACAAGGTGAAGGACTTCGTCCAGTTTCAGATGCACAGCGACGCGGCGTTGTGTCAGATATTCGTTATGACATTGTCAGGAGTGGCTTGCCTCTGGTTTGAAGGGCTTCCTGCTCGATCAATTGACAATTTCCAGCAATTAGAGGCCAAGTTTAAGAGCCGCTTCAGCACAGCTATCCCTATTCGGAAATCCGCGGCAGCCTTGTTTGATATATGTAGAAAGCCAGAGGAGTCTTTGAATAGTTACCTTGGTCGCTTTGATATAAAAATGTCATTAACCCCCGGCATCACTATTGATTTTGCTATAGAAGCTTTGAAGCGGAATTGTGGATATGGGAAGCTGAGGGATACGTTGATGGTGGACCCCCCAACGACCTTAGATGCGTTAAGATTGAAGGCCCATAATTATGCGAGAATGGAAGAGGAGGAGTATAGAAGCAGGATGTGGGATACGCCCCAGAGCGCCCCTCCTGCTCCTGCGGCTCAAGCCAGTACGACCCACGATACCCGTCCAGGTGATAAATACACCCAGCGGAAAGATTACATTCCCAAGGCGTCGAGCCGCTAGAAGGGTAACTTCTCTAGAGGAAGGGGCGACGGTCTGAATGTTCAGTGGCAGGCGGATCCCTTTAAGGGTCGAACATACGATCCTGACCTCCCTCCCCTTACACTCCCGATAGCGGAAATCTTAGCCATCATTCAGCAGCAGAACCTGCCGATTCGCTATCCCGCCCCAGTGAAGCCAGGGGTGGTCATGGGAGGAAGGGAAAACACTTTTTGTAAATTCCATAAGGTTAAGGGGCATTCTACAAAGGCATGCAGGGAGTTAAAGTTGGCAATAAAGCGACTGTTGGAAGAAGGCTATCTTGGAGAGTTCGCCACTCGAATGAGAGAAGAAACTAGGAGCAACCCCCCACGCGGAGCACTAGGTGACCATCAATCGCCTCCTCCCCTCAGGAACAGCGGAACTTCTGAGGCAAAGGGGAAAGAAGCGCTAATGATGTATGACGAGGATATCCCTATTATTAACATTATCGCTGGGGGCGCGTTGTTCCTGGACGAGATTACCCCAACAACGCTCTTGACAGGAGAGAAGCGAAAACGGGAAGGCCAGCCGACAAAAAAGGGAGCCATTGATGCGCTTGACAGGATGGTAATATCTTTCTCGGAAGAAGATGAGAAGGGCGTCGTCTTCCCTCATAATGATGCGTTAGTAGTTACACCGGTTATTGGGAGCCATGGGGTGGGAAGAACCCTCATTGATAACGACAGTGCGGTAAACCTATTCTCGTTGGAAGCATATAATCTCATGAAACGTCCTGCCAGTGAACTGGCGCCCTGCAAGAAACCAATTATTGGAGTTGATGGCATCCTTATACCTGTAATTGGAATCACAGCGCTGCCTGTGTATTTCAGAGAAGATGCGTCGAAACGATTAGAAGAATTGATGTTCTTGGTCGTGGATCTCATCCTACCGTATAGTGCCATTCTAGGGCGGCCATTCCTCAATCGTTTTGGGGCGGCGGTATCTCAGAAACATCTCAGGAATGAAATACCCCTCGTGGGAAGGGGTAGTATCGATCAAGGGCGACCAAAAGCTAGCCGTCGAGTGTTATTCGCTCATGATTCAAAAAAGCTGTGATCAATATGTGTGTGTGGCAGCGGACCCCTATGAGCAAAGGGATGAAAGGCGAACCCAGCCAGTAGATGCGATGGTACCCATTCACATTCAGGGCAACGAGGAAGCGAACTTTCAGGCCAGTGAAAAGTTGACCCCTGAGGAGAGAGCTCAATTAGCTCGGCTGTTGAACAAGTGCAAAGGAGAGTTCGCGTGGAAACCGGTGGACATGCCTGGCGTGTCCAGGGAAGTGGCTGAACACCGACTCAACGTCGACCCACACGCCACGCCAGTTCAACAGAATCGGCGAGCATTCTCCGTGGAAAAAGCAGTGGTGATTGATAAGGAGGTAGCGAAATTGTCAGATGCGGGATTCATCCGAGAAGTTCAATATCCCACTTGGCTGGCCAACCCCTTCTTAGTCCGCAAGCCCAACAGAGACTGGTGCATGTGAATTGATTTCACCAACTTGAACGACGCTTGTCCTAAGGATTGCTATCCGCTTCCTCAGATCGATCAGTTAGTCGATCAAGCGGCAGGATATGCGTATTTGAGTTCCTTGGACGCCAACTCCGGATACCATCAAATTCCTATGGCCAAGGAGGGTGAGGAAAAGACGGCATTTATAACCTCGAAGGCCACCTATTGTTACACGGCAATGTTGTTCGGCTTAAAGAACACAGGGGCGACCTTCCAGCGTATGGCCAACAAAGTGTTTGAAAAGCAAATCGGGAGAAATGTAGAAGCGTACGTAGACGATGTACTGGTCAAGAGCAGAAGTTTCAGTGACTATCTGGCTGATTTGCAGGAAGTGTTTGATATGTTAAGGAAGTACCAGATAAAGTTGAACCCCCGCAAGTGTGCATTCGCATTCCAAACAGGAAAATTCTTGGGGTATGTGGTAAGCCAAAAGGGCATCCAGCCGAACTCGTCAAAGATTAAGGCTATCCATGATATGGTATCGCCGCGAACCCTTCAGGAGGTTCAGAGATTGACAGGACGCGTCATTGCTCTGGGACGGTTCATCTCTAAGCAGGGCGAGAAGTGCCTGCCGTTCTTCAAAGTCATACGCAAGAAAGCTCCCTTCGGATGGACACAAGAATGCGAAGAGGCGTTCATGGGTTTGAAAGCTTACTTGTCGTCCGACTTGGTGCTAACACGGCCAGAGCCGGGCGACACTTTATTCTTGTACCTTGGCGTCGCGGACGAAGTGGTCAGTGTTGTTCTTGTCTGGGAGGATAATTACGCCCACCGACCTATCTTCTTCGTCAGTCATGTGTTAAAAGATGCCGAGGTGCGGTATACCCACCTTGAGAAGGTGGCGTTCACCCTGATACAGTCCACACGAAAGATGGACAGATATTTTCAGGCCCATCCGGTCACCGTGCTCACGGACCAACCGTTGAGAAGAATTCTTAGGAAACTAGAATCCTCGGGGAGGATGTTGATTTGGTCAATGGAGTTGGAACAATACGGATTACAGTACAAAGCTCGGCCATCCGTAAAAGCTCAGGTTCTGGTAGATTTTATCGCCGAGTGTACATTTGCTGGGGACAAGGCGGCGGAGCCGCTCGAAAAGAAAGACAATGATACAAAGATCTTACCCTCAGAAGCCCCCGCGGACACATGGGTTATCTATGTGGATGGCGCCAAAAAACAGGAGCTGGCGGGAGCTGGAATATACATGGTCGGGCCGCACGATGTGCAGGTGCGGCACGCCATCAGAATCCTACAACCACTGTCTAACAACGCAGCAGAGTATGAAGCGTTATTGGCGGGGCTTAGAGTAGGAAGGAATCTCTTCACCAAAACTGAGAACGACCTGGTAGCAAGAGCCCCACGGTTGAAGATGCGAGGGGACACCAAGTTGATAATTGATCAAGTCTTGGGACATTCCCAAGCTAGAGAACCGATCATGGCCCAATACCTCTCGAAAGTGAAAAGGGAGTTGGTAGAAATGGAACAAAGAGGTGTGTGTGTCACTTTCGAAGACATCCCGCGGGAGGATAATACCGAGGCGGATAGTCTTGCCAAGACGGCAGCCAATCAGGAGGCCTCCATTCCAGAGGGCGTGTACTATGAAGAAAGGTCATTGCCGTCCTTCATGGAGGAGCAGTCGTCGCTATATGTAGAGGAGATCGAAAAGGATTGGAGGATCCCTGTGATAAAAATTTTGAAACACGACGAGCTACCCAGCGACAGTGCAGAAAAGAAAAAACTATTGAAGCAAGGGGCAAGGTGCACTTATTATGATGGGGCGCTAATTCGGAGTTGTTCCTCGCACCCGGTCGCAAAATGCTTAACGGAACAAGAAGGCCTCCATACCCTGCGAGAGATTCACGAAGGCATCTGCGGCATGCATGTGTCGGGTGGTACCATGGCCGTGCAGGTGTTTCGGTCAGGATTCTATTGGCCCACTATTCGCAGGGATTGTAACAACTTTGTGCAGTCATGCCATAAATGTCAAGAATTTGCCAAAATCCCTCGACGACCTGCTACTGAAATATCTCAGATCGTGGCACCTTGTCCTTTTGCTAAGTGGGGAATCGATATTTTAGGCCCTTTTCCTAAGGCGAGGTCCCAACTGAAATTTGTAATTGTGGCAGTGGACTACTTTACTAAATAGGCAGAAGCAGAAGCGGTAGCCACTATTACGACTGAAAAGGTATGGCACTTCTTTAAGCACCAAGTGATCATGCGCTACGGGGTGCCTCGCGTGCTAGTTAGTGACAACGAGGCGCAATTTACCAGCCGCTTCTTTAAGGAGCAATGCGAAGAATTTCAGATTGAACAAAGGTTCTCCTCTGTGGCGCATTCCTAGACTAATGGCCAGGCGGAGGTGACCAACCGAAGCATTCTGAGCGGTATCAAGAAAAATCTGGAGGGGTCGAAAAAGAAGTGGCCAGATGAGTTACCCTATGTAATGTGGGCTTACCGCATGACCGTCAAAACTAGTATGGGGGAAACGCCTTTTGCGATGGCTTTTGGTACCGAAGCGGTAACGCCTGTCGAAATTGGCACCCTTAGCTTGAGGGTGGAATATTTCAAGGAGGAATTAAATGAGGAGAGGTTACGAGCTAACCTTGACATGCTACCTGAGGCACGCGAGGAAGCTCTCTTGAAAATAATGCACTACAAAAGAAGAATGGCGCGGTATCACAACAGACACGTTAAGGAGCGACTGCTCAAAGCGGGAGACCTCGTGCTCATAAACGAGCAGCGGGCCAACGAATGTGGAAGCTCAGCTCAAACTGGGAAGGCCCGTACCGCGTCACTCGTGTTATCGGAAAGGGGGCGTATCACCTCGAAACGGTTGACAGTACTCCCTTACCAAAGGCCCTGATTGATAACGGGTCCGCATTGAATGTCATGCCCAGACATGTCCTCGAACAACTACCGGTTGATTTTTCTCACATGAAACCTAGCGGAATGATGGCTAGGGCTTTCGATGGCACCACTCGAGAGATCATCGGGAACTTTGAGTTGGATATGGTCATCGAGTCCTACACTTTCGCCTTGACATTTCAGATCATGGAAATCCAACCCGCCTACAGCATGCTTCTAAGACGGCCATGGATCCATTCAGCAGGAGCCGTCCCCTCTTCCCTACATCAGTGCCTCAAGTACGTCAAAGACAATGCCCTCGTCACAATAAAGGCAGAGGAAGCCTTAATCCTGGCCAAACATTCGTCCGTGCCTTATATCGAAACTACTGAAACCTTAGAGAGCTCTTTTCAAGCCTTCGAAATCGTCAACACGGATTGGATCAAGGAAGGATCCCCCATTTTCGAAGCCTCGAATTCAGAAATGGCCGAAACAACCACTAAGTTGATACCAGAGGGAAATTTCCAACTGGGAAAATAGCTCGGGACCGAGTTACAAGGGTCAAAAGGTTGGGCATCTCTAAAGAGCTTCGAAGACCGCTTTGGTTTAGGGTACCAACCCAGCGAGGCCGATTTTGCCAAAATTTCCCAAGAAAAGAAAGAAAAGCAGCTAGCTAAGCTATTTGGACGTTCTACGCCAAATGATAAAATGCAAATCCCCCATATCAGAGCCATGTTCCCCTTCGCAGCCGAAACCATCAATGAAAGTCCGATCAGGGTATCGGACCTCCGTATTTGTACTCTGGGAGAAGAAGAATCGTCGCCTAGTTCAATCATTTTCGTAAAGAAGTCAGGGGAGTCTGTGTGCAACTGGACCATCACCATGCTTCCAGATGTTTCTCCGTAATTACTCCTTTTGAAATATATACATATATATATATATGTTCGCACATTTTCTCACAAAAACATTTTTTTGTAAGGACTCATGTTCCCCTTTGTTAAAAATCAATATATATGCAATTTTCATTTTACGCATCTCTTCTTTTCGCATTTTTAATTTCAGGATGAATGTTAGTTCGGATTGTCTTGATAAAACGTATGTCTTTACTGGTGAAGAAATCGTCGTTACAACCGAAGATAAGGCCGAAATCCTCTGTGAATTGGCCCATTTACTGGAAAGTTCGAAAAATGCCATAACCCCTCATCGGGAGGAATTGGACGAAGTAAATTTGGGGGCAAGCAATGAGAATCAGAAGTTGGTTAAGATCGGAACCACCCTGGATACGATTCAAAGAGAAAGGTTGATTTCCCTCCTCAAAGACTACTCGGACGTATTCGCATGGTCATACGCCGATATGCCAGGGCAGCATCAAGGGTCGACGCTTGCCCTTTCAGTTCCTGCTGGGCCAGTAATAATCAAATGCGTTCCTCCAGCAACTTATTCTTCTCATTTCGCTCTCGCAAAAGTTCAGAAAGGGACGCGGTAAGAGAGGCAGCCTGACGTTGTACGTGCTCTGTCCAGTAATGAAATTTCATAAAATTGGTAAAGAGACTAGAGCGTAGCGAATTCGCTTTGTCGTCATCAACCTTAGAGAGGAAAGCTTCCCGTTCGGCAGCAGACGATAATATCTGGGCCGCTAAGAAAGCAGAAGCCTCATCCGAGCCATCGCCTCCGATAGTCGCTAAGCCTGTATTACGAAAATCATATAAGCCCACTTGGTGAGTCACAGTGCCGGGGTCACTCGATGAGCTTAGATCCGCAGCAAAGTCGAAGGCGGCGGCCCCCTCGCCAGAGCGTTGCGACAAAAGAACGCTTGAGGGGATAAATGCCAAAGGAATAGGAGGGCGAACGTGTGTAGAAGGGCCCCCTTGGACGACGAAGGAACCGTGAGGATGGTAGCCCGAAAAGTCCTGTAAACCTTCTTGGTAGTCCAAGTTAGGACCATATGAGTGAACAGGTCCACCAAAAGAATTGGGTGAAGCCCCAAAGGACTCCGCCGTACCCATGTTCACCAGAAACTCAGAAGGGTGATTCTGGGGAATGCCCGTAGACACGAAGACGCTGTCAGATTGGACTTTCGTGGCAGTGATAGTTGAGGATAAGCTTCCACCCTCACCCTCCGACCGAGATCTTTTCTTGGAACCACCCAGCACATAACCCATATCCATATCACCTAGGGGAGATGCGGAAACAACAACAGTATCCTGCAAAGAACCTAGTATAAAACGCAGATAAGAGAAACGGAAAAAACAACGACAGACATCAATATACGGCATATCGCAGTCAAAAAGTACACTCACGACAGCAGTGTTAAGAGGAGGCACTTCAGAAGAGGCTGCCGCGTCTGGAGAAGGAGTGAGAGCGGCAACACTTCTCGTTCTTTTCTTCTTTTTTCCTTTGGCAAGGGCCTTAGGGACTTTAGAAGAGGATGGTTGAGCAAGGCTCACGGAAGCAGTCAGTAGTACAGTTGGGTTATCAGTAGCTCCCGGGGAGGTGGCCCTCTCTTTTTCTTCTCTCTCCTGGGCCCTTTTTCAGTCGTCTCCTAACATTTTCAAGCTTGTAATTGGGATCCGTCGCTGCATGATCGCAAAATAACGTTAGCATTAGTATCAGCGATAGTAAGGAAGGAAGCGACACGACACTCACGTCTAACGCAGTCCTTGATATCAGCCCTGCACGCCACATAACGGATGTGAACGCTGATTTCCAGTTGAAGCAATTTGTCTAGCCAGCCTTGTTCACGCGGAGGAAGGCTCTCCGGCCGGCCCCAGACATTATCCTTGACGTCTTGGTTAAACCCAGATCACCACCAGGAACCAGGAGCTTCGGGAAGATTTATCACAAAGAACTCCTTTTTTCCAAGCATCAACGGAAGACTCAATGTGAAGGAGTTTCCAAGTAATGGACTTGAGTGAGTCATCGTCATAACGGGGCGATATCGTTATCACACCCCGACACTTCATCAGCTTAAAAACTGACTTAAGCAACAAAAGAGAAGGAGAAGTAATCCCCTTATATTTACAAAGTTCCAGAAAGACATAAACACAGCAATATGCATTTGGGGCTAATTGAACGGGATTCAAATCGCAGGCAACAAGCAACTATTTTATGAAAGGGTTGATGGGAAGCAGGAAACCATAATGGAACATTTGTGCATACAGAACCCTACGTTTGCCCGTCAAAACGTTGTTCAAGCGTATCGACTCAGGGGCAACGGTAGCCTTATAATCGTCAGGGATAACAGCATTATGTGCGGCTAAATGCTCATTGAGAGCGATTTCAGAGGTGATACTGCTAGCCGTAATATCCATCTTTTTCTCATCGGCAGACTTCGACTCAGGGCGGCGAGTCTTGGCCATGGTAGAAAATAAAAAAGTAAAGACGAAGAAGATGATGGAAGCAAATAGGAAATACCTTTAGGGAAAAAGCACTTCGAGAGCCTTGAATGGTGGAAAGAAAACAAGACGGCTAGAGAGAGTATGAAGAAAGCAGGATGGTAAAAGTAAGAAAAGAAATAAGTGTTGGTTTTTATAACCCTAGTGGTCAAAGGAAACGACGGAGGCTACAGTCATTGCGTGAGAGCGTCACAAGGAATAGACTCAAGCAATGAGTACAATCCTAGAGAAGTGCGACAACGCTTCGATTTTGCTAAAATTCTAGAGCACGCTAGCCCGTGGCGTCACTAAAAAAGGACACATGTGTCTGTACTGTCACGATTTTCCTCCCGCATTAATGAGAGGATCATGAGCATTAAATGCACTGAAAAGCAGAAGTGATTTTCTGGAATAAGACAAAAGCGATATTGCAATAATGGAGATAAGGCAGAATGGCGTTAACAAAGCCGGCAGCTTTCGAGATAACGTGGAAAAGCGAAATGAAGATCAGTTATTATAAAGTACAGATATCGTTGTGCGATAAGGCGTTATTACAAGACAGAAAAAGCAAATAAAGAGGAAAATCCTCTAAAGGGTCAGCCTCGACCATTCATTGGTTGGCACGGATATCGCAGCCACCTTTTCCCTACTCCTCTCTGAAAGAAAGAAGATCTCCCTCGCTTTCGCTTAAATCCTTTATCTTCTTGGAGGCGTAATCAGCCAACTTAGACGGGTCAACCGTTCCCTGGCGATGGAGATCTATACATCCGGTGATACAGACTTCCAGGATCTTGTCTTTCCACCCGGCTATCTTCGAGGGTACCTTGGCTAAATCCGCGTCACGGGATGATATCTCTTCACGAAGGAAAGAGTTCCTTTTGTCGGCCGCCACCAATTCCGCCTCCAGCAATTCTATCTTAGCCTTTCCTTTTGATTTTTCTCGCGCGAGCTCGACGCGGCACTCGTTCAACTCTGCCCGGGTTCGATCTTGAAGCTTTGACAGCTCTGTTACCTTCACTAGGGCGGCATCTAATTGTTCTTTCGAACCGGGAGAGAGCCGAACTTTGTCGCTCTGATCCTCGAGAAAATAGTGTAGCTCGCAGAAGCTGGCCAACATGTCATTCAGAAGGTGTGAGTGCTGAACTTTAGGGGGATGTCACAGGAACTCTTCCTTGTCTTTCGAAGAACTGAACATCTGGCCCACTATAGAACCTACTGGCTCGTCTCGCAATAGCGGATCCGATATCCCTAAAGCGCGAAGCCCATTAGTCCCAAAAGATGACAGATCCAGCTGGTATGTGACATTTCCTTGAGGACTTTGAGGGGAAAGATTGGCGATATAGGGAGGAGAACAACTTTTTGCGGAATTACCAATGCCCGAAATTGAAGAAAGGAATAAGGGCTGAGGTTTCCTCGGGGAAGGTTCAGGAGGAACACTTGGATTCGAAACTGGCACGGTCACATCCGGAATGCAGGAAGATATCGGAGAACCACCAGGCGGCAAGGGTGAATCCACCGCCGCTGAAACCTCATTAGCTTTGGAAGGAATGGTAGGAGACACCTTGACAACCTCTGCTATTTGCGAGGTACTCGCGGCATGAAAGGTGTCAACCTCCGCGGTAGGAACTGCGTTAACTTCCCTCAAGGGAGGAACCGGTGGACCAGTCTTCTCTTTCCGGATTTTCTTTCGAAGACACTCCGTCTCGGAAGCCATCTCTTCGCTATCATCCTCGGTTGACTCCGCCGCGGAATCATTTTTTCTCACCCGAAGCTTCATTCGTTGGGCGATGGTGGCATGACGTAGTTCGGAACCGGCATTCATGCTCTCGCTATCACTATCAGCTATTTCCGTCACAGGACGACTCGGAGTCACTCCCCTTCCCCGAGGCGGCAACCAATTCTCAAGAAAACGAGAAGGTTGAGTGGAAGCACTGCGTGTGGCGACGGTCTTAACTCTCCTTTTCCTTGGCGTAATAGTCGGATGGCTGGAGTTTTCAGGCGGTGGAGAAGGAGGTAACGTCTGAAGCGGCACCACTTTCAGAGGAGTGTTATTCTCCCTGGAGGAACGACCCTTAGTGCCACCTGCCAGGGAAGCATGTTAATGCAGCAAGCAAATCAAAGTAATAACATGGCAAAAGAAAAACTCACCAACGACACACTCTTTCAAGGGTCTGAACCGAGCAAATTCCCGAATGCGGAAAGGCCCTTCTATTTCTAACAGGGTGGTAACATGGGACACGTCAATGCTAGATAGTACTTCTGGTTTTTTCCAAGCAGCGCTGGAAATCTCTCGATTAAAACCCCCGCACCACCAGCGGGACGGCAGGCAAAGGGTGAAGAAGCCATTTTTCCAGTTGCCCACGTTGTCCTCAAAACCTTGAAAGTTCCGCCAGAAAAATTACACGATGGCGTCATTCCATCTTGGGGTGATATCCACCAGGCAGTCGCGACAGCTTAAGCTGAAAAATGTGCGGAACAGATTGAGGGAGGGAGTGAAAATATGCTTCATCTCACATGAGCGAAGGAAGGCATAAATCCCGCACCAGGAGGACGGGGTTATTTGAACGGGATTGAGATCGTAATGATTTAGCAGCTTCATCAGAGAAGTATGGATGGGGAGATGAAATCCGTAGAGGAACATCTTGAAATAAACCACCCAGAACGTTCCCCACATGGCATCATGAAGCCGAATATCCTTCGTAGGAATATGAGGGCGGCAGCCCAAGGGGAAGGTGATACCGTTCTCCTCTAATTCAACCTTCAAAACTTCATTACAATCAAAAATACTACGAGCTCTTCTAGCCTCGAGATCTATGGGATTTTCGGCACTCGCCGAGGCTTTAATATGAGACATAAGGGACGGGAAAAATAAAACTACGACGAGAGAAGAACAGAATACCTGGAGCAAAAAGCCAGTAAACAGGCTGTCGGCGCCGGTGATCAGTTGCAGAAACTTCTCTTGAGCAGGGAGAAGCACAGGAGAAAAAAAAGTGTGAAAATTTTTAAATATTGACAAAAGTAATAAAAGAGAATGACGGTTCCCTTATAAAGGTCAAACCTGAAGAAGAAGACAACCTGTAAAAGTGAAACACGTGTGGAGCAGAAAGTGACGCGTGGACAGTCAATTATGTCTGTGGGAGAAGACAGTTACTGACTAAAGACCGAAAGACGGTCGCACCCAGCGACAGGTATCCCTCCACGGCAACCCTTGATGCTTAAAGAAATGGCGCGAGAAGGCGATAGGAGAACAAAAGGAAAATGAAGCGTTATCTTATTTTCAAAAAGCCATACGGCATCTACAAAGAGGCAAGCCAAGCTAAACTAATCGCCATCAGACCAAGAGATACCGTAACAATAAACTACATCATCATCCGAAAAGGATAGCTCCCTACTAACGGGAGGAAAAGGCTCATCAACCCTCTTTCCTACGTGTATCATCGATCGGATGGACTCCTCCTCGGTGACTGGCTTCATCGCTTCAACCCTTGAGCAGGCAGAGAGGGCCATTTTTGGCGAATCTCAAGGAAGAAGAGATGGTTCATTCCCCTTTTGAACAGAAAAGACCGGGGAATTAAAAGGCGGTTCAGACACCTTTGAGACATTTTTCTTCAACCTCTTACGACCCCGCCGGCGGACAAACGGCCTCCATGGAGGCGACGGAGGAGGATTGTCTGAATCAGGCGAAGTCGGAGGAGTTGGCGGAGAATCCCGCGCAGTAGTATCTAAAAAATGAGAATCAGCCATGAGATCACAGGCAACTTGTCAAGGGGAAAAGGAAAAAGATGAACGGAAATGGGAGAAAAAATCCTATTAAATAGCCAAATGAGGGGGAAAAGCTTTTCGATCACCCAACATGACTCTTGAGAACCGACACGTGTACAACTTGAAGTGCAAGTCTAAATTTGCAGTCACGCCTCTTGAAATCTCCCACAGATCGAGGAAAATTGAAAATTAGCCCAATCAGTTGGCAAGGGAGCGGCGGCGCAGAATTAATGCAGAACGGTTAGCGAGGAAACCATCCAATGACTGACTCGTTTTCAGTTGGGCTAAGGATGCCTCCAATCGAAAAAAGACAAAGGGCGCATTGAAAAAGAAGAACAGTTACAAGGGGCATAATAAAAATAGTTTATTTATTATGGCCTAGTGGCCAAGAGGTACAGCTGTGTACATAGAGAAAGAGAAGAAAAGGCTCAAAGGGACCCACCGCCGTCAGGCGCTAGAACCAGCATCCTCGGGTATGTCAGGAATGTCTCTCAGGGAGTCCATGACCAGAGTTAGGTCAGCAGAGGTGACCCTCATTCCCTTCAAGCAGTACCCCAGCATGTCCTTGCGTTGCTGCAGCATGGCGATCACCACTTAAATCCAAGCGATGGAGGTGGCCAACTTCGATACGCTCTCTAGATGACTGAAATCCTCCAGAGATGTAGCTCCCAGCCTGGAATGGAGTGGGGTCAACATCCCTTGTAACTCCAAGATGTCCTCGGAGGTCTTGATCAGCATGTTCTCCAGGAACCCGACGTCTCCATCATTGAGGTTCTTGAGAGTATGGCCCTTGGACAGGAGAAAATTTTTGGTCAAATGATCCATGATGCAGATTGTGAAAGGAAAATATGAGATGAACTTGAGTAGAGAAAGCTCTCAGATTTATAGGCTCAGAGAAAATGGGCCTTTTGAAAGGAGAAGTCCTCAAAAGACGAGCCACCCTGTTACCCTCTAAGACCGATGGACCTGCTACGGAGACAAGGATCGCCGTCAGCGTACTACTAAGGATGTTGGTACCCGAAAGGAGCACGAGATAGAAGTCCTGGAAAATGTGAAGGAATTGTAGGTATCCACAGTGTAAGGCCGCGCAATTGTACAGATTGTGGGTATCCACAGTGTAAGGTGTACGATATCGCAGGTAGCCACGGCGTAAAAGCCGCGCAATTGTAGGTATCCACAGTGTAAGGTCGCGTCGATGTCGCAGGTGGCTCCTAGCAGCGTAAAACCTCACCGATATCGTAGGTATCTGGTGGTATAAAGCCGCACAGATTGTGGGTAGCCAATGGCGTAAAACCGCGTTAATACCGCTGACTCCACGAGCGGAAAGGAAAGAAAGTCCCGCGTGTTCTCGAAACCCCCTTGAGGACCTAGTTGTTGCCCGCGGCGACATCAACAGTGATTCATCAGCATCGACAACTCCCCCACAGCACGGACGAGTTATAACCTTCTGAACGCTGCCGATGACCCAGGCAGTTTAAAACCGCTAGGCGAAAGTGACACCCTAGCGGAGCCGAACGAGTTAGTGGCATCTCTCGCTAATTCCTTGACGCCCCCTGGGGAAGGGACTTTGGACAAGTATGAAGACCGGAATCCGCTGGCTCAGAGGAAAGCCCCAGACCTATGTGCTGCCTATCGGTTCAATCGATCTTTGCCGTATCGAAACAGACAAAGAAACTCGAAGATCTCGCAGGCATATCGCCATAAGGGGGAAAGGACCCTCACCTAAGATACCAGACATGGACAGGGAATGACAGCCCTTGGTAAACACCCAGGCTCATTTTCAGTTGGGCTTATGATAACAAATTGAGACAATCCCAAGGACATTGCGGTAATTATGATCCTTGCCGAGGGCGGAATCCTGTAAGCCTTATTAGACATCTAAGTTATCGCCCCTGGATTACGAGGTGTTCTCCGGGATGGTCGACATCAGCGGGGGGGGGGAGGTCTCACGCGTCTCTGGGCGCACGGCATCATCCCATCCCGGGGGATCCGCTGAGTTATCACCCCCGACATCATCATGGGTATCGCCCCCGGCACCCTCCTTAGAGGTATCGCCCATGACGTCACCCCCAAGTATCGCTTGTGACGTCGTCCAGAGTACTATCTTTCCGGATACCCTCTCTTTACTCAGGTATCGCCCCCAGCGGCCTATAAATACCTCTTTGATTTTAAAACAAAGGTAAGACGAAAATTACCCACTGGAACCTCTGCTATTTTTGAACCGCTTACTGACTTAAGCATCGGAGTGTCTACGCCGGAGCCCCCCCTCCGGCACTTTACAGGTGGATCCGACGTCAACTACAGCAACTCCGACCAACAGTAGTCATCGTCCTGATCATCTCGAAGGTCGAATCTTATCAATCACAATATCGCTCAAATGTTTATCTTGAAATTAATAAAATGAGTTTTTTTTCAGGAGATTCTTGTTATTTTAAAACTTTTCTTTCCTTTTTCTTAAACTTATGAGATGACAAAAGGAGGCATGGCATCGGTGGCTCCCAAGGAGTAATTTGAGACATAAGACGCGGCACTTAGACTAACGCCACTAATCAAACTTAAAGTTTTGCAGGGATGTAGTGCCTCACACCTCATCTTATCATCGCGATAGGACCAGGGAGTTCCCCTCGTAGCAGCTCCTGAATTGCCACAGCAGGCCGCCTTAAAGAGCGAATCAGGAAAGATTTTAAAAACCAGTCACCCTCTAAATTAAAAATTCTTTTTCCTTGCAGTACTACCAGCACAGCCAGCAACCAGTCTCAAAGGATCGGACGCATCAAAAAAGGGATCACCCCGCGGAGCTACCATCCGATCATCGGGAGGATTATCTGAGCTTGTTACACTATTCAAGAATGTAAAGACTATCCGTCATCAGAATTTCGCAGCAATACTATTATCCAGTTCGAGCGAGGATTGAATGCTGGGCCAAAGTCACAAAGCCCATCCTATGTCGGCCGAGCTGTCGGAATGCAAGTGACATAGGCTCCCATCTCCATTCACCTATTACGGAGGAGTTCACCATCAAGACGTCACAGTCGTCAAACGCCCCTCGCACGCAGGACCCCTGGAGAAGAAGCACGACGAAAAGTTGTCCTCCCCGGACCACAATCAACACACTTAATGCGGTCTCGTTCAAGAAGTTTCTCAACGTCCGCACCATGATCGACACGATGAAGATCAATCCTTTAATTTGCAGGCTACTAACGGCTGACTGATGGTGACCGCATTCACTTGTTTTATCCACAATCCCTTGCTGTAAAAAGCGTCAGAACTTCTCTCTGAAGAGGAACAGCCGGAACGCAAGTCTCACCCGCGCCGAGATGGGAATCGCGGCAAAGCATCTGATAGCAAAGCCATCATCAACCAACATCCGATGCAAGTCACACCGCAGTGACCCACGGATGCCCCCCCCCCTCCCCCCCAAAAGGGAGAGCTTAAAACTTATCAATAGCATTACTTTTGCTAAACATCATCTTTCATTTACTCCTCATTCTTCTCGCCTTATCTTTTTCAGGAACTGGGTCGACCCCATTGTTGCCTACATAAAAATGGTAAACAGATGCCCTCGCAGCCCCGCTGCATATTCCGGGGGCAGAAGATGTTCCCCTTATCCTAAAGCAATCACGGAGCAAATCAGTGAAGGTCCAGCAAGGGCCAGTAAGCAAATGAACAAAATGCGGATCTCGTCCTCACTCCGACCTGGATCAGCGGTTCTTGCAAAGCAACTAAAAAAGAAACCAATCAAAGCATCTAAGCAAAGTGTTCCTGAATGGGGACCGCGTCGTAGGCACCCTCGGAAAGCCGGGTTGAGGAAGGGGAGAATCCCTAAACTTATGTCATTTTGCATTTTCAAAATCGGTTTTTCTTTTCTACTCCGTTGTCACCTCTTCATTTCGTAGGGACTTGAATCATCCCATTGTCATCCGCGTAAAGCTTATGGAAGACGCCCTCGCAGCCCCGCTGCACATTTCAGGGGAGTCCATCTTTCTTCGCCCTTCATTAAGATCTATTTTCATTCCTGCACTTTGGTAGCTTTAATTTGCGTACGGTCGTCTGGCCCACTGGAGGCAACCCTTTAGGTTCTCGTTGGACTCTTGCAAATAGGTCGTCCCCCGCATCCTAGCTTTAAACTATCAAATCAATAATAAAAAAAATCCCTTTTTAGCCCGGCTAAAATAAAATCACACTACTCTCAGAGCATATTCACGCATTTCATAGATCGGGGATGTTTAATCCCTCTGTTAAATAAGGCATCCATAAAAATTACATGTCATACATGATCGTACTTGTTTGCTCTTATATCCACAATTTGCTCAGACATAAGCAGTCACAGACAAATCCCGGTAAGTATTTTCGAGCCATCGCGCCTTATCCTTTCATGAGTGCAAGTGCCTGACTACGTACTAGTTGAATTCGCATAATATCCAGGGTGCATGCGCTATTAGACATGGGATAGCAATAAAATGACGTGGGAATTTTACGATCTTCTCCATTTTTTTCGTTTTCTTCCCTCTTTCCACCACATATGTCATCACTCCTAAAAAAACCTTCACTATCACTCATACCCCGGGAGCCAAGGAGCAGTTTCAGCTAAGATTGCCAGCCGGAAGTAAAAAGCATGCCAAGTTCAAGTTCACGACGAAGGAGACGGAAAAGATCACCGAAAGATCGCTAAGAACCATCACCGAAGAAAGACCAAAAACCCAAAGATGAAGGGTGAGGCCTTAAGCCAGAACGAAAAGAGATCAAGACAAAGGTTGTGCTTGCTCTGCTCTGATGCATTTCAAATCAAAAAGAAAAAAAAAAAAAAAAAAAAAAGGGAAAAAAGGAAAAAAGAAAGAAGAGAAAAAGAAAAGAAAAAGAAAAAGAAAAAAGAAAAAAGAAAAAAGAAAAAGAAAAAGAAAAAAAGAAAAAAAGGGGGAAAAAGAAAAAAGGAAAGAGAGAAATGCTCAGAGACATTCAAAGAATACAAACAATCAAAAAACCGAAGCAAGCACAACCCGGGGACAACTAAACTCAAGAAGTCTCGAGGAAAACATCCCTCTAGTGAGAACTCAAGAAGAAAAGGGCCCAAGGCCAACTCAAGTAGTAAATCGTGAAAAGAACAGCGACGACACTCCCTAGTGAAGACTCGAGAAGAAAAAGAGCCCCGAGCCAACTCAAGGAACCTCGAAGGAAACATTCTCCAGTAAAGACTCGAGAAAAGGGCCCCTGGCTGACCGGAAAATGACATTTCCAGCAAGGATCCAAGAGCTCATACACTCTGTCAAGAAAGCATCCCCAACAAAAAATGAAAGAACTCGCGCACCTTGCCCTCATCAGGGCCAATCGACAAACGTCCCTGATCAAAAACCTTCAAACTCATCAGAAAAGCACATCTTTACCAAAACAAGCATTTTTCTGGACATGAAATGTCCTTTCATTATTTTTCGTGAAAGTCTCATCGATTATTAGAATGCCCATGCATGTGCATCTTCATTTGAAGTCTATTCACTCGGATTGACATTGCGAATTGAAAATTATGTATCATGTTAGTTGCATCTTTATGAGCGTAAAACACTTAACCTTGTTTCAAAGCATGAGTGCAAACACTAATATCAGGTGAGGATTGCTTACGGCTACAAATTATGGGAAAGTCTTGTCCTTGGGGTCGTTACCTCCTGAACAAGATGCAGATACATTCTAGGTTCGTATCAAGGCCGCTGGTAACAAAAGAGCATTTCTCTCCTCCCAGAGTGATCATTTGCATTTTCCTCCTCCTAGAGTGACATCATACGCTCCCTCCTCCTAGAGTGATAGCGTTTACGTTTCATCCTCCTAAAGTGACGATTAGTTTATTTCTACACCTCGCGTCTTCTCCTACGGGATTAACGTCATTTAAATTTCCGCATTTTATATTTTCCTCCTCCTAGAGTGACAACTTTATATTTCCTCCTCCTAGAGTGATATCTTTATGTTTCCTCCTCCTAGAGTGACAGCTTTATATTTCCTCCTCCCAAAGTGACAACATCAGCATTTTTCTCCTCCTAGAGTGACATCATGTGCATTTCCTCCTCCTAGAGTGACCTTAGTTTAATTTCCACATTTTACGTCTTCTCCTACGGGATTGACGTTGTTTACGTTTCTGTACTGCATTTCCTCCTCCCAGAGTGACAGCATCATGCATTTTTCTCCTCCCAAAGTGACATCATTTACATAATTCTACATTTTTGCATAATTATTATCTCCTCCTAGAGTGACAGCACGTATTTCCTCCTCCTAGAGTGACGTCATGCATTTTCCTCCTCCTAGAGTGACATCATTTGTATTTTCCTCCTCCCAGAGAGACATCATTAGGACAAATCATTCGTATTTCTGCAGATCGTGCATTATCCTCCCGAAGCAACGTCCATTACATGTCAAACGCCTACCCCCCCTAGTGGGGCCGTCATTTACATTTTCGTAAAACTACCTTCCATCCTTGTCAATGTAATTGTCATCTACATTTTTTACAATTTATGTTTCCCTTAATATCCGCGTAGATCTAGACTTATACCTTTGCAGGACATCCGATCAACAATCTATCTCCTCCCAGAGTGACATCGACGAACCTACCTCCTCCTAGAGTGACAGCATCAATTTCCTCATCAACAAATAACATCATCAAAACTATCTCCTCCCAGAGTGACATCAACCAACTTATCTTCTCCTAGAGTGACATCTACAACAATATCTCCTCCCAGAGTGACATCAACAATATCTCCTCCCAGAGTGACATCAACAATATCTCCTCCCAGAGTGACATCTACGACATATCTCCTCCCAAATTGACATCTACGACAATATCTCCTCCCAGAGTGACATCTGCGACATATCTCCTCCCAGAGTGACATCTACGATATATCTCCTCCCAGAGTGACATCTACGACAATATCTCCTCCTAGAGTGACATCCACGATATATCTCCTCTCAGAGTGACATTTACGACATATCTCCTCCTAGAGTGACGTCAACAAACTTACCTCCTCCCAAAGTGACATCATCATGGTGACATTGAGGTAAGACCTGCTGTGTCGCCAAAATTCGGATATGTAGGGGGCAACCATCTTTACTGCTTATCAAATACTTCGATAAGATAGTAAAGAGGGAGCAACTGTTGATTACCGAATTTTGACGCCATTTTTAATTAAATTTAGCATTTCTATCATTTTACTTAACTTACTGTCATTTTTAATTAATTTACTGTCGTTAGTATTTTTAAATTCTCATCGCATTTTTATCATCGTCAGCGTTCGAAATCGCATTTTTAATATTTCGTCACGTATTTTCATTATTATTATTTATTATTTTTAGCCTTAAAAATCACATTTTTAATTATCCGTTAGTCATTTGCTAGTTATTTATTCGTTTTAGGTCATCGCATGAAATTTAGGATTTTTAGTAATTTATCGCATTTTTTAGCATTTTTATTTCTTTTATTATTATTTTTTTGTTCGACCTTTTATTGGACCCGAGTAAGTTCGCTCGGACAATAGGTCGAACGCGAAATGTTTTCCATCAACTAGTACCTACTCTTTTTTTCATTCACGCCGACCGATAGCGTTTCACGTAATTTTCGTCATAACGTCATTTATTTTTCATCCGAATATTTCATGTTTTCGAACGAGAAAATAAACACGTTAAATGAAAAATTCTCGTCATTCGCTGTATACAGTTAAACTCACCTTATTTTTCTCTACGCGCTGGCACCTTCGGCTCTAAAATTCAGAACGTTTGTTCGCGAAAATGGCTCGAGGCCATTTAAATAGACTTAAAGGGAGTTTTGATCATAACCGTTGATCTGGTTGTCCAAGGAAAGTCAACCAGATCAACGGTTGACAAATTAATGTGCATGGTGAACATGAACAGCGTGGAAGCGACGAGGCAGCAGAGCAAGCCACCTAGCTGCTTGCTCCCGTCGCTTCCTATCCCTTCAAGCCGTCCCCTCAGCCCTGGCCTCGCCACCTTGCCTCTCCTAGCTCCGCCAGCACAACCATCCGGCCTCCACGCGCAGCGCCACGCTTCAACACCACGCGATCTCAAGCCTATAAATACGAGGCTCCCTTCAACGTTTAAACCATGAATTCACATCCAAGCAATCTTGCTTCTTCTCCCTCTTGATCGATAGCTCATGTAGAGCATCGATTGCCAAAGTTCAAGCTTTTTAGTTTAAAATTCAAGCTTCGCTCGAAAGTACGCCTTTCGTTCCCTTTTATTTATTCAATGCTTTTCCGTAAATATTAATTGTACGCATGATATATAGAATTGCTAGAATTAAAATCAACCCACATGAACAACTTGTTTAAAGACTTGCTTACAATGTCATGTTCGTTTGATTTTAAATTCCGCTTATATTGACTGCATGTACTTGGTGGCTTCGATCCCACAACAGTTTTATCACTTCAAAACCTCTCATTTAAATTTGTATTCTGTTAAGCTATCCATGATAGAATCACGTAGTAATTAATTTAATCATGCATAAGTCTGATGATGAAATAGAAGGCGCTCATTCGGTCTTACGGAAAATTCAGTTCCATCACACTACGGTCAAGAATAATCGATCGGTCTTGAAAACGGTAACCCCGTCCGAAAAGATTTTTAAAATGGTAACCTCGTCCAACAATTAATTATTCCTGAACGGTCCCGATCATGGAAAAGACCAAAGTGACGATTCCTCTAAGGACCCCCTTTCAAAACGCATTTTATCAAACACCTTTTAAACACCTCTCTTATTAACCGGTAACTGTTTTCGGATGTGACTCGGGTGCCTAACAGCTTCCCGAGACCATAATACGACCCTGAACCTTTGTCTGGGGTTCAGAGCCCTTTTTTGTGCCTTTAGTTTTTTATTTATTTTATTTTTTATGCCATGACGATTTGGTTCCCTAAACCTAGAGACAAAATTAGGGTGGTGACTTCATTGCACGTTGCGAGGCGTCCTTTTACGCCGAGCATCGTAAGGTCTCAGATGCGTTGTACACTCGCGAATTTTTATTAATTTTTGGGGGCGCGACATCTTTCTTTCTCGTGGGTCTTTATTGATAGCGCCTTTGTCGCCAATCACGCTTGCTAGTGTCTGCTTGTTAGCGCAGCGCTTTAGTCCACGTTATCTCAATCCTTTCTCGATACCTTTTTGCCAGAGAGCGATCCCGCTTTCTAGAGCATTAAATGCTGAAGATCCCCTCATTAATGTGATTGAGGAAGTCGTGATGATTAGGGTGTACGTGTCTCTCTTTTGGAGGCGTTGGAGCAGGCGCCTCCTAAAGAGTAGAGAAAAAACCAAAGCGTCTTCTCATTCCCAATGGTTACGTTCTTCGCGTGTGTCGTTTCTCTCTTACGCGCCATTTTTCAGGTGTCGATTATCCTACAATTACTTTACTTAACCCCCTTAGGGTTATAAAACATTCTTTATGATCCTTTTTCTTCTTTTTATCTCTTCTTTCTCACAATACCATCTCAGAGGACGGCTTGTATTTCTTCCCTGCTTTGTCTAGGCATTCCTGCATTTCTTTAGAAGGTACACTTGTTTTTCTCTTGATTCTTTAATTTTTTGGCTATATTCGACTATGGCGAGAACCCGCCTTTCTAAACCTAAAGTTGTTGGGGAAGAAAAAATCGAAAGTATTCCTCCCTCTATCGAGTGTTTAGCCGTGCTTCAGTAGGAATTGGATAAATACCACGCCCATCTTTCCGATGACTGTTCAATTCATGTTGCCCCCAATTCTCTTCGCCTTAACAACGAATTAACTGGCAACAGTAGGATTTTATATGCCAAAATGTTTCATTATGGGTTTCAGTTTCCCCTTGATCCTTTAGTGGAATAGTTATTAACCCAATTTGATCTGAACCCTGCCTAACTTAGACCAAATGCGTATTGTGTTGTTTATGCCTTCATAAAGCTATGTAGATTGAAAGAAATCGCTTCTCCATCTATTTTGTTGCTTTGCTCCCTTATCCAATTGTATTCGCGGAGAGGGGTTATAGCAATAGGTCCTCGTTATGACGATGAGTCCTTGAAACCTTTTACTCGGAAACTCATGCACATCGAGTCTTCTATTTCTGGTTGGAAAAGTGGATTTTTCGTTGTTGATCTGCCTGGTCCTTGGTGGAGAACGGGTTTTAACCACGTTATCAGAGACGGAGCCTGGGGTAGGCGAGAGCCTCTTCCTCCACCGGAGCAAGGATGGTTGGAAAGATTGCTCCAACTGGACTTTATTGTCCACACTCGTAAATTAGCCTGCGGAATCGACCTCCAAGATTGTGTTGTTGGTGAGCACTTTGTCATTTTCTTTGTTGTTCTGGGAAATACTAACACTGACGTCCTCTTGTGATTGTGCAGTTCCCCCGCCTGGCTGGAAACTTGAGTGTATAAGAAGACAGGAAAAAAGGACTCAAAAGAAGAGGGAGAGAGAGGAAGCTGCTGCTGCCGTTAATCCTGCTCAAGCGTCTTCTTCTCGAGTTCGTGTCAAAGGAAAAAAGAGGAGGAGGAGTGGAGTTGCCCCTGTTTCATCTCCTGGTGTGGTTATCTCATCAGAAGTGATAGTTGCCTAGGTAATTTCCATAGGTGTTCCTTTGGTTCCTCCGTCAACTCAGATATTCTTTAACCCTGCTCTTTAACGTTTTCTTCCATTTGTTTGTCTTTTTCTGACGCATTTTCTCTCTTTTAGGAAATTGCCACTGTTTCTACCTCTATTCCTCCAGGCAAAAATATGGACTTCACAAGACTTTTTCAAGATCGCCAAAAGAAGTCACGCCATGATTTACAGAGTCATGCTGTCGACCCGGGAGCATCTGGCATAGTTTCTCCTCCGAGAGCCCCTTCTGACGGTGGTCAGTATTCTGAGTTGTTAAGGGATGTGAATGCTGACGGGGCATTTCGTACTTCTATTGGCCCTTTCAACGTGTCACCTACTCATTCGACTTCTCTTAACATGGACTTCACTTCGGTTCTTATGGATTCTAATTTTTTGACTTCCCTTCCTCATGTTCCCTTCATACCTGGTATGGAAGGTTCTTTCAGTCATCCTCCATCTCCTGCCACTTTGTTTTTTGTTCCTTCAAATGTTCCAGTGCTTCCACTTTCTGGAGAGGGGGGAATCGTTGCTTCCTATTTTATGGCTAACTTAAGCACGTTAGCCCCTTCTGGGCCCGTTGCTCACTAGATCAGTTTGGGTGGCTTGCGCGGAGTGGCTTTCCAGGCTTTAGGGTTTGGTGGTGACAGCGTCTCCTTAGAGTCTTCTTCTCTTTTAGCGGCCCACCTGTTATCGCTCTAGGAGGGAAAAAAGGTGTTTCTATCCCAAACTCCTCAAGAGCAAATGAATTCTCTTCGCACCAACGCGTTTTCTTCATTTTGCAATCTTCATTACTGGGTTGAGCATAACATAAGGAGAATTGCAAAGAAGCAGGAGGAGGTAGAGAGGTTGACGGGTGAACGTCAAGAACGTTTAGAGGCTTTGGTGGCTGCTAAGAAGGAGGTGGAGGATAACAGGCTTGCCTTGGAGGATGCTAAAAAGAAGGGAGCTGATTTTGAGAGACATCTTTCTGAAGACGCTAAGATTACTTCTCTTAACGCAGAGTTGGTGGCGGAGAAGAATATGAATATGGTGTTAACTAAGGAGCTGGAGTTGTCTTTGGATAAGTGTCAATGGTATTTGCAGGAAGTTGCGGGTGCTATGGCAGACGCCTTCATGGAGTGTTATGGGCCAGACATTTTTCGTTCTGCCAACGTCTCCAATTCATTCGCACAAAGGGTCAGGGTTATTACTAATGACAACTTTCATAGGGTAAGAGCCCGTGAGGAGCAAGGGGATAGCGGGACGATAGTTCCTCCAGAGACATTATTGACTTCTCCTTCTTAGTTTTGGATATTGGCCCTTTTTTCTCTCTCCTTTAAATCTTTTGACTTTTTGTAATGTCGATGACATCGCCGTTTTAAGTAGTTGTTCCCCTTTATTTGAAGTTTCTTTTCCTGTCGATCTTCTTTATTCTTTTGCACATTCTTTGAATATTACTGCCATAATGAGGTAACAATATCGAAAATGGATTATCATGATTAACGTACCTAATTCGAAGATATGACTGCCACAAGATTGGAGACAAATGGTTGTAAGATAGGATTCTGAGGTAGAATGTCCTGTTCAAAGAGGTTATAATATACTGGCTTTAAAGATGCGCCGCCATGCTGAGATAATAGTCCTGAGGACAAACCATTGTTCCGACGGCAAAGTTATTATGATAAAGTACCAACGTTATGGATAGGCTTCATTCATGGATTATGCTTGATGATAAATGTGAATATCTTCTTCTTATCAAAAGAATAGTATATTCTGGCCATATAACGCCACTAGTCGTGTTTTTTGAATAAAGGATGACTTGTTTCTGAACATATACTTCCCTGTCGCAAATATGTAGTCTCGTTATGATCGCATAACATCACTGAAAAGATACTTCTCGCGATATCTTACTCTTTGTTGTGTCTGTTTCGCCCCCATGGTATTACTAGGGGGTGGGAACATTTCCTCTACATTAGGCCATTGCCGCCCCTTTGATGTTGCTAGGGGAGATATTTCCTCGATGTTACGCTATTGCCGCTCCTTTGATGTTATTTCCTCGCTGTTACACTGATTTTGTTTTGTGGTGTAAATTCTCGTTTCCTCTTGGCATTTTGAGTAAACCCAGGGCGTGCCTCACATCGTGAGCCGTCTGATCATGACCGATTGTCACATGGATAGATGTTTTCACTCCCGGGGGCTTGGGGTGTGCCTCATCTTAGTGAGCCATCTATGTTAGCACGATTGTCACAAGGATAGGATTTTCACTCCCAAGCATTACAACTTTGAATACACTAGGGCGTGCCTCACATCGTGAGCCTTCTGTATTAGCACGGTTGTCACACGGATAGGATTTTCACTCCCAGGTATGTCGGGGCGTGCCTCGTCTTAATGAGTCGTCTATGTTAGCACGGTTGTCACAAGGATAGGATTTTCACTCCCGGACTTTGCAACGATTGGCCTGGAGCGTGCCTCGTCTTAGTGAGCCATCTGATCAGGATCGGTTGTCACAAGGATAGGATTTTCACTTCCAGGCATTGAGCCTTCAAGCTTCCCTGGAGTGGGCCTCGTCTTAGTGAGCCGTCTATGTTAGCACGGTTGTCACAAGGATAGGATTTTCACTTCCAGGGGTGCCGAGGCATGCCTCATCTTAATGAGTCGTCTGTATTAGCACGGTTGTCACAAATATAGGATTTTCACTCCCGGTGTTGAATCTTTAACTATGTCAGGGCGTGCCTCATCTTAGTGAGCCATTTGATCAAGATCGATTATCACAAGGATAGGATTTTCACTCCTGGCACCTTTCATTATCTGTGCGATGTAAACCATAGAACACGCCAACTATATTTTTGATTTACTCGTTAAAGCATATGATTAGCATCAGTTAAGGCTTTATATAATATTTCAAATTCTAGCATGATATAATTTCAAACGGGCTATATTCCAAGAATTGGGTAAAGGGGTACCGTCAAGTGTTTCCAGGTGATATGCTCCTCTTTCGATGATGCGGGTAACGCGATATGGGCATTCCCAGTTGGGACTGAGCTTACATATGCGTTGTCCAGCAACTCGTTTATCCCTTAGCACCAAATCACCAGTTTTGAGTAGGCGTTCTTTGACGTGTCGGTTGTGATATCGCGCCATCTTTCTCTTGTAATATAACGCTTTCGACATCGTGGCTTCATGCAACTCTGGTAGCATGTCAAGGTTGGCCCGTAATCTATCTTCGTTTATTTCTTCCCTAAAGTATGCCACTCGCAACCTTAAACGTCCCAATTTCTACCGGTGTAACAGCTTCAGTGCCAAAAGCCAAAGCAAACGGGGTTTCTCCTGTACTAGTTTTGACAGTCATCCGATATGCCCACATCACATACGGTAGCTCATCTGCCCACTTCCTTTTAGCGCCTTCTAATTTTTTCTTCATACCGCTAAGGATACTTCAATTAGTTACCTCCGTGAGCCCATTAGTCTGCGGGTGGGCTACAGAAGAGAATCTTTGCTTGATTTGGAACTCCATACACTAATCCTTGAAAAATTGACTGGTAAATTGTGACCTATTATCGCTGATTAGCACACGAGGTACACCAAATCGCATGATAATCTGATGCTTGAAAAAACGCCATATCTTTTCCGTTGTGATGACGGCCACGGCTTCTGCTTCTGCCCATTTCGTGCAGTAGTCCACTGCCACAACCACAAACTTCAATTGGGACCTTGCTTTTGGAAATGGGCCCAGGATGTCAATTCCCCATTTAGCGAAAGGGCAAGGAGCAACGATTCCCGAGATTTTTGTAGCAGGTCTTCGGGGAATCTTAGCGAACTCTTGACATTTCTGAAAAATTTGGACAAAATTTTCGCAGTCCTTATGAATGGTAGGCCAATAAAATCCTGACTAAAAAACTTGTGCGGCCAAGGTGCCACCAAACACATGCATAACACATATTCCTTCATGGATCTCCCGTAGGGTGTGGAGGCCTTCTTGCTCCGTTGTACACCTGGCGGCAGGATGAGAGAAACATCTGCGGATCAGCTCTCCGTCATAGTATGTGCATCGTGCTACCCATTTCAATACTTTTTTCTTTTCCTCGTTGTTTGTGGATAATTCATCCTATTTTAGAAATTTTATTACAGGAATCCGCCAATCGCCTTCGATTCCTTCGACGCACAGAGACGCTTGTTCTTCCATGAAAGAAGGCACAAAGATTTCTTCATAATACATGTCAGTGAGTATGTGAACTTCCGGGTCTGCGGCCATTTTGGCTGGGCTATCAGCTTCGCCGTTATCCTCTCGCGGTACATGCTCGATTTTAACTTGTATACCTCTTCTTCTAATTTCCACAAATTCACATTTTACTTTAGAGAGATACTGAATCATGACTGGCTCTTTAGCTTGAGAATCACCCAAAACTTGGTCAACCACTAATTTAGAGTCACCATGTATTAGCAGGTGTAAATCGTCCGTTTCTCCGGCATCATGCATAATCTTGGTAGACAGGTTTCTCCCAATTCTGAGTCCTACTAATAACGCTTCATATTCTGCCGCATTTTTAGATAACAGTTGCAGGATTCTAATAGCATATCGTATATGTGTTCCTTCGGGTCCCGTTATCACAATTCCTGCTCCTGCTAGCTCTTTATTCTTCGCCCCGTCCACGTAGATAACCCATAGATCATCATAGGTTTCTGGGAAGGGGAGATTTGCGTCTTTTCCCTGTTCCTCAATCGATTCTGATAGAGGGTCCGGTGTGAAAGTGCATTCTGCGATAAAGTCAGCTAGGGCTTATGCTTTAACGGAAGGCCAGGATTTATATTGTAGCCCATACTGTTCAAGTTCAATAGTCCATATCAGCATCCTTCCTGAAGACTCAGGCTTTCTGAAGATCCTCTTCAAAGGTTGGTCAGTGAGCACGATGACGGGATGGGCTTGAAGATACCGCGACATATTTCGCATAGCTTGTATCAACGCAAACGCTATTTTTTCAATGCGACCATATCGTAATTCGGCGTCTTTCAGCACATGACTGACAAAGAATACTAGGTGATGAATATTATTATCATCATACACTAGTACGGCACTGACTACCTCATCGGCTACGCCTAGATACAAGTATAGAGTGTCGGCTGGTTCAGGCCTCGTCAATACCATATTAGATGCCAGGTAACTTTTCAAATCAGCAAATGCTTTCTCGCACTCTTCTGTCCATCCAAAAGGGGTTTTTTTACGGATGATCTTGAAAAAAGGTAAACATCTCTCACCTTGTTTGGAGATAAATCGTCCCAACGCAATAACATGCCCGGTGAGTGTTTATACCTCTTTGATGTTCCGGGGGGATACCATATCGTGAATGGCCTTAATCTTTGAAGGATTGGGTTGGATGCCTTTTTGGCTGACAACATAACCCAAAAACTTACCCATTTGAAACGCAAGCATGCATTTACAGGGGTTTAACTTCATTCGGTATTCTTTCATTACGTCAAACACTTCTTGTAAATCCGTCAAGTGATCTTCGAAACTTTTTCTTTAACTAACAAGTCATCCACATATGCTTCTAACTTTCTTCCTAACTGCTTTTCGAAAACTTGGTTTACCATACGTTGGAAAGTCGCCCTGGCATTTTTCAGTCCAAACGGCATCGCCTTATAGCAATATGTAGCTTTTGGAGTGATGAAAGCAGTTTTATCTTCATCTTCAATTGCCATAGGGATCTGATAGTACCCAGAGTTGGCATCTAAGGAGCTCAAGTAAGCATATCCAGCAGTCTAGTCACCTAACTGATTGATGCGAGGGAGCAGATAACAATCTTTGGGGCAAGCGTCGTTCAAATCGGTGAAGTCAATACACATGCGCCACTCTCCATTAGGTTTCAGAACAAGAACAGGATTGGCTAACCAAGTTGGGTATTGGACTTCTCGGATAAAGCCCGCTTCTAGAAGTTTTGATACCTCCTTGTTTATAGCTTCAGCCTTCTCAGTAGAGAAAGCTCGTCGTCTTTGTTGAATGGGCTTTGCATCGGGATCGACGTTAAGTGGATGCTCTGCAACTTCTCGGGCAATACCCAGCATGTCTGCAGGTTTCCAAGCGAACTCTCCATGGTGTTTATTTAACAGTTGAGTCAGCTGCACCTTTTCTTTTGGGCCTAATTTTTCACTTACCAAGAAATTCGCTCCATGCACTCCGTTAAGGGCTACTGGTATCATCTTGTCTACCGGTTGGGTGCGTTTTTCATCTTTCTGTTCAAAAGGGTCTGTTGTTACGCATACGTATCTATCACAGCTTCCCCGCGTTATGAGCATGTAATATTCAGCGGCCAACTTCTGATCGCCTTTGATTGAGACTACTCCATCCCAAGAGGGATATTTCAACCTCAAATGTTTTTGGGAGATTACCGTGCCGAAATGGTTGAGGAATGGGAGCCCGAGTATGCCATTATAGGGCAAAGTTAGATCCACTACTAGAAATAACAGTTTTTCCTGTCTTTTAAAGGTGTCCTCCCTGAAGTATACAGACAAAAGGGTAACTCTGATTACGAGAATGGGGACTCCATCTACCCCTATTATCAGCTTCTTACAAGGTGTTAACTAGGTTGCTGGCCGTTTCATGAGGTTGTAGACTTCTAGCAAAAATAGGTTTACCGCACTACCATTATCGACAAGAGTTCTTCTGATTCCATGATTGTCGATAACGGGAGTAACCACCAATGCATCATTGTATGGAAACACGACTCCTTTTTTGTCTTCTTCAGAGAAGGATAATATCATTCTTCCAGAGCGCTAATCTCTGCACCTTTTATTGACGCGCCTTCCCATTTCCTCTTGCCTTCAATCATAGGTGTTAGTGGCGCAGGTTCGTCGAGATATGGTATGGCTCCGGCTATAATGTTGATGATGGGAATGTCTTCATCATGGATCGTTAACGTTTCTTTGACTCTTCCAGTAGGGGCGGTGTCGTTCCCAGTGGTGTGGAAAAGTGCCTGTCTGTCGTCCTATGTCCTGTTTATCGGGTTTCTCGTGGCTTCTTCTCTAGCCTTGGTGGTAAATTCTCTGAGGTAGCCCTCTTCTACCAAACGTTCTATTGCCAATTTTAACTCTTTGCACACATTGATGACATGTCCCTTGACTTTATGGAACTTACAATAAGCATTTTCTCTTCCTCCCATAATTACCTCAGGTTTCACGGGGGCTGGATAACGGATGGGCAGTTTCCGTTGTTGGACAATTGCTAGAATTTCTACTCTCGGAAGTATGAGGGAAGGGAGATCAGGATCATAAATCCTACCCTTGGGTGGGTCGTCCACTTGTCGCTGAGTGAGGGAATTGCCAAGCCTTCCCCGTGGAAAATTGCCTCTTTGCCGGTTCGAGGCTCTAGGGATGTGATCTTTTCGTTGAGCGTAATCGTCAATAGAGCGAGTGTCAGGAGCCGTTTTGGTATGAGTGCCATGAGCTAAAGGTGCATTCTGTGGCACATTCTGAATTCTGTCCCTACTCTCTTCCCCTTCCATCTCTGCGTAATTGTGAGCTTTCAGCCTCAGTGCGTCTAAAGTCGTTGGGGGGTCCACCATCAACGTGTCCCGTAATTTTCCATAACAGCAGTTTCACTTCAAAGCTTCCATAGCAAAATCAACGGTAACATCTAGCGTTAATGACATTTCCATATCAAAACGACTAAGGAAATCCCTCAAAGATTCTTAAGGTTTCCTATGTATATCAAATAAAGCTGCAACAGACTTCTTGATAGGAATAGTTGTGCTGAATCGACTTCGGAACTTAGCTTCCAACTGCGAGAAACTGTCGATCGATCTAGCTGGGAGTCCCTCAAACCAAAGATGCATGACCCCTGATAATGTCATGACAAAAATCTGGCACAAAGCCTGATCACTTTGAATTTGGAATTGCACAAAATCTTTTACCTTGTTAAGGTGGGAGATGGGATCCTTTGTGCCATCATAAGATTCCGTGGGGACTTTCACATGTCGGCTGACTCTATGATGTTGTATGCGGTAACTAAACGGATGGCCAGTGTTATCTTCAGGGATCCTGCGAGGATGACGGGGGGGAGAAACTTCTAAATGACGTGTTTGCCTTTGAGGATCAGGCGCGTAATATCGCATGGGGAACCGACTGCGACTCCTTGGTGAGCGGGTTCGATACCTTCTGCTACTGGATCTTTCGCTGCGTCGAGGGGATATATCCCTGACCATCTCATCTCGTCTATCCTCCCAATTACTTCTATCTTCATCATGCCATTGTTCACCTAGGAATACAAGAATTTTACGCGTATACGGCGCAGAAGATTCTACTTGTCTACGAGCGAGTTCCATAAAGCTGACAGGAGTCGTCGTTGTAGGCAAGGTCAAAGGGGTATTCTCGTGTCACCGAGGTGATAATGGTCGGTCAGTGACAATTGACGGGGTGAATAAAATGTGAGGGGGAATGATGGATCCTGAAGCATTAGGAGTAGATCCTGTAGCTAATGTGGTCAAGTGTTCCAACTGGGCACGCAAAGCCAACAAAGAACTTGCCAGAGGGTTGTTTAAGTCATTCATCATGAATCCCGTTGGAGGGGGAGTGGAAAAACTAGATCCTTCCCCTTGGGAAGGTGAAGCGCCCATTTGGGAGAAGGATGTTCCCATCGTTGGCCCAAAGAGAAAATCCGACTGCGCAGAAGGAGTTCCTTGTGCTGCGGTAGAAATAGCAATAGTAATGGAAGGGAAAAGTTCTCTACGGGGGGGAAGAGAAATACCGTAGGGCCGAGGAGGCGTATAATCTGGGTTAGAAGCCATGATCCTTTAAATCCCTAGGAAAAGATAGAGCTTGGTTATTAAGGCTGCTAACTTAATGAAACCAAAGCTCTCAATAAAAGCACCAATTTGATACGATTCGGACTTCAAAAGAAGGGTAGACAAGGAAAATGGCCTCTCAAATCACTGTTCTCGTCGCCTGGTGTACCTGCGAAGCGCCGGAGGGGGTCTCTGGCATAGAAACTCTGATGCCTAAGTTAGTATGAGTGGTTAAAATGAGTTTGGGCTAGCAATCCTAGGCTTACCTTTTCTTCTCGATCCTTGGGGTATTTATAGCTAGAAAATGGGTGTTATCTAGAGTGGGCAGTTATCTAAGGGTGACAACGGTTGGGGCCTCCAGATAACGTTTAGTGATGGCCAGGGATAGGATAGCGTCGTATGAGAGGATGGGCATTGAGTGAGACCCCCCCCCCCTCCCTGTTGTCGTCGACCATCCCTGGATTCCCGGTGAAAAGACGAAGCGACGGCTACAGTTCTCCAATCCCCATTATAGGGAACAAAGACGATAATGCCCTTGAAGTTGCCTTACCGTTATCGATTATGAGACAAGATTGAGAGAGAAAATTATGAGGATTTCAGATGTGCAAATACGACGCCAAGTATCAAAACATTGTTGCCAGTTGAGATACAATTCAGAAAATTATACACGCTTAACAAATACCAAGAGGTATAAAATGAAGTTATGAAGTCACTTTTGTGTGGGTCAAAGAGAGTAGAAGAAAACAATGGTGTTGGAACATACCTCATCACCCAGTGAAATGGGGAGGCTAAGAATTTCTATGATACAAGACTAACGATAGAGATGGATACGCGTACGTATAAATGCATGTGTGGTTTATTCAAAACAGCATGCATAGTCTCTTGCCACATATTGTAGGTTTTGAAGACCAAGCATGTGGCAGAGCTGCACAACCAATATGTGGTAAATAGATGGAGAAAGGGCATCAAAATATCATACTCTAGAATAACACTACCCAAAATGAGTAACCCCTTTAGGTGTCCGAAATTAAAAAGATTTGAGGACATCTACAAACGTTACTTGTCTGTTTGCAAATCAGCTTCACTATGAGATAATATGGCAGCATTCGCTTGTGAATACCTCACATACCTAGATGAGAAACTGAACCAGATGGTTCTAGCAGTGTCAGTGAGTGCAGTACCAACGCCAGTGGGACAGAAATGGACTTCATGTAAAGGCAACTAGAGCTAGATGGCGATGCATCCACTATGGTTCTCACCCTTCTCAATCCCCTATTGTGCACCACTAGATGTCGGCCTCTAAAAAATATGATGATGAATGTGTTTGAAATTGCACGCAGAAAAATTACATGACGTCAAAAAAGAATGAAGTAAAGAAAAGAAAACAACCAACACAGAAAGGAGTTTCAACAAGGAAAAGACAGGTTTGTTGGGAAAAAATAAATTACATAATTGCTTAATTTTCGCATACTTTGCTAAATATCCTTGTATGTTTACAGAAAAACAAGGCTTCGTCTGCCGAAAATAATCCATCGTCACCTAATACCTTTTACCCGTAACAAAATGTAAGTATATCACAATCTATAGACTCCTCACCCTTTGATAGCATGTCTTTATTGTAAGTTTTTCTATCTTATTTCCAGCCTTTTCGACGGCAAGATACTTCTGACTTGCCCTTTTTCCCTATCTTTTTGTAGATCAGAGCCTAAAGGGAGAAAAGAGCGAAAAATGAGCATATTTGGAAGGATTTCTGAAGTTTTGAAGATCGTGGTCTAGAAGTGTAGAGGTCATCGAGTCCGCGATGCTAACCGGACCGGTGAGCAGTCTCATGCCCTTGACTTCCCTACGTTAGATCAGAGATCAAGAGCCAAAGGAAGTCCTCCCAAGCGCTTCTAGAAGGTGTCAGACGCTTCCAGAAGATTCCAGAATATCCTCTGCTAAGGACGCGGTCCCCTTATGTGCTGACGTCCTCCCAAGCGCTGATACCTCTCTCCCTTAGCTGTATTTTTGTCCCCTAGCTAGTTTTAGCCTATATAAGCTTAGCTTTAGGGTTTTTGTAAGGGGGGGCTAACTTAAGACACTAAAAACATCACTCCTTCTTTTACCCTAATTTCTAGGGATATTATTCTCTTGAATCTTGGAGCAGCCGCCAGTTTTGTAAAAGGGAGAAGCCATTCTCCTTTGATTTATTAAATCATTTACCGGTTTCTTCTAATCCTTTTTCTCTACTCTTTCTTGCATGATATTTATTATCTACTGTTCGTATCTTGTTATGAGTAGCTAAATACCACCTTCTTAGTGAAGGGTGTTGCGAGGGTTGAAAGGGTTAGTTAGGAGGCTTAAAATGTGCTTAATATATTCTCTTGTCATATTCAATCATTTAACGTTTAATCCTTGCTTATTTAGAACTGTTAAGGGCTTGATCAACTGTCAATATTTCTGCATGAGTATTGTCATTCTCTTGGTTATAACTGACAGAAATCCTTGAGATAAAGTAGACACCTAGTGTAGACATCGCGAGAGGTCTCTCGTCTAGGGGTATTTGATTGTTTAGGTTATGTGATGCGAGCTTGACAAACTAAGATGTCACGCCCTAGATCTGTCTTACCTCCACTTTATGGGTGTTTTGAGTAGTGCCTCCCCGTATTCGTGCCTGAGAGGACGGAGAAATGTCAAGGTCACCCCATATGTGGAAACAGAGGGTGGTTTCTACCTACGAAGGTGAGTAGGGAGTCTACGTGGAAACATGACTCCTATAATAGGTCTGTGCTTGAGTTTGGAATATTTTCGTACCCATGATTAACTGACCTAGAACGCAACCTAAGAACACCTTTTGCTAAGATCTCTTTCCCTCTGATTTATATTTCTCTTGTTACTTTTCGTGCCCTCGAATATCTTTTGTTATCTTTCCCTTGATTGCTTTTTCACTTCCGAGCCCCCGAATGCCTGTTACTTTTATAATTGCAATTTACATTTATTTACTTATATGTTGTGTTAGCTCCCACATCTGCGTCGATTAATTCATTAATTGATAGAAATTTCCCCCTGGTGTTTCTTGATCGTATTCTGTTGCATTTGTCCCTTGTCATACATCTTTATTAATGTTTTATTCCTTCAATCTCTGTGATTCAACCCTGTCTTGCCCTGTACACATTTATTTGTGCATTTAGGCATCAGAAAAATATTTAATACATTTGAGTGACGATCAAATTTTGGCGCCGTTGTCGGGAATTGAATGGTACTAACTTTGTTTTTATTTTTGTATGACCAGGAGATCTGCTCCAGATCTACTCCCTCTAGACCTTGAATTGACCAGAATGGAAAGAGAACTTCGAAGGCAAGCCAAAGGAACATCTACCCAGCGTAGAGTGATCCCCCATCCTGCCCTCGACGGATCTCCTTCCAATCTGCCCGACCAGGACCGTCAGTTTTTCCTAGATCTAGCCTATCTCCATCGCAGTCTCGAAAATCCAGTAGCAGCCCAATTTGATTTCCCAGCAATGGATGACCACGATAACAATGAACGTCACGAGGATCCACCATCACCTCCTCCAGCACAACAAACCATTGATAATTTCCATGCAACCCCCGACATATCAAGTAGCTGCATTGTCTAGCCCGCTGTCCTTCATGACTGGACCTTGAAGTCAACCGTTATGCATCACCTTCCAACCTTTCAAGGGGTTGCCAAGAAAAATGCACTCCGTCATCTTCAACAGCTCCACTCTATCTGCGAGACCATGAAACCTGCCAACGTCGGCATCGAACAAGCCAAGTTGCGCGCCTTCCAGTGGTCTCTCAAAAATGATTCCCTCGATTGGTACTATGACCTCCCACCGAGATCCATTCATTCTTGGGCGGACATGTCTAAGATCTTCACCAAGAAGTATTATCCGACTTCTATTTCCAACACCACGCGCAAACAACTTGTCTCCATAGTCCAGAAAAAGGAGGAGACTCTATCCCAGTATTATGAGAGGTTCCAGAAGATACAATCTAGCTGTCCCTCTGATTGTGTGTCGAGGGCATCAAATTTAGTTGTAAAAATATATAGAAAATGGGGTAGGAATACAACTTATCACTCGTCCACAAGGGACTCGTAGATTGCGATAAGAGGTTCGTCCGCAGAGATCTTGGTGGTGTATTATAGCCTTGACTCGACTTCCTCGTCACTGGAGTTGAGGGTATTTTTGTTCCTGATGATTAAGATAGACAAAACAAAAAAAGAGAATAAGCTAAAACAAAGTAAGGAAGCAATCTTGGGCAGATGTGAATCTTAGCTAAGATTGCTGGTTGAGATTTGGGTGGAACTTTCTTGAGGTAAACTCCTGGCAAGGGCGAATTCGTGAGCACAAGGCTTGTTTCATCGATCATTGACTCTAGATTTTCTCCTTCTTACTCATAACTCTACTATAGATTGGGAGGAACCCCTTTCCAATCCTACTTTCCTCCTATTCAAATCACTAGGAGGGTACCCCCTTTCTAGTGATCCTGGCCAGTGGACACCTTGCTGGTTAAAGGGTTTATCCAATTGGCCGCTGGCTTGAGGCACATACGTTATCCCAATGGCGTAGGGAAAGACAGAGTCTAGGCCAAGCTACCCCAAACTCGGAGCCCTAGGTCGTCAATCTGGTTAGGCCTAGATCAATTCAAGTTCACTAACCCCCGCGAGGTTAGCTACCTACTTCGTCACTTCGGTTTCGCTCGTCCCCTTAGTGACTGGTTGCAAATTCGTCGTCTTGGCTGAGATCGATCAAGTCTTAGCCTAGACGGGAACCGGTTTGTTAAAACGGAACTTCAACTGAATACGAATGAGAGGATGATTCAGAACAACTCAGCCTCACGATTTACAAGCATGCTCACTCGGCCCTTACCAAGAATTAGGTGCTTTAGCTACTAAACATATTAATTAAAGAAATAAAGGGAATAATTGAGGAACATGAAATATAATTAAGATGTGATATTTCCGAAGGAAAATCACAGTAGTTGTTTACAAAACAGAAGAAAGGAAGATGGAAGAAGATCCGTAATTGACAGCCTTCCCTAACCTTAAATAAGGTTAGGGTCCCCGCCCATCACGTCTCTTACCAAACTCCTTACTTCAAATTAACTAGAAAATAGGGATAAGAATCCCAATTGTTTTCAAATACTAAAGAGATAATAATAATTACATAATACTAAAGTGTTTCTGTTCAGATACGATTACATCCAAAAAGTCTTCAAGTGGATGTAACGGCCACCTGGTGCTCAGATCTGATCCAGCTTCCATGAGTCCATGCTCAACACGCTTCTACCCTGCAGTCTTGGCTAAGGCAAGCGGCTAAGACTGCTGCTCCTTCGCTCCAGCACTAGATCCTTCCAGAACCGGTCTTGCCCAAGATATCTTCAAAAGAAGCCAAATTGGCGTGAAATGGGGTAGTTTCTGCCACAAACAAGGGATTTTGAGGTGGTAGAAACGAATGAATTATAACGTCAATCAAACCTCACCACACTTAAACAATGCTTGCCCCCAAGCATACTAGACTTTTAACTAAGACAGAAAGAAAGACTCAAAACAGACAGACTGGACAAGACAGTGGCAAAATTTCCTGGATAAACTACCCTTAGCCCATTTCCTTTAATATCTTTGGCCTATGACAGTTAGCATACTTCTCAATGGATCCCGACCCTTATGGATATAGCCTAATCAGCACCCTAGACATCCGAATTCCACATGATCATAACATCTTCGCATTTCACAACAGACTCAACGAAGCAAAACATCCACCTACTTGGGTTTTTCCCCCTTTAATTCGATTGCTCAATATCATCATCTAATTACCTTGCCTGAAGTTTTATTTTACTATGCCCAAAATTGCTAAAAGTTTCTTGATTGTTAATGCTTAGTGAGGCAGAAACATCAAGACATTTTAATTTATTATTTTTTTTTTTTCCCGCTGCTCTTTTAAAAGTTTCTTGATTATTTCCACTTGGTGAGGAAGAAATATCATGTATAATAAGGATGTCTCTAGGCTGATCATGCTGTGTTCATAAGTTATGGGGTCACAAGGTGAAGGATGCTAAAGGTCAAGGCTAAGATACTCGAGAAAACAGGCCTTAGGTATGGTCCAGGAAATTTTGCTGACACACAAACAAAACAGAGAACACCCAATCCTAAAAACACACATATTAACAAAGAGAAAACATGCATCGGACTCTATTTCAGATGATCTAGGCCAACTAACTTAGCCTAGATTCACAAAAAAAAAATGAAAAATTTCATGCGATCAAAGAAATCACACCAAAAACACTTCAGAAACATGTATACAGACAGACATCCTAAAAACACCCTCACCACACTTAGATAACACATTGCCCTCAATGTGTAAATGAGAGTAAAAGACACAAAAAATTTGAAAAAGAAAGAAAGAAAGACACGACCTGGGGGTAATCACTGAGATGTGGAAGGTGGAGGCTTCGGATCTTGCACAGAAGGTGGTTCTTCTTCTTCATCAGAGGCGGCACTGGAGTCACTCGTGGTGTTGAAGTGGTCGTTCACTTTGTTGCGAATGTGCGCAACAACTCTGTCTATGGGTCTGATGTAGGTGAAAGACCCTTCTAAGTGCGCCTGGATGTGTTTATACTTGGCATCCTGCTGCTCCATGAACTTGTCCAGCCGCTCCTTCTGTGCCAACTCAATACTTGCAAACAGAGATTGTTGTTGATCCACAATCTGCTGCATCTGTTTGTGAGACGAGTCTTGGAAGTCGTAGAACAGCTTCTGATTTGTTGTGAAGGCATCAAGCTGGATCTGCACAAGCTCAAGGAATTTGTTGGCCCATTCCGGAAGTCTAGGGTGGTCAGGGTCAATGCCGAGGCTATTGGTATGCTCAGGCATCTGGTCATCTTGGCCAAGATTGGGCTCCTCTACTGCACCGTCAATCTGAATTGGCTTAATCTTGAAGTTCCCGTTGATCCTCTTCCCATAGAGGTGATCTGCTACTGGGGTGAATCCTGTATTAAAATAGAGATAGCCTTTTTCCTCGTGGACATGGCCCATTTGGTCAAAAGCCCTAAGATCCATGATCTTAATGGCACAGGATTTAAACAAATTGAAAGCAAATAGATCTATACCCCTAGCGGTAACAGTCAAATGGGAAATCAGAGTTCCTAAAATCATTCTAGGAAGAGAATCACATGCTTTTATTTGCCTAGCAATCCAATAGCCAAGATTAACTCTTTTCTCATGCAGCATGCACCAAAGCAAAAATGTCTCAAGTTTTGAAATATTACCCGAGACTGTGGTCTTGGCCGAGAGATTGATTGAAAGGATCCTTTGGAGAATCCTCAAAGTAGGATCTCGGATCTGGTGAGCCTTAGAATTTTTATTTAGTTTGGCCGCATGGTCACCAATCAATTCTCCATAGGCCGCTGCCTTATCCCAATCTGGGGGATAATCAGTCAGGGCATTCACATATTCATCAGATTTGAGGCCATCCTCAGTCACAAAACCAAGCAGCAAATTAAAATCATCAATGGAAAGGTGACACCACTTATCAAGCAAGCGAAAATGCACAACATCAGCAGCACTCAGATCAGGAAAAGCCCTACCATTAGCATACAATCTCTCCGTATCTAACCAGAAAGAGGAATGAAACTCTAAACATAATTCAGCATAAGCAGGCATGCATAGATAGAAGAAGCAATCCCACCCAAGATTAGAAATAAACCACCTAATTCTATTTCCTATCCCCAACTCGTCAAGAAAGGAAAAATCAAGGACAGCAAACTGAGTTATCTCACAGGCATGCTTTTCAGTCAACTTAGCCCTAAAATCAGGAGTATCAGGCCTCAAACAGCCTTTCAAAGAGTTCAAGGGCGGAAGGGTGATTACCTTGGTAGTCTTGGCCGCAGGCTTGGCCAAGACTGCAACCGCATCAGCATCAGAGTCTGAGCCAAGATTACCCTCATCTACTTTCTTCTTGCCCTTGGCAGCCGCAGATCGCGTCCTCTTGGCTGGGGCAGATTCAACATTCAGGCTTGCCTTTCTTTTCCCTGATTTCTTTGATTTGGCCGACCTTTCTTCACACTTGGGCTCGGAATCTGAAATCTCTTGAACCTCGGAGCCAGCCGTTTTGCTAACCCTAGACTGGGTCTTGGGCTCGGGGACTGAAGTAGGAGTAGAGTGAAGTTGCTTCGAAGAATCAGAGGCGGCTGCTTCCATGGACATGATTGTCCTTGCGATATCTAGCGCTTCGTTGAGGTTTTGTGGCAAATCCTCCTCTGGATTCGTTAGAGAAGGAGACTGCGGAGTGGTAGGAGATTCTTACCTGATTGGGGTGGATTTTGGGGTGGATTTTGCTTTCTTGGCAAATGATCGCTTTGATTTTCCCATGTTTTAATGCTGAATAATCATGGGTTTGAAGTAGGAGAGTGGAAGAGTGGAGAGATTTTAGCTGAGGTGATCGTGGAAGATTAGAGAGAGAGGGCGAAATTTTAGGGATTTTGTGTTTGCGGGAGGTAAGGAGACTGAAACTTGGTAGGTAATTATTAATTAAGATTTGAAAATTAATTTCCAAATCATGATTAATAATTACAAAAATGTGACCGTTATCCCTTCCTTTTTCTCCTCCCTAGAACACGCTTCCTTTCTTTTCCTCATTTATCTACGCGCGTCAATCAGCCCAAGGCTGAATAAAATGTGGTTGAGATCAAGTATAGTCCTCACCACACTTTGATCCTCAAAATCACTCCTGGAAATTATTTTCTTCTCTTTCCTAAACTCCCTGAAAAATTCAGCAAAGGAAAATTAATCAGTAGAACTGGCAAAATTTGAACGATAAGTTTATTCGAGATAACTAAATTAAAAAGCATGGGTTGCCTCCCATGTAGCGCCATAGTTATAGTCCTAGGCATGACTTTGCTGTTCTTTTAATGAATCTCAGGTGGGGCTTCAATCGCCTGATTTTCCTGAAACGTAGGAAATCCTTCTAGGAATGGTTTTAGTCGTTGTCCATTGACCTTGAATTCAATCCCTATCTTTTCATTCTTAATATCCACTGCACCATGAGGGTAGATATTAGTGATAACATATGGACCTTCCCATTTAGTTTTGAGCTTACCTGGGAAGAGCTTAAATCGTGAATTGTACAGAAGGACTTTTCCCCCAAGTTGGAGATTCTTCTCAACAATCTTACTGTCACGGTATGTTTTCATCCTGATCTTGGCTAAGAGCTGGTTGTCGTATGCTTGATTCCTTAACTCTTCTATTTCGTGGATTTGGAGTTTCCTTTCCTCACCTGCTTGGTCGTACCTTAGATTGCATTTTCGAATTGCCCAATAAGCTCTGTGTTGCATACCTACTGGTAGGTGACAAGCTTTTCCGTACACCAGTTTGTAAGGAGTCATTCCTATGGGGGATTTGTAAGTTGTCCTATACGCCCATAGTGCATCATCTAACCTTTGGCTCCAATCTCGTCGATCTAAGCCAACAGTCTTAGCTAAGATCGATTTGACTTCTGTGTTTGACACCTCCGCTTGGCCATTTGACTGAGGGTGGTATGTAGTGGAGACTTTGTGGGTTACTCCATACTTCCTGAAAAGGGAAACAATAATACTATTGCAAAAATGTGTGCCTCGGTCGCTAATGATCCTCCTATGCACGCCAAATCTGTTCAAAATGTTAGTTTTCAAGAATGAAACAACAGTTCTAGCATCATTGGTCCTAGTTGCCTTAGCTTCTATCCATTTAGACACATAATCCACAGCAAGCAGTATATATTGTTTTCCGTCCGACATAGGAAATGGCCCCATGAAATCAATGCCCCATAGATCAAAAATTTCACAATTTAATATAACATTCATGGGCATTTGATTTCTAGCGCTTATGTTTCCTATCTTTTGGCATGCAGGACATGTCTTACAAAACGTATAACTATCATGGAATAGGGTGGGCCAATAAAATCCTGATTCTAGGACTTTTAAGGCCGTCCTCTTGGCTCCAAAATGTCCACCACATGCATAAGAATGACAAAATCTTAAGACCGATGGAATTTCAGTTTCAGGAATGCATCTTCTAATCAACTGATCAGATCCGATTTTCCAAAGATATGGATCATCCCAAACGAAAAACTTACTGTCATGCTTAATCTTAACCTTCTCTTGTGCCGTTAGGTCTCCATGGTGTTTACCCGTGGCTAGGAAATTGACTAGGTCGGCAAACCATGGTCTGATTATCTTGACGGCAAATAGATGTTCGTCTGGAAAATCATCCTTGATTGGTTCTGAATCGTCCCTGACAAAACATCTACTGAGGTGGTCTGCAACTAAGTTCTTCTTTCCTGCTTTGTCCTTAATCTCCAAATTATGTTCCTGCAAAAGTAAAACCCAGCGGATCAGTCTTGGCTTAGATTCGGCTTTTGTCAGGAGATACCTTAAGGCTGCATGGTCAGAAAAAACTATGACTTTTGTTCCCATCAAGTACGATCTGAATTTGTCCAAAGCGAAGATTATTGCGAACAATTCCTTCTCCGTTGTAGTATAGTTCTTTTGTGCATCGTCGAGCATCTTAGAGGCGTAGTAGATTACGTGTGGATCTCTACCATTACTATGTCCTAGAACCGCACCAACAGCTGAGTTACTAGCATCACACATTAATTCGAATGGTAGGTTCCAATCTGGGGCTTGGATGATTGGGGATGATATGAGTTTCTCCTTGATCTTGTCGAACGCTTCTTGGCAAGACTTGTCGAAATCGAAGTCCACTTCTTTTTGCAAGAGTTTACACATTGGTTCTGCTATCTTCGAGAAATCTTTGATAAACCTGCGATAAAACCCTGCATGGCCTAAAAAACTCCTAACCTCACGCACGCATGAGGGGTAAGGCAAGGTTTTGATAACATCAATCTTAGCCTGGTCAACTTCTATACCTTTCTTAGAGACTACATGACCTAAGACAATACCTTGTTCAACCATGAAATGACATTTTTCATAGTTAAGAATAAGATCAGTAGCCATACATCTTTTTAAAATATGTTTCAGTGTCGTTAAGCATTTATCAAAATCATCACCATAGACGGTGAAGTCATCCATAAACACTTCAATACCCTTTTCCACATAGTCCGAAAAGATACTAACCATACATCTTTGAAAGGTGGCTGGCGCATTGCACAATCCGAATGGCATCCTCCTATATGCAAAAGTTCCGAAGGGACATGTAAATGTCGTCTTCTCTTGGTCTTCTAATGCCACTGGGATTTGATGAAATCCCGAATAACCGTCCAAGAAACAGTAATGGGACTTCCCAGTCAATCTTTCCACCATTTGGTCGATGAATGGTAATGGAAAGTGGTCTTTCCTTGTGACTTGGTTAAGTCTGCGGTAGTCTATACAGACTCTCCATCCATTCTGAATTCTTATGGTTCTCTTTATTCCATCCTCACCTTCGGTCACGGTGGTACCTGTCCTTTTTGGTACAACCTGCACAGGGGAAACCCACGAACTATCAGAGATTGGGTATATAATTCCAGCATCAAGTAATTTAATGATTTCTTTCTTGACAACCTCCATCATCGGAGGATTAAGCCTCCTTTAGGGTTGTCTAATAGTTTTCTTATCCTCTTCCACATGAATTTTGTGGGTACAAATGGTTGAGGATATGCCCTTGATGTCTGCTAAGGTCCATCCAATAGCCTCTTTATGTTCCTTCAAAATGCTTGTCAATCTTGTCTCTTCTTCGCTAGAAAGCTTAGCTGAGATTATCACTGGGAGAGTTTTATCTTGGCCTAGATAGGCATACTTAAGGTGTTCTGGTAACTCCTTAAGATCCAGCTCAGGTGGCTGCACAATAGATGGTAACATCTCAGAGTTAGACATGCTAAACAATGGACAAGGTGTGGTTTCCTTTACTGGTTCAGTTTCATGGAAATCCGTTAAGACCTCCCTAAGATCCTCTCGGTTCCCTACTCGGTCTTCCATTTCTTCCAGCGTCTTAGCTGAGATACTCCTGCTTAAGATAAAATCAAGTGGGTCAGTAGCATTTAAATCTGCAGTTTCTTCCTCAATAGGGTATAAGATATCAATAAAATTTACACTATGTGTCTCATTATGATAATTTAATCCCTCCTTCATGTAGAACTTGATCGTGCTTCCAAAGAATTCCAAAATAATACTACCTTCATAAACGTCTATCTTTGCTTTAGCAGACCTAAGGAAAGGTCTACCTAAAAGCACATCAGTGGTGCAGAAAGGTAAATCAGCATCCATTTCAACAATATAAAAGTCCACAGGGTATATAAAGTTATTGACTTGGACGAGAACGTCCTCTACCAAGCCCTTAGGATGGATCACGGTTCGGTCAGCTAGTTGAATCACCACCTGTGTCTCCTTCATGGGCCCCATTTGCAATGCTTCATATTCCCTTAAAGACATCACGTTGATCCCAGCCCATAAATCGCAAAGAGCCTTTTCCACCGTTTTATTCCCAATTTTGCAAGGGATGGTGAAGGTTCCTTGATCTCCACATTTCTCCGGCAGTTTGCTTTGAAGTACTGAAGAAACATTCTGCAAAAGATTCACTCTCTCGACACCTGCAAGTTTCCTTTTGTTAGTGCAAAGTTCTTTCAAAAATCTTGCCTAAGAAGGTACTTTTGAAATTAAGTCTAGCATAGGAATATTCACTGCCACTTTGCCAAAAATGTTCATGAAGTCCTTAGCCTCGTCTAATTTCTTCTGTTTAGAGGACTTGGGAGGGTAGGGAGGCGGGATATCTGTTGTTTCCAGAGGTTTCATAACCTGCTCATCAGCCTTGGCCTCAGTCTTAGCTAAGGTCGGCTGTTCCTTTTGAACTGGAATATCAAGCTCGGCTTCACTCTGAGTTCCAGTCTTAGCCAAGATTGGCTTCGACTGAACTTCTGCTTGGATTTCTTCTTGTACTTCCTCATCTACGTCCACATCCTCGTCTTCGTATGATTGGTTGTGAATCTCTTGATCCGATTTCGCACCCTTTCGTTCCGGTAGAACACTTCCACTCCTTAGATGGATGGCGCTTACATTGTGCTTTGGGTTATCCTCGGTGGTGGAGGGTAATTTTCCACCTGTTCCTGCTTGTTGGATCTGTTGGGTGAGCTGACCTATTTGTTTTTGCATTTCAACAAGGCTGGATTGAGTCGCTTGCATGAATTTTTGCATAGTGTCCTCGATAGGTACTCCGGTAATCTTAAGCGGTTGAGGTGTAGGAAGTGGGACAGGGGCATTGGATTGGTTTGCTCCTGGCGGTCTGGGTACGAAGTGTTAGAAATTTATGGGAGATTGTTGTGGCTGTTGTTGGTATTGGTGTTGAGATGGTTGGCTAGGCTGAGTTTGGTATTGTTGGAGATTTGGTTGGCTAGGCTGAGGTGTATCTTGTCTCCACCTTAGATTGGGATGTTGTCTCCATGAGTACTAGTTGCTCTCGTGTGGGAATCTAGGTTGTCCATTAGATTGTCCTTGATTGTAGCCGTACGCGGCATTCACTAGGATTGGGGCTGGATCGCCCGGTTGTTCCACCACATAACAACTATGGGTCGGATGATCTAGCTGTTGGCAAATCCCGCAAACCGAGGGCATGGGACTGGCTGCTACTACTATAGTTTGTGCCTGAGATTGGGTACCTGTAGAGAGATTCATCAAGATGTCAGTAATTTTATCAAGTTTGTTCTCCATATTTATAGCATTCAAAGAAGGTGTAGAATTTCTCTCGGATGAGGTGTTGTTTTGGCTGTTGTCAGCCATTGTTTGGAGAAGTAATTTTGCTCTTGTTGGTGTAAGATCTTGAAGTGCTCCTCCAGCGGCTGAGTCTAGCCTTTCCCTATCCTTTATACACATTCCATCATAGAAGTATTGGATTAGGAGATGATCTGCTACCCCATGGGTAGGGCAAATGTCTTGAAGGTCTCTAAACCTTTGATGATACTCGCTCAAACTTTCTCCTCCCCTTTGCTGAACGGAGACTAAGCTTTTTCTTGCTGCCCCTGCCTTAGTCGCATTCCAATATTTATTTAGGAAGGCAGCAGACATGTCTCCCCATGTTGCAATTGTGTTATGGGGTAAGCTATAGAACCAGTTCTTAGCTGAGTCTTCAAGAGACCACGGAAATGCCTTCAGTTTGGCTCTCTCGATTGTTACTCCCACTGGTTTGAGGGTATCACACTGGAGGTGAAGGTTCCTCAAGTGGTTGTACGGATTCTCGTTTGAGTGGCCATGAAACTTGGTTAAGTTGGCAATGATGTTCGTCTTGATAGACCAATCATTAGCCATCGGGGGTAGATTAATACAGGAGTAGGTCACTCGTTCTGCCCCCCTGTTCTGTTCTCTCATCGTCTGTTCTTCTTGGTTTTCTTCCATGTTTGTATTGGATTCTCAGCTGGGTCCTGATCTTGGCCTAAACTGTTGCTGGAATCAGTTTCTGATTGAGTTTCTCGAAAATTCACCAACGAATTTCCTCTTAGATTTCTTTCTGATTTGGGTTTCGGTCCTTGTAAGTTCCGGATTCAAAGGTAGTAGTTCTTCCTTTGAGGACCTTGTCATCAACTGCGAAAGACAAAAATAAAAATAACAAAACTACAAAATACACCGTCAGAAGATCCCCGGCAACGGCGCCAAAATTTGATTGCGTGTCGAGGGCATCAAATTTAGCTGTAAAAATATATAGAAAATGGGGTAGGAATACAACTTATCACTCGTCCACAAGGGACTCGTAGATTGCGATAAGAGGTTCGTCCGCAGAGATCTTGGTGGTGTATTGTAGCCTTGACTCGACTTCCTCGTCACTGGAGTTGAGGGTATTTTTGTTCCTGATGATTAAGATAGACAAAACAAAAAAAGAGAATAAGCTAAAACAAAGTAAGGAAGCAATCTTGGGCAGATGTGAATCTTAGCTAAGATTGCTGGTTGAGATTTGGGTGGAACTTTCTTGAGGTAAACTCCTGGCAAGGGTGAATTCGTGAGCACAAGGCTTGTTTCATCGATCATTGACTCTAGATTTTCTCCTTCTTACTCATAACTCTACTATAGATTGGGAGGAACCCCTTTCCAATCCTACTTTCCTCCTATTCAAATCACTAGGAGGGTACCCCCTTTCTAATGATCCTGGCCAGTGGACACCTTGCTGGTTAAAGGGTTTATCCAATTGGCCGCTGGCTTGAGGCACATGCGTTATCCCAATGGCGTAGGGAAAGACAGAGTCTAGGCCAAGCTACCCCAAACTCGGAGCCCTAGGTCGTCAATCTGGTTAGGCCTAGATCAATTCAAGTTCACTAACCCCCGCGAGGTTAGCTACCTACTTCGTCACTTCGGTTTCGCTCGTCCCCTTAGTGACTGGTTGCAAATTCGTCGTCTTGGTTGAGATCGATCAAGTCTTAGCCTAGACGGGAACCGGTTTGTTAAAACGGAACTTCAACTGAATACGAATGAGAGGCTGATTCAGATCAACTCAGCCTCACGATTTACAAGCATGCTTACTCGGCCCTTACCAAGAATTAGGTGCTTTAGCTACTAAACATATTAATTAAAGAAATAAAGGGAATAATTGAGGAACATGAAATATAATTAAGATGCGATATTTCCGAAGGAAAATCACAGTAGTTGTTTACAAAACAGAAGAAAATCCGTAATTGACAGCCTTCCCTAACCTTAAATAAGGTTAGGGTCCCCGCCCATCACGTCTCTTACCAAACTCCTTACTTCAAATTAACTAGAAAATAGGGATAAGAATCCCAATTATTTTCAAATACTAAAGAGATAATAATAATTACATAATACTAAAGTGTTTCTGTTCAGATACGATTACATCCAAAAAGTCTTCAAGTGGATGTAACGGCCAGCTGGTGCTCAGATCTGATCCAGCTTCCATGAGTCCATGCTCAACATGCTTCTACCCTACAGTCTTGGCTAAGGCAAGCGGCTAAGACTGCTGCTCCTTCGCTCCAGCACTAGATCCTTCCAGAACCGGTCTTGCCCAAGATATCTTCAAAAGAAGCCAAATTGACGTGAAAAGGGGTAGTTTCTGCCACAAACAAGGGATTTTGAGGTGGTAGAAATGAATGAATTATAACGTCAATCACCCTCCCATAACCTCACGGAGCATACCCTTGTTCAGTATTTTTGTGAAGTCCTCAAAGCCCACGATAAGGCCTTAGTCAACGCTGCTGCCGGCGTATCTCTAACTGCTTTTACCCCATCAGCCGCTAAGGCAACAATAGAACTCATGGCCAAGAATGCTTCGTCTGACCCTGCCAACAATCAAGGCCAAGATGTCCAAGTGGCAGCCTTGCAGAATCAGTTATCCTCCCTTACAGGGATGTTTTAGAATTTTATGTCAGGGCAATCCGTGCCTGTCAAGGCCTGCCAAATCTGTAATTTTGTGGACCACCCCACTGATGCATGTCCCCACATTCCGGAAAAAATCCAAGTTAATGTTGCTGGTCAGTATGTCTCGACTCCTTATGGTCAAAACTATAATCAGGGCTGGAAATAGCAAAATCCAGGATGAGTTCCAAACCCTCATCCTTCGGGGCCTAGCCATCAACAACATTAGCAGAATCCGTATGGAAATCACCCTCCACCTCCCAACATGCAGAATTACAAACCTCGACCCACTTATCATCAAAATCAGTATCAACGCCAACCTCCCCAGGATCAGACTTTTGTCGTGCCCCCGAATACTGAGGTACCTAAGAATCCCGAGCAACAAAAAGAAATCGAGGAACTTAAGAAGCAAATGAGCACCATGATGGGCCAAGTGAAAGAATTAACAAACCAGGGGAGATTTCCACCTCAGACCGAAACAAATCCAAAGCACAATGTCTATGCATTGACTTTACGAAGTGGAACGACCTTGACACCTCCTGCAAATCCTATCCACGATATTGTGAATTCTCCAGAGTCTGAACTCAAGCCAAAACCTAGAGAAAAACTTCCAAAAGTGCCCAGACTGGTCGAGGTCACGGAAGAAAGAGTTTGCTCTCCCAAAGGTTCACCAAGGAATGACCCCAATCTACCCGAATTCACCCAGGAATACATTCATAAGATTCTCGAGCCCTTATTTCCCCAAAGACTGGTTAAGTCCAAAAAAGAAAAGGAAGACCAAGATATCTTTGAAATGTTCAGTAAAGTGGTTGTTAACATTTCTCTTCTCCAAGCAGTGAAGAATGTTCCTCGTTACGCCAAATTCCTAAAACAACTATGCACGAACAAGAGCAAGTCCGACGAAGTTAACAAGATTAGTGTAGGAGCTAACTCTTCTGCCCACATCCAGCGGAGGATCCCTCCAAAGTGCAAGGACCAAGGAATGTTCATCATCCCTTGCCGAATTGGTACAGTCGACATCAGGAAAGCCATGTGTGATCTAGGGGCAGGAATCAACGCCATGCCCTTGATCATCTATAACTGTCTAGGCCTCGAACCTCTCACGCCTACAGACCTCGCCATTCAACTTGCTGATAGTTCTATCATCTATCTTGAAGGGATAATCAAAGATGTTTTAGTCCAAGTTGGCGAATTCTTGTTCCCAACCGATTTCTATGTCATAGCAATAGAGAATGAAGACTCCACTAAGTCTACTGATGTTCTTCTAGGCCGTCCATTTTTGGCCACTGCCGGAGCAAAGATAGATGTTCATGATGCGACCATCTCTTTAGAGTTCGACGGAGAGATTATCAGATTTAATATGCTAGAAGCTATGCGATACCCCTCTGAATTCTTCAGTGTTAATTATATTGATGTTATTGATCCTTCTATTGATCAACTTGCTGAACTTCACTCTACTAATCCTTTAAAGTTGCCCTTGACAAGAGTCTAACGCCAGCACTTCTAGATGTCGTGGCCTCGACACTTTCCACACCACTTGAGCTCCATTCTGTCGTCGCTGCCCTAGAAGAATGCATTGTGGTCCAGTATGAACCACCAATGATGTCTCCTAACCATTCAGATCACGTTACGTTGTTTCCATCTATTGATCAGGCTCCAACCCTCGATCTGAAGCCACTGCCCTCTCATCTGAAGTATGCCTATCTAGGCCCCGACAACTCCCTGCCTGTCATTATCTCCAACCAGCTCAACAATCCTGAAGAATCAGAGCTAATTTCTTTGCTTAAGGAATTCAGACAAGCCATAGGCAGGACCATTGCGGACATCAAGGGCTTATCGCCAGCTCTATGCACCCATCGTATCCACTTGGAAGATGCTAGTAAGACTATCCGATAACCCCAGCGTAGGCTGAATCCACCTATGATGGAGGTCGTCAGGAAGGAAGTTCTGAAGTTGCTAGATCTCGGTGTCATATATCCTATCTCCGATAGCCCATGGGTCAGCCCTATACAGGTCGTGCCCAAGAAAACTAGCATAACTATCACCATCGGTAAAGATGGCGAATCCATTCCCACCCGAATCCAGAATGGGTGGCGAGTGTGCATTGACTACCGCCGGCTGAATGTTGCCACTAGGAAAGATCACTTCCCTCTGCCCTTCATTGATCAGATGCTGGAACGTCTCGCGGGTAAAACTCACTACTGCTGTCTAGACGGTTACTCCGATTTCCATCAGATCCCAGTTGCCCCCGAAGACCAGGAGAAGATCACATTTACATGTCCTTTCGGTACCTTTGCTTATAGACGCATGCCTTTCGGCTTGTGTAATGCCCCCGCCACCTTTCAACGCTGTATGGTGAGCATTTTCTCCGAATTGGTCGAAAATGGAATCGAGGTCTTTATGGATGACTTCACCATCTATGGGAATTCCTTTCTAGAATGCATGGATAAATTGAAGAAGTGTTTAGAGCGCTGCATAGAGACCAATCTTGTCCTTAATTTTGAGAAATGCCACATCATGGTAGATCGAGCCCTCGTTCTAGGTCACATTGTCTCGGCCAAGGGCATCGAAGTCCACAAGGCCAAGATTGAGGTGATCGAGACCCTACCCTATCCAGTATCTTTTCTAGGGCACGTCGGTTTCTACAGACGGTTTATTAAGGATTTCTCAAAAATCGCTCAACCTATGTGCCGCCTGCTCCAGAAGGAAGTTGCCTTTGATTTCGATAAGAATTGCAAAGCAGCCGCTTATCTCAGCTCCGATCATTCGAGCCCCCGATTGGTCCCTACCTTTCGAGTTCATGTGCGATGCCAGCAATCAAGCCCTGGGCGTCGTTCTAGGTCAAAAGAAGGACAAGGAAACATATGTGATCTACTATGCTTCCAGGTTATTAGACCCAGCCTAGCAAAACTACACAACAACAGAAAAAGAGCTCTTGGTCGTGGTTTACGCCCTCGACAAGTTCAGGCAGTACCTCCTAGGTACCAATGTGCTCGTATACTCGTATCATTCCGCCCTCCGATGTTTGTTGATAAAGGTTGATGCCAAGCCTCGACTCATTCGTTGGATCTTGTTGCTACAGGAATTCAATATCATGAACAAAGACAAGGCTGGAAAAGAAAATCTGGTAGCTGATCATCTAAGCAGACTTCCAGCCCAAGAAGACAATTCGCTTGTGCAAATCCGCGATACTTTTCCAGATGAACAAGTGTGTCTAGCCCACGCTGTCCAGTTTCCATAGTTTTCAGACATAGCGAATTTTTGTGCCACTGGTACCTACCCCGCGGATGCTTCCCCATCAGAATGCACAAGAATCAGAAGGTAAGCCAAATATTACATTTGGGATAGCCCGTACTTATGAAAGTACTGCTCATACCAGATCATACGCCGCTGTGTAACCATGGATGTGGTGCCCTTGATCCTTAAATTCTGCCATTCTGAAGGAGGACATTTCGCAGCCAAGAAAACTACCCTCAAGGTGTTAGAAGCAGGTCTATACTGGCCCTCTATTTTTAAGGATAGCTACATGTATTGTGCGTCGTACCCTCGATGCCAAGCCACGGGTAATATTGGGGCCAGGAATCAGATGCCTCTGACCGATATCCTTGTTTGTGAAATTTTCGATATCTGGGGTATAGATTTCATGGGCCCATTTCCCAATTCCCTCGGCAACATCTACATCCTTCTGGTCGTCGATTATGTTTCCAAATAGGTCGAGGCCAAGGCAACTCGAACAAATGACTCCAAGGTGGTAGTAAACTTTCTACGCACTAATATCTTCAATAGGTTTGGTGTACCTCGAGCCCTCATAAGTGATCGAGGTACCCATTTCTGCAACCATGTCGTGGCCTCACTACTGACCAAGTGTGGAGTCCACCACCGAACATCTACTGCCTATCACCCTCAGACAAATGGCCAAGCCGAAGTGTCAAACCGTGAAATTAAGTCCATTCTCGAGAAAACGGTAAACCAATCCCGAAAGGATTGGAGTCTGAAGTTGGATGACGCCCTCTGGGCATATCAGACAGCTTTCAAGACCCCAATTGATATGACACCCTACAGACTCGTCTATGGCAAGTCGTGCCATCTCCCAGTTGAGATAGAGCACAAGGCTTTCTAGGCCATCAGGAAAGTAAACACGGATCTCGAAAAGGTTGGCCAAAGCAGACGCTTACAGATCCAAGAGCTGGAAGAATTGAGAGACAAAGCTTATGAGAATGCCCTACTTTATAAGGGTAAGACCAAGACCTACCATGATAGGAATCTTCGTCCCAAAACATTTTTCCTTGGACATAAAGTTTTGTTGTATAACTCACGTTTGTGACTCTTTGCAGGAAAGCTCAAGTCAAAATGGTAAGGACCTTTCGTGGTCACGACAGTTTTTGACCATGGGGCAATTGAGATCCAGAATCCGACCACAGGAACAATCTTCAAAGCCAATAGTCACAGGCTAAAACCCTTTTACGAGGGATTCAAGCCCTCGACTGTTGAGGACACAATGGTGGACCTTCCACCTGTCGAGATCTAGATCTCTGAAACACGTCGAGGCCTCGACGAGAAAGCAGGCCATCTTGGAGGCATTCCAAATGTCGTCTCATTCCTTTCTAACTCTAACTCTTTTATTTTGTTATTTAATTTCATAACTTTTTCCTTTTTATTTTTGGCTATTTTTATTTTCCTTTATTAGTTAAGATTTCTTTTCCTTATTTTTAGCCCCTGGTTTCTCTCTTTTTCCTTTTCCCAAGCGATTTTATTCGCCTGCAAATATTTTCTTTCCACTTATTCTTTCCTTTTGTCTTTATATTCCCTAACTACTCTCTCTTTTTAAATTTTGAAAAGGTTAGCGGTTGGGATCCGCGGGCCTATGTTCTCTCTCCTAGTCCCAAGGCGCCACGTCATCAAAAGGAGACAAAAAATTGGCCCTCATTAATTCCCTGTCAGACGCAGCAGCCTTGGTAGCACGCTCCCCCTCGTCTTTTCTCCTTCCCTCTTCCAGCTATCACCCACGTCTCTCTCACCAACAACCAAAACACTTCACTCCACTGGCCCATCACCGTCACCAAATCAGCTCTCTCTCTCTCTCAAATCTCCATCTTCCCTCCTACCACTATGCCTCGAGTAAAGCAAGTGGCCCATAAGCTCGCTACCTCAGACCCTAAATGTTTCTCCTCCTTTCACAAATCTATCAGCCTCGGCCTCGATGAGGAGCAACCGCCTTCTCCGACCATTCCTCCTACTACCGAGCTAAACCCCACCTCCACCACCGCTCACCAGTCGGACGATGAGCTAGAAATCACCGGTACGGTTCCAGAAACCTCCACGATGACGAGATCCGGTCGGGTTTCCAGAAAACTACCCACTTCCACCACCACGCCCAGGAAACCAAAGGTTGAGAAAGCCTCCCCTGCATCCAAAAAGGAGCTCACGGTCGAAGAGGTCCTGCAGGATATCTTGGTGTCCGAATCTGAGCATGAAGAGGAGCTGGCGGCTGGGGATGAGGAAGAAGAGGTCGAGCAGACCGCCGCTGGTGCCGACAATGAAGAAGGATCCGGCGAGAATGTAGTGGAGGACGAGGAAGAAGATGAAGAAGCTGAGAAGGAGAAAGCTGCAAAGGAAGCAGCTGAGAAAGCTGAGAAAGCCGAGAAAGAAGCGGCTCTCAAAGCAGAGGCAACGAAGAAAGCCAAGGAAAAGGAGACCACAGCGAAGAAGACGGCCAGAGCAGATCCGCCACCAGAACGTGAAACGCCAGTGGATAGGAAGAGGAAGGTCACATCTCCCTCAAAGGCCCCAGTCAAGCAGGCCCCGACAAGGAAAATACGTCGTGACCAAGACGACGATTCTGATACCGAGGGCTCGACACAAGCGCCTGCCTCTACCCCGCGAGCGTCTTCAATCTAGGTTGTTTCTGACCTCTCTAATCCCCATGAATTTATGTCTTTTGATGATAAACCTTCCTTAGATAAGTTGCATGCTATGAACTCTAAAGGCGTTAGCCCGTGTGCGTGCCTAGATCTGGAATTTCTGAGAAAAATGGGACAGGACGCTCGAGTCCGAGAGCTCGTTGGTAACATCGGTTGGGATTCTTTTTTCTTTTTGGAGCACCCAACCTATGTCGAGCCCTCGCTGGAGCTGTTCACCACTTTTTGGGTTGGTTCGGACCATTTCAAGCCTAAGGGCAAGCATGGACCGAACCCTTCGACCCCTGAACTGATTAATTTTCTCTTAGCGAATAAATGGCTTAAACTGTCTCTCAATGAGTTCAATTGTGCATTTAATTTTTTCACGCCTGATGGTCTAAAGTCCAGTGCTTATAAGAATTCTTTGACTGTGATTCCCCCTATTTTTTATGCTGATGTGGCCTTTCGTGAGTTATCTGAGAATCCTAATGTTGTTTTCAACCCCAAATCCTCTAAAGCGCATGAAATTATGGACCCTGCCCTTAGAATTTTGCATCGCTTTCTTGCTCTTACTTTTGCTGCTAGATTTGGTTCTTTAGGGGAGTTAACCTTACAAGTGCTATTTCTCCTTTGGTGCATGAAAAATAAGTGTAGGGTGAATTTAGGATTTTGGGTTGCGTGTGCTATTATTCATGTTCAGAATGGCTCTCGGGGCCCCATTTTAGGATCTCTGATTGCTCTGCTTGTTGTGAATTTGCGCAATATCGATTTGACCTCTGCTGGCCTTAGTGAGCCCATTGCTTTCAAGGATTTAGACCCCCGTACACTTGATGTTATGGGGCATTTGTGCATCTCACATGGTATTTTGAGATTTTTCATAGGTACCACGCCATCGGGAGAGAAGGTCTTCAGCACGAAGCATGGAGGAGATTTCTTCTACCCCAGCATTTCAAGGCCTCAAGCCCCTATTGCCCCTCATGCCCCCGAAGGAAGCTCCGATCGCGCCCCCGAAAGCAATCAAGCAAGCAAGCCATCCGATTTGTCACCCAGACGCTCCTCAGAATCGAGCATCTACTCCAAGCAGTCCTCGCAGAACTTCTAGGCCTAGCAACTGAAGTGGCCAGGAGCAAGCTACCACCCTTTTGACCCCCCCCCCCCCCCCCCCCCCCCGCCGAACAATTTATCTTTCCTGCCCTCGAGGAGGGCTAAAAACATTTTTACCTGCTTTTTATTTTATTCTGTCATGTACTTCTTTTAAATTTCGTTGAACTTCTTATGTGTTCCCTTCCCACATTGAGGACAATGCGCAGCCTAAGTATGGGGAGGGATTTAGCTGTGTGTTTTGCATGTTTAAATTTTCCGTTTGTTGCTTGATTGCATGCTTTTTTGGATTTTTAAAAAAAAATCAGATTTTTAGGACTTTGCTAAATTTTTCCAAAAATCTACCACTGCCCAGTTTTCAAAAAACCTTTGTGAATAGACACACTTTTTATCACATTTTGCACAAGTATGAACCACCAGCACCTTGTCTAGACCTAGCTATTACCATTTTTGCCTGCTGAACCTTATATCCATATCTAGGCCTCGACATCATTAGTCACAAAAGCACCCTGTGAGCACTTGAGCTTCCATGCCTATTTCTTTCTTGTGTGATTAGGATGTTTTAGCTAGGCACTGGTTGATCTTGCATAATATCCCTGGGTATAGGTACTATTAGACATAGGAAAGCATCGATTTGACAGGAAAACTTTGCATCAATGTCTTTTTCTTTCTTTTCTTCCCCCTCTCCTTCTTCTCTTTTCATGCCCCCAACATTACCCTTCTTTTCATACTCTTTCCTAACCATTCATTTTTTTCTCTTGATCTTTTTCCTTGGCAGGTGAGGTAGCGATCGTTGAGGGTAATGTCGAGGGCTAGACATCCGAAGGACGCCCAGTCAAGTTCAAGTGTAGGGAAGCAGACGAAAGCAAAAGACTTCAAAGAAGAAAACAGAAAGCAAAGATCTAGGGCAAGAAAAGGCTCAAAAAAGTTTCGAGCCCTAGATCATCCAAAGAAATCAAGCCCCCAGAAAGTCTCAAGTGTGGGGAAGCCAAAGAAGTCAACATCGATGCTGGAAGCAGATCAAGGGCAAGCGCTGAATAAAAAAAAGCAAAAGTTCCATGCCCCGAAAGAATCAAGGTTTTGTAATTGGTTCGTGCCCCCTCCCTCTAAAAAAATAAAATAAATAAAATAAAACATTTAAATTTGAAAATAAAAGGAGGGGGGCATTAAGCGAACAAAAAGAGTATCCGCATCCGAATCCTCAACAAGAAGAGTTTCATGCCCTCGAAAAGAAGACCTCTATCTAGCCCCCGGATCATCATCGTGCCCTCGATGAAAGTTGCCTTGCCACTTTGCCTTTTTCCTAAGCCAAGGAATCCAACCAGGTTCTACATGGTCCTTTCTTTTCTTTCCTTCTTTTCTCCCCTCATTTCTCTTCTGTTCATCTCCTGCTTCTCTCTTCCACATTTCTAGCTCATTCCATCCCTTATCTTTCTTTTTGCTGATGCGTTGTTTTTCCGATTGTTGATTGCCCATGCGTGTGTTCTACAGTACTCAGATTGATATGCAAGTTTGACTTTGTGCTATGCTATGTTCATTTAGTTTTGAGCGTAAACACTTAGCCTTGCTTGCGAGAGTGAGTATAAACACATATCTGGTGAGGACTGCTGATTAAGTGCTTGATATGGGAAAGTTTGATCTTTGGGGTCGTTACCCCTCTAGTTTGATGCAGGTGCCTCCTAGGTGAGAATGGGTCTTGTGCGAAGTCTAGCTTGGTGCCGGTTTGTGTTTGTGTGTGGTTGCTGTGTTGTCTATTTTTGGAGGTAGTTTTCAGTTTTGTGATTGCTCGAGGGCGAGCAATGGGCAGTGTGAGGATTTGATAGCATGTCTTTATTGTAAGTTTTTCTATCTTATTTCCAGCCTTTTCGAGGGCAAGATACTTCTGATTTGCCCTTTTTTCCATCTTTTTGTAGATCAGAGCCTAAAGGGAGAAAAGAGCGAAAACGAGCATATTTGGAAGGATTTCTAAAGTTTTGAAGATCGAGGTCTAGAAGCGTAGAGGTTATCGAGCCCGCGACGCTAACCGGACCAGTGAGTAGTCTCATGCCCTTGACTTCCCTGCGTCAGATCAGAGATCAAGAGCCAAAGGAAGTCCTCCCAAGCATTTCTAGAAGGTGTCAGACGCTTCCAGAAGATTCTAGAATATCCTCTGCTAAGGACGCGGTCCCCCTATATGCTGGCGTCCTCCCAAGCGCTGACACCCTCTCTCCCTTAGCTGTATTTTTATCCCCTAGCTAGTTTTAGCCTATATAAGCTTAGCTTTAGGGTTTTTGTAAGGGAAGGCTGACTTAAGACACTAAAAACATCACTCTTTCTTTTACCCTAATTTCTAGGGATATTATTCTCTTGAATCTTGGAGCAGCTGCTAGTTTTGTAAAAGGGAGAAGCCATTCTCCTTTGATTTATTAAATCATTTACCAGTTTCCTCTAATCCTTTTTCTCTACTCTTTCTTGCATGATATTTATTATCTACTGTTCGTATCTTGTTATGAGTAGCTAAATACCACCTTCTTAGTGAAGGGTGTTGCGAGGGTTGCAAGGGTTAGTTAGGAGGCCTAAAATGTGCTTAATATATTCTCTTGTCATATTCAATCATTTATCGTTTAATCCTTGCTTATTTAGAACTGTTAAGGGCTTGATCAACTGTCAATATTTCTGCATGAGTATTGTCATTCTCTTGGTTATAACTGACGTGAATCCTTGAGATAAAGTAGACACCTAGTGTAGACATCGCTAGAGGTCTTTCGTCTAGGGGTATTTGATTGTTTAGGTTATGTGATGCGAGCTTGACAAACTGAGATGTCACGCCCTAGATTTGTCTTGCCTCCACTTTATGGGCGTTTTGACTAGTGCCTCCCCGTATTCGTGCCTGGGAGGACGGCGAAACGTCAAGGTCACCCCATATGTGGAAACGGGGATGGTTTCTACCTACGAAGGTGAGTAGGGAGTCTACGTGGAAACATGACTCCTATAGCAGGTCTGTGCTTGATTTTGGAATATTTTCGTACCCATGATTAACTGAGCTAGAACGCAACCTGAGAACACCTTTTGCTAAGATCTCTTTCCCTCTGATTTATATTTCTCTTGTTGCTTTTCGTGCCCTCAAATATCTTTTGTTATCTTGCCCTTGATTGCTTTTTCACTTCCGAGCCCCCGAATGCCTGTTACTTTTATAATTGCGGTTTACATTTATTTACTTATCTGTTTTGTTAGCTCCCATATCTGCGTCGATTAATTCATTAATCGACAGAAATTTCCCCCCGGTGTTTCTTGACCGTATTCTGTTGCATTTGTCCCTTGTCATACATCTTTCTTAATGTTTTATTCCTTCAATCTCTATGGTTCGACCCTGTCTTGCCCTGTACACATTTATTTGTGCATTTAGGCATCAGGAAAATATTTAATACATTTGAGTGACGATCACCCTTTTTAAAAACCAAACATTACATGTGACTATATTAATTGCAATTTGGATCATTATCGCAAAAGATACCAACAACTCAGTCCTGCGAAGATCCAACGGACATTGACTTTTTGCTATGAAGATTTAAAAAAAAACATTTCCCCACTTTAATGGATTTTACAACCTTATTGCAAGAAAGAACGTCAGGACATTTATTGAGAGTACTCCAATTACGTTGAGATCGCATCTGAAATGAACTTTCTAGACAAATAAATTAACTAGAGAATATTTTTGGGTTTAACTTAACACCAACAAATACTAAATTAGTGCATATCATGTATCATGTTTACTTGTGAATGGTATGATATGTGAACTGCACCTCGATTGAATTACAATCGTTAGTAACTAATTTTGATGTCAATGGAATATGACATCCTATGGTTTTGGGAATTTACCGTTTCTTTCCATCAAATTATCTAGAGTAGTTTTGTTGGACTTGGGTTACACCAAAACATACAGACACTATATGTAGTGCATATCCTAATTTGGCAGAAGTTCTTCTCGTATTTTGGCAGTATGAATTATATATGTGTAATGAAATTGTTGGTTTATTGGGTAGATTGATTCCAATTGAATTACAATTGCTAATCCCACCTTATGAAAAAAATCCAAAAAAATACCCAGAACATTTGCAGGTTTCTAATTTCAATGCCCCTCTTCTACTTATCCTATGGTTCTGAAATAAATGAATGTACCACTCCTCAATCATTTTTCCAATGAAATTGTAGCTTTTATTGAAATAAAAAAACTAGTTAAAGAAAAACCGATAAAAGTACGAATTACCACGATAGTTCCAGGAAACTGGATAATGAAATAAAAACGTAAGTCTTACACTACAAATTTAGGGCCTTGTAGAAGGTTTTTCTTCAAGAACATATTTGTAAGTTGCCACCACATGATGAGTTTCCCTCAACATTTTATCTTCCATCCCCCTCACCTCTCTAAGATCCTCTAGGCGTGAGATGGTGACCCTTAAATTAAATAGCGCACTGTAGTTAAGAAGCAAGTGGTTGCGGTGTGTGGCATCCGCAACATGTGATTTTAACCTGTTTATTTGTTCCACCAGATAGATCTCTTGTCCTTCCAGCACCCTGATATCTCGATCTAGGCCCGAGATGCATAGCTGACAGTCCCTCACATCCTCAGATAAACAACCCTTAATCTCTCCTAGAGTCTCCAAGAACTATTGTTTCTTGCATTCTCACATTTTCAAATCTACCATGGAATTACCAATTTACTGGTGATATTCACTGGTACCCTTAAATATACCTAAATACCTGCAACAATAAAGAATAATTGTGTTGATAGAAACACATACACCTTCGATATTTGAAAAGCTAGTTCCAATATGCATCAAAATTTTACAAAATTCGGCAACAACATAAGAAACATCTACAAAAGTAAGTTCCAATAAGGTGCACTGAACCTACTTCCAAAACCCCTCTTCAAATAATGTTCACAAATCTATATTTTGACACATTTGCATAAAATACAATTTAAACGACAACCAAACCTCATAGCAATAAATTCGCAAAACCATTACAAAACATCAACTTTTTGCTCCTGTTGAATTTTCAATGCAACAACAAACCACAATTGTGTTGGTAAAAGCACACATACACCTTCGTTAATTCAAAAGCTACTTCCAATATGCATCTGCATATTGATAAAATTTTATAGCAACAAGGAAAGACACCTCTCGAGTACTGAGTTCCAATAAGGTGCACTTAACCTACTTCCAATACACCTTCTCTAAATAATGTTAAAAAAAATTTATTTTAACACATTTACAAAATAACAATTTAAATAAAAAATTAACCTTATAACATCAGATTGGCAAACCGTTACAATACCAGAAAGGTGTGGGGACAAATTCAAATTAGCCAAACAACAACCTTTTGAGGCCGTTTGGTATCAAAATTTTGAAAGAGTTCAATTCATTTCAAATGAATTCTTTCTAAATTTAGTGTTTGTTATACTTTTTTTTAAATGAATTCAATTCTTATAGAATTGAACTATCAAAATTAATACAAGATAGAATTCATGCCAAAATAGGTGTGATTGTTGTAGAATTCATTTAGTTTTTTAATAATTAATTAGTTAATTACTTAAAAGCCCCCCGTCTAAAAAAAAAAAAGAGAACGCAGCAGGCGAGGGAGAGAGAACGCGAGAGAGGAGAAGAGAACGCAACAGCGGCAGCGAGAGAGAACACGAGAGAGAAGAGATCGCAAGAGAGAGAGCTTGCTTCTAATCTCTCAACTTACAGAGAACAGCTTCAACAGGTTTTGTTCTTCGCGTGCTGTTTTTGAATTTTTGAACTGGGCATCTCCAATTTTGGCTTCTCCTCCACCACTTTATGTGTGAAGAGAAGCTCCTCGAATTATGGTTTTGCTGCTTCCTTGACCTCCTATTTATTTTACTTTCATTTGCCTTTTAGTGTACCAATTTGTTTTCTCTTACTTTTGTTACTCAAGCATTATACCAAACAGCTTGTGTACACTTCTCTTCCGTTCTTTGTAGTCATTCCCATCGTTTTCAATATGTATTGGTTTGTCGCTTGTAGTATTGCATTCCCTTTGGGGTATATTATACTAGTGTTGGTTTTTGTGTTCTTGGTCATTGGGATAATTATATGGGTGTTTGTGGCTAATCAGCAACAAATTGAACTGACAGTTAGGATAATTGGGATTGCTTCTGATGCTTTGTCAGAGAACTTGGGGTTTTTTGTTGCATTGTCGTTGTTGATTCTTAGATTATTGGTCTATTACACGCCAATTGTGGTGTTCCTAGTGTTCGCAAAACGAAATGACAAGATTGTGGTAAAGGACTCTAAAGGGGTGTAAAGTTGTGCTTGGAAGGAATACAGTTGGGTGCCAGTGTACTTTGCGTTGGCTACACTTACCATGCTGTGGTCTCTTGCTCTTGTGGTCGAAGCGCAGGTGTATGTGATAAGTGGGGCAATTGCCCAGTGGTACTTCAGAAAGGAAGATGGTGCTCCTAAGCGGAATATAAGAAGTTCTTTGAGGTGATTTCATGCTGTTCATTTCTTTGTTTAGCTTAAAACATGCATGTTTACATTCTGTTTCTGAGATGTATATGCTTACCTAGAAAACATTAACTTCCAAAATTATTGACTCTACTTTGCTTATTTGTTTGTTGCTCAACTTAGGTCTAATGAGCCTTTGGTGAGCTAGATGGTTGTTGTTTGTGGTGACTTTCAATTCCTTCAATGGTTTCATGATTCTGTTTGCTAGAATGAGAGTTTGATGACATTATATTAGTAGACTGAGAACTTGATAACTGTTCTACATAGCAGCCAATTTGAGTAATTATAAGGCTGTAGTTATTCATGTATTCTTTTGGGAAAATAATGAACTTTACACATCCCATGCATTCACTTGATGTTTGTAGTTAGTTGATATGGGTTTTACGCAGTTATTTCACAGCTTGCACACTCCCCTGCTTGGTTCTAGATTTCTAGATTTACACTTGTGCAACCCTCTGTGGTGCCTACGTTACTGTCAGCTATAGAGTTTCTGAACAAGTTCACCATCCACTTTGCGGCGATAACTGATGAAGCCTATTGCACCTCTGCAAGGATGACATATGAGCTGTTAAAACGTAATCTCCTATCTACTATGTTTGTAGAGACCATCTCCACTCGTATACTGGCTGGAATTATATCCGTCCTTTCAGCAATATATGCAATCGTGGTGAGTAGTTACATCTTTCTTCACTCTATGCATTCAAGCTACTGTTTCCTGCTGTATTCTCACTTTTCTTAGTGTTTACCGCAAGGATATATATTTGTGGGCATGCCAATTTTTCACTTGTATTCAAGTTAATGTTTCAATTTTTTCAAGAAAAATTTCACAATTTGTTTTGCTGCCGTTTCCTTGAATCAACTGTTTACTCTTAGATAGTTTCCTGATTCTCTACTTGTGAACAGGTCTGGGCAATCTTGAAGGGTGTGAGCAATCTTGGGGCTGACTCATACATAGTAGCTGCTCTTGCTTGGTTGCTACTGATTAATGTGCTGGGTTTCTTTGTTCATGTTCTGAACAATGTGATTGACACAGTTTGCGTGCTATGCCATAGATAGAGATAGAGGGATGGTCTACAACCAGGAGGTTCATGAGGTTTATGTTCATCTACCGATCAGTAGGAACCATAAATCTCTTATTTCTACCATAACACCTGGTGTATGATCTGTATTATTGATTTGTCATTGTGTTGTTTCTCCGTTTGTTGTTTGTAACTTTGTATAAAAGTTTACATCTGCCTATTTTATGTGTAAATTTTAATTTAGGGGTATAATGGTCAAATAAGTAAAATGAAATCATTTCTTAGTCATACCAAACAATGTGTTCATTTCAATTCAAATGAATTCTTTCAATTTTATATTATTATACCAATCACTAGAGTTCATTCATTAATAGAATTCTAATTGAACTCTATTAATGAAATGAATTGAACTCATACATGATTTGATACCAAACACCCCCTTTGCTCCTGTTGAATTTTCAATGCAGCAAAAAATGAAAATTGTGTTGATAAAAGCACACATACACCTTCATTAATTGAAAAACTAGTTCCAATATGCATCTACATTTGACTATATTCTACAACAACATGGAAACACACCTCTGCAATACTAAGTTCCAATAAGGTGAACTTAACCTAATTCCAATACACCTTCTCCATATAATGTTCACAAATCTATAGTTTTACACATTTGCAAAAATACGATTTAAACAACAACTTAACCTCATAACAACAGATTGACAGACCATTACAAGACCAAAAAGTGTGGCAACAGATTCAAATTAGCCAAACAACAACTTCTCGTTTTTGGTTTTCTGATCATCTAGAGTACTTTTCAGGATTTTACAAAACACCAAAACATACAAAGTGTTGACTGCATATTCTATTTATTTAAAACTATACCAAACAAATATTAATCATGCTTTAACATAGGATTCATCTAATATCATGAAAAATGCGCTTGACACAAAAATACTGCAAGTAAATGAAATCTTACGGACTTCAAAAAATAAATAAATGAAAACTTACAGTCGCAAGAACTGAGAATAGAAGGACGATAGGTTGAAAAGGATTGTGGTAGTGTCGAATTAGACAAATCTGAAGTGCAAATCAAGGTCGTTGAGTTGCTTGGAGATGGAAGAGAAGGTGACATCGAGGTCGCTCTCGAAACGGAGTTTGCCGCGGGGTAGAGCAGAGGAGACGGAGGCGCACAAATCAGTGAGAGAATGGAATACACCTATGGATACAAACCGACGTCGATGGATTTAGGCAAACGGCGGCAGAGAAGCCGACGGGGTAATGTATGGAAGAAAAAGAGAGAAGAGGGCTGAGGGTTGAACAATCTTTCTACCTTTATTTTTACTTCGTATAATTTATGGAGGTTAAAAAAAAACAAATAAGAAATTCTTTCTTTTCTTTGTCATCATTTTCCAAAAAAAATTCACAAAAATTTCCATTTCCAAAATAAAGAACTCTCAGGGCTAGCAATGGGAAACTCAAACATTGAAAAGAAGACTCATTTGAATCACCCATGGTGGATCAAATCCAACCGGAGTCAGACACTATTTGAGTGATTCAATCAGAGTCCTTCTAAAAAAAAAAGTTTTTTTTTTCTTTTCGGAGTTGGGCTTGGGCTGGGTTATTGGAACTTTTTGCCGAAACTCCAATTCAACCAAATTTGGTACGGACTCGGGTCAGAATTAGATGGGACTAAACGGTTAACCACACTGGGCTGGACAGTTAGCCAGTACAGTAGCCAGTTGTAACTGCCGTCGCCGGGTACACTAATTAGAAAACCGGTAGAGCAACGCGGATCTGTATTGTCCTCCATGATTGAGTAACTAAATTGATAAAGAGGAAAACAGACCGCCGGTAACGAACTCTATTTAATTACTAGTTTACTACTACTCTGAGACGACAAGTATCAAGCACACAAACACAGCTTGGGTGGCAGTGAGTGGCGATACCGAGCGGCTTTCTAGGGTTTTGGTGCCAACCCAAAATGCGGGAGACGGTCTTTTCTGCTTCTTCGTTTTCAGTTCCATAAATATGGTTACTGACTGGCATGGCGGATATTGAATAATGAGTATCGTGTTCTTGTTTTCAGGAAAAAGAAGTAGAGGAGGAACCCAGAGGTCGGCTTAGAGAGTTGGAGGAGTTAGTGGAAGCCCATCCGCAGGATGCCTCTCTTCGTTTTGATCTTGTAATTCATTCCTGTTCATTGTCTCTTATTGCTGGCTTCTTTCTTTATTTTATAAAATGAATACATTTAATCAATTAGAAGAAGCTGTTTGTGATGAATGCGATCGCATAGGGGCTGTTTTTGTGGGAAAATGGAAGTGAATCGGATGCCGCCGAGCATTTTCTTGTTTCAGCCAAATTAAACCCGAACGGTGCACCTGCTTTCAAGTATCTGGGCCATTATTACTCTCAATGCTGCTTTGCCCATGGCAGTCATGGTGATGATAAAGTGAAGGAAAGGGAAAGGGCTCTGAAATGTTACCAGAGAGCCATCGCTCTTGACCCCAACGATGCTGACTGTGGTGAAGCCCTCTGTGACATGTTGGACGACTCCGGAAAAGAGAGCTTGGAGCTGAGCGTCTGCGAGGATGCATCTCAAAAGTCTCCTAGAAGTTTTTGGGCTTTCCGGAGGTTGGGCTACCTCCATCTGCACCGTAACAAGTGCTCTAAAGCAGTTCAGTCTCTTCAACAAGCTATTCGAGCTTATCCCTCCTCTCCTGATTTATGGGAAGTAAGCGCCTCTCCTTCCTCACTCCTTTTTTTTTGTTTGCTCCATATTCATAATATCAAATCCCCTTTTGTATAGGCTCTGGGTCTTGCGTACCAGCGTCTTGGCATGTTTAGTGCTGCTATCAAGGTATTCTATCTTGTCTGTTTGCATTTACATCCTTTATCTTACATTCTGGTTGTTAAAACCAAGCAGCTTTTCTTCTATTTTCTCATTTATATATTCTTCTATACTCTTAATAGTCATATGCACGAGCTATTGAGTTGGAGGGTACAAGAGTTTTTGGCCTAGTTGAAAGTGGAAATATCTTCTTGCTGCTTGGTTCTTTCAGAAAGGTACTGTTTGTCCCACTTTGTAATTGCATCTCTCCACGGACATGGTTCATAATGTGTGACAGTATGGTCTTTCTACAATAAGGGAATTGAGCTGTTCCTGAGAGCTCTACAGATCTCACCTCAGAATATCTCTGCAAACTATGGGTTAGCTTCTGGGCTCCTTGGATTGTCAAAGGAGTGCATCAATTTGGGTGCATTTAGATGGGGAGCAACATTGTTAAAGGTTTGTTATCAGGGCATTTTAAATAATCATTTTTGGTATGTTTATGGTGTCAGAATGAAAATATTAACAGTAAGAGTTCAGGATGCCTGTAAAGTTGCAGATGCAAACACTCAGTTGGCTGGAAATATTTCATGTGTATGGAAATTGCATGGTGACATTCAGGTGATGCATCTAAACTGTGATATTATTGGGATCTTTCGTGCCTCGACTCCTTCATAGTAACCTTTCATAATAAATAAGATACGCTCTGGTGTATGTTTTCATGATGTACACTACTCATAATTTTTTGTTATTTCCCGTTATTTCTTATTATTTGCTTCATCACATGTTAATTTGAAGCATTATGTTATGTTTAATTGAGATGTTTGTGACATCCTAGTGCAATAGCTGAGGTTTGTTTCTCCCATTGCTAGCTTACCTATGCCAAATGTTTCCCATGGATAGAAGATTCCCAGAAAACACCACACAACATGGAAACATTTCATGCTTCTATCCTTTCCTGGAAGCAAACCTGCCACTTGGCTGTCACATCTGCCAGAAGGTCTTATCAGCGGGCTCTGCACTTGACCCCTTGGCAAGCTAACCTCTACATTGACATTGCAATAACTTCGGATCTGATTTCCTCTGTGAATGAAAGCTACAGTCATGACATCGTTCCTTGGTAGGATTTGTGTTTATAGTGTCTCTATGATCATCTGCCACCACATTTATGCTATTAATTTACAATCATTTTCACCAGGCAGCTATCAGAAAAGATGGCTCTGGGGGGCTTATTACTTGAGGGTGACAATTACGAGTTCTGGGTAGCGCTTGGATGTTTATCTACTCAGGGTGCGTTGAAACAGCATGCCTTGATCAGGGGCTTACAATTGGATGCATCATTAGCTACTGCTTGGGCATATCTTGGGAAGGTAAATGACCTGTCCCTCTCCTGATTCATTTTTCATGTTTGGGTTGCTTGAAAAGTGTGCTCATGTCATCACACCATCATTTCTTCATCATGCTTGTTGACTTTTGTAGCACTTTGTTATGGGGTGTAGTTAGGATAAACTGGGGCTAGTGACAATCCTCTTGGCTGCATGAGGTTGAGATGCATAATTCAGATGAATGGGTGCTGAAGCCATTATCCTATGATTGCTTGAGCTTGTTTTGAGACCACCTAAATATTATTAACTTGGATAAAGGGAAAAGTTTTGCCTTCGCAAATATCTCTCCCGTGTGCTTTTATGTTTCAAACAATTTATAAAACCAGACTATTCACTAAACGCAGGTTTTAGTTTTCAAAACTAATTTATGTATAAAACCTTGCAAAAAGGTGTTCAAACAAGTAAGTAAGACTGATTTGGAATATCTGATGCATAACATGCATGATCAAATGAGGGCCTCAAGAAAGAGTAAATATTGCCAATTTTAATGGACTTTATTTATGGACCTTATTTATGGACCCTGAAGCTAAAATCCAATTGTCTAGACTAATACTTGTGGCTTATGCTTAGGTTTAATCAATTACTAGAAGTAACAGATAATCCCATATTTTGCAGCATTAAATGTTCTGGATATATTGTTAGAGTACCCTTAAACATCCATTTGGTTATCTGTAAATGTCTAAGCTTCTCCTTTCTGCAGCTTTACAGAGAGGAGGGTGAGGTGAAATTGTCAAGGCAGGCATTTGATTCTGCCAGAAGTATAGATCCTTCCCTTGCATTACCATGGGCTGGCATGTCAGCTGATACCGAGGCTAGGTAGACTCTTAAACTTGGGTTCCACCTCACCAGCACCCAAGAAAACTCTTTAAGGTTTTTGTTGTTCATTCCATCACTCAAATCCACTAACTTATCTCAAAGGAATCTATGATTTTCGAAGTGAAATTTTAGAATCAAACCCCACTAACGCACTATCCAATACAACTTAACAAGTGCTCTTGGCCTACTACTTATTAGTGTTACCTTGTAAAATATATGATTTCTAGTTACCTGACTGCGTGTCAATGTATTTCTGCAGGGAACCATCACCTGATGAGGCCTTTGAAAGCTGTTTAAGAGCTGTGCAGATATTGCCTGTAATGTTATTCCTTACTCTTTGAGTACAGTTGACATGGGAGGTCTTTTTATTTAATGTAATGAATTTTTCTTTTAATTCTGTATGATTTCATCCACATTTTAGGTGCGGGCATGGTTTAGAGGTTTTATGTTTCTTTCTTACTTTTCAGATAATGTTTTACGCCTGTGCTTGACATTATACTTTTTGGCAGCTTGCTGAGTTCCAAATTGGTGTTGCTAAGCTTGCTTTGCTTTCAGGGTATGTTGCATCTTCCCAGGTATGGTAATTAGTAAATACAGATCCGAAGTAGGCTTCTGTGGAAGTGATACATGTTCTTCTATAAGGTATTAACTTACTAGTGGCAACTCCACAGGTGTTTGGAGCCATCAAGCAGGCTGTTCACAGAGCCCCTCATCATCCTGAGTCTCATAACTTGAAAGGCCTAGTATGTGAGGCACGATCTGACTATCAGTCTGCCATTGCTTCCTATCAGTTAGCACGTTGGGCCATCTACATTTCTCCTGATAACGGTCTCAAGTCTCATTCCAGAGACGTGGCAGTTAACTTGGCCCGATCTCTTTGCAGGGTAAGCTTATAGAACAGGTTCCTTCTTTTTTCTTTCGCACTTCTGTTTCCTAACATTTTAGTTGGGCCTCTGCAAGTGCTTGTAGTTTAGTCAACCTTTTCTTATGCACATTACTGGGAATTTAAATTGGAATAGGTTCATTTATTTTTGCCCTTTTCAGCAAGTGCCTTGTTTTTACACAGGCAGGATTTGTTGCTGATGCTGTACAAGAATGTGAAAGCTTGAGGAAGGAAGGTTCGGTTTCAGCTTTATATATTTACTTAAGAAACTATTTCCTTCTATCTCTTATTAATGAAAAGAATCATCCGGAATGCATGAAATTCCTTTGTTCCTTCTAAACCAAAGGAGTGAAACAGTATGCATATAACAAATAATAAGCTCAAGCAAGATACCTTTGTTTTCTCTCTTTATGTTGAAACTTAAGAATGATCCAGAGGGCTTGATTCTTTCGTTGAGTAATTTCCATGTCATTGAATTTTGTTCGTTTAAGGTATTCTTGATGTGGAAGGCATGCAAATATATGCTTTCTCCTTATGGCAACTTGGTGAGAATGACCTTGCTCTCTCTGTGGTAAGAAGTCTGGCTGCTAGTGTCTCTAGAATGGAACAAACATCTGCCGCTGCCTCTGTTAGTTTCATCTGCAGACTGCTGTACTACATCTCTGGACCAGATTCTGCAATTACAAGCATTCTGAAAATGCCAAAAGAATTGTTAGCGAGTTCAAAAGTTTTCTATCTAGTGTCTGCCATTCATGCTCTTGACCAGACTAACCGGCTAGTGTCGGCTATATCAAGTGGGCAATACTCTCTTTCATCTCCCGAAGAGAGCATCAGAATGCACTATTTAGTGGTTCTTTCTAAACTGGTGAATTTTTAACTCTGGTTGAAACTTGATGTATCATACAATATTGGTGGTTGTATCTGTTAATTGAGATGTTAAACGGCGAATAATTTTGCATGGCATATATGCAGATCAAACATGGATCAGAATATGGCCTTGGGTTCCAGAATGCAATAAGTCACCTGAAAAGAGTTCTTCACATGTACCCTAATAGTAATTTGCTAAGGTAATATGAGTATACTAGAATCGGAACTAAACTTGAATTTTCCTTTAAGATACACTGTATCTGCCATTTGTCAGCTGCCTACAGATTTCTGCTTCTTGGTTGTAATCTCGGGTCCATTTCGTATCCTTTAGCATTTTTTTCTAACTGACTAAGTTCTCGCACATTGATTGACCAGTGATTGTATGCACCCAAAAAAAAAACACCACTTTTAGCATTTTTACTTGTTCTAGCTCTTGGCTAACAAATTGTTGAAACAGGAACCTACTAGGCCATCTTTTGCTATCTAGTGAAGAATGGAAGGACACCCATGTGGCATGTAGGTGCTGCATCATGGATGCTTCTTATGGTCCAAATAAAGAAGGGTTAATATCAGGATGTGAGATCCTAGGTGCCGGAGGAGTGGCTTGCTATGCAATTGGAAATAAAGATCCAAAGTTTTCTTTTCCAACATGTGGTTATCAATGTCAGACTGGACCCAGAGCTGTTCAAGAATTACAGAAGTATTGTATCTTTCCTACTATTCTTAAATTCTGTTTTCAGTCTTTATGCACATGATTATGCCTCTTCTAGATGCACCAATAATGGGGTCTTAAAGCTTGCACTTGCTTAGTGCTCTGTGTCTCCAATTAACCTTTGCATTTGTGTCTATCAATAGAAAACTGAGGGGAAAAAAATTCTTCTTAAAAATATTGAGCTAATTTCTTTCCTTTTGTGTGCGTGAGTTTTTGGGTGAGGTCCTTAGTGTTTCCTTCTTATTAATAACTCCCGTTCTTGGACTCTATGAGCAGATACCTGCGCCGGGAACCATGGAACCATAATGCTCGGTACTTACTTACACTTAATCTTCTTCAGAAGGCTCGAGAAGAGAGATTCCCTGAACAACTCTGCATTATACTTGATCGACTAATTCTTGTGGCACTTTCCAATGAAGTATATTCACGACAATGCATGCCTTATGAATATCAAAAGTTTCAGCTTCTGCTTTGTGCTTCTGAAATCAATTTGCAAAGTAGAAATCAAGTACACTGTATCAAGCATGCAGAAGAGGCTTCATCCCTTTTACTTCCTAATAACTTCCTGTTTTTTGGACACTTGCTGTTATGTCGAGCCTATGCTGCTGAAGGTGATTATTTCAACTTACGGGAAGAGTATATCAAATGCATGGAGCTTAAGTCGGATTATCATATAGGATGGATATGCCTGAAAGTAATGGAATCTCTATATGACTTGGGAACTGGTTCAAATATTTCTGAGTTGAGTTTCAAGGAATGCTCAACAGATTTGAAGAATTCATGGAATATATGGATGGCAGTTTTTAACTTGTGTCTGGGTTTAATCTCTTTTTGGAAACGGGATCTTTTTTCTGCTGAAGAATCACTTGCACAAGCTTGTTCCCTTGCCAGTGCTGATAGCTGTGTTTTCCTCTGTCATGGTATTTCCTCCATTAGTCGATTGGGTTTTAAAAAAATTCTTTTACATGAATGCATTTTATTGAAAAGTTCTTCATGTAGTTGTAAGCTCTCAATCCAATACAATCTTGATTAATTTGTCTTCCCCTTAATAAAATTAAGATAAGTATGCTGATCACCTCTGAAATTTGAGGTGAATACTAAGCACAAATTTGTTTCCTGAATGGCACTAGCCACTGACTTGATGCTATTCAGTTCCACGTTGGCACTTCATGGGGGTCATATTAACATCAATTTTATGTCCATTTATCATAGGTGTTATGACTCTCTATCTCCCTCCATTCCAGGTACCTCATGTATGGAGCTTGCTAGGCAGTGTAGTAGTACTGAGTTTTTATCACGTGCTGTGAGGAGCCTCAACAAAGCACATGCAACTTCCATTATTCCCTTGCCTGTTGTATCCTTATTGCTAGCTCAAGCAGAAGGAAGTCTCGGCTCTAAAGCAAAGTGGGAAACAAATCTCAGACTAGAATGGTTCTCGTGGCCACCAGGTATGTTTGTGTTATAGGTGCTCATCTATACATGTGTGTGTCTCCGCATACTTGTTTGTTGCTGTGTGCTTGGTGCATGTGTTGTAAGCACCGAATATGAACTGGACATACTACTTGATGAGAGATCATTTGTAGTGTTCAGAATTCACATCTTCTCAGAACAAGCCACCTAAACATGATTAAATTCATGGAACTAGGGTTAGTTGATAACGATTCCTGTTCTGCATCATTAGTTGTCTGATATGATGGACTGGCCTTCAATATTGTGCATTTTTACTAATTATGTTTAGAGACACCAATTATAGGGAAGGAGGAGGGTCACATAAATCAGGTCATGTGTAACCGAGGATTCTATGTTGTATTGCCACCTGCTGTATCTGCATTGCATGACTTTTGATGGAGCGGATGGTGAAAAAGCGGGAGATAGTCTCATTCTCATATACATTTATATTATGTTCAATGTTTTGACATGCTTCATGTTTCCTTACAGAGATGCGACCTGCAGAACTATTCTTCCAAATGCATTTGCTTGCAGGACAACCAGCTACCAGCAGCATTGACTCTTCATCAAAGGTAGAATTCTGTCAGAGTCCACAAAAATGGGTCACCAGGGCAATTCACACAAATCCTTCTTGTTCACGATATTGGAAAGTTTTGCAGAAGCTCACAGAATGAACCATGCACTCATGTAAGAAGTTGCACCACCTCCCCCAACCCCAACCTTAGATTATATGGAAGAATGTGGCTTCTCACAGCATGTCGAGTACGAACAAAAAAAGCCTTACAATGAGCTTTTGAAATTTACAAAATTATTTACATTTTCACAGATCCTCTGCTTGATGCATCAAATCGTATCTCGTTATAAATTGATCTTTAAGAACTTTTCTTTTTTCTCCTTTGGTATCAGCCTGGGAGGTGGGCTGTAAAAGAAAATTGGCAGGATTAAGCCAGTGCTGCAAATTTATTGAATACTTTTTGCAATATCTCGCTAGGCCGACAAAAGTTTGTTGAAAGTAGATTCAGGCTCCCAAAACCACATTGTAGTAGTAACTAGTAAGTAACATTGCGCATGAACTTATTGTTATTGTATATACCAAATACTTATTCATAGGGTAGAATTAAAACAAATGGTAACTGCTGGGCTATTAAACAGGGAGTAGGCTTCTCTTTATGTTGGTCGAACTTCCAAGTAGGCGTGACAGACAGCAACCACATTGTTTCTCTGTATTTAATTGATTGGTTGACTATATCATCTTCCGGCAATGCTTGAAGATGTAGAGTTTTGGAGATCAGATGGATCAGATGGATCCCAGTCCAAGGAAGAGGAGAGAATCTTGGACAGTGTGAGGAAGGCCTGAGACGTGGAAGGGCGAGCATTGAGATCATGGGCAACGCAGCTTTTAGCTAGCTGAGCCATGGAGAAAGCCAGATCCAACGGGTAATCATTTTCTAGTGAAGGATCCAAGAAAGCACGGAGTTCGTCTCTCACATTGTCCCCCTCAAGCACCCGCTTTATGACCGCAGATAGCAGCTGGTGCCCTGCATACTTGCAGTCATCAGCAGCAGCTGCAGCAGCTTCCTTTCCAGATAAGAGTTCCAAAAGGACAACCCCAAGGGCAAAAACATCCATTTTGGGGGTGATGACACCATTCTCAATGTACTCGGGAGGCATGTAACCTTGAGTACCCACAACATGTCTCGTGAGCTGCAGTGCACCGTTGCCACCTTCTACCTGGTTGCCCAGCGTTCTTGCCAAGCCGAAATTAGCAATCTTGGCCCTCAAGTTGGCATCCAAAAGGATGTTGCTGGTGTTCAAGTTTTTGTGGACATGGGGCGGTGTGGTGTAGTTGTGGAGGTAATTGAGGGCATCCGCCACTTGAAATGCAATCTGAACTCTCTGCTTCCAGGAAAGAGGTTGGGCAGCAGCAGATTTGCCTTTGTAGAAGCCAAGGCCAGCGCGGAGCCAATCGCTGAGGGAGCCGTTCTCGGCGTACTCATAAACAAGGTAAGTGTTACCCCGGTCCATGCAGAAACCAGAAAGCCTTGTGATGTTGGAATGATTGAGCATCTTCAAGAGGTTGATCTCACCACCAGAGACATCCCCTTTCATGATCTTGACAGCGGCAGCATCACCTTTAAATGATCCCTTGTACACCGCCCCTTTAATCCTGTTTGCTTCGCTGAAGCATCTAGTTGCGGTTTCCAACTCCTCAAACGTGTAGAGGGTGAGGGACTCGACAGCATCTTGGGCATCATGAGACGAGAGAGACCAACTAGTGCCGGCGTACGTTGCTGCTGCTACAGATGGTTCTTGTACTTGTACCGTTTTCGTTTTAGGTAGCGAAGCCGAAACAGCGGGTCTTCGGTTCCGCCAGAACAGGAATGCAGAGACGGCAACAAGCAAAAGCACAGCAGTCCCAACCCCAACACCCACATAAACAAATGCTGTCGGTTTGCGTTTGTTTTTGGAAGCAGCTGCGGGGGTGATGGGGATCTGGGGAGCAGGCGGAGGGTCCGGTGTAGCCGTGGCGGAAGGCGTTCGATTGATGCTGGTGGGCTCAGCGGTGAGAGGGACCAGAATCGGTGTGAAGGGGAAGATGATGCTGGAGGAAGAGAGCTGGTTTGCGTCACGCAGGGCCTGCAGATCTGCGCCAAATAACTGCGCAATGGCAGGAAGGGAGTCGCCCCAAGTGACCATGTAGGAGAGTAAGTACTTGATGCCGGAGGAGGTCTGGTTGCGGGTTGGGCAAGCGCACCTGAGGGGGATGCTGAGATTCATGCCAACCAGCAGATCCCGGTCGCCGAACGGGTTCTGATCCATGAGGGCCTGGCAAGTGGTGATGCCCTGGTAGGTGTTGTTGGCTACGGTGAAGTAAGTCTCATTGGAGGACTTGAGGAGGTAGGTGGCGTTGTGCTGGTAGTAGCGGCGGGAGTGGGAGCAGGAGCAGGGGACGGGGACGATGAGGAGGGAGTCGGTGGGGACAGGGGCGGTGTCGGAGGAGATATTGTTGAGGGAGGCGATGAGGGGGGCGGAGGATTGGGAGACGCCGAGGATGTTGGCTATGAGGGCAGGGGACTTGTAGAGAGGGGTGGATCGGAAGGTGAGGTAGGAAGGGCAAGAAGGGCGGAGACCGTTGCAGAGATAGCCAAGGGTACTGGAATTGAAGGCCTGGTTGTAGCAGGCAAGCTGATGGTTGTTCACGTAGGCTTGCTGGGCGTCTACTACCATCATTACTTCCACATTTGAAATGGAGACTGCTATCACCACCACGAGCAGCAGCAGGTGGTTGTAGTAGTAGGCCATGGGTTCTATTACTACCGGGCTGCGCTCCATCTCCGTCTGGTTTCCAGGTTTCCAATTTTCTACGGTGTCTTTATTTTGGCAAAAAGAGAGAAAAAAAACGCGGGACTACTTGACTTTTGGATTGACAGAATAGTCAAAGGTTACCACTTCCTACTTGGTCAATGGTTCATTCATTTTCTTTGACTGCCAGTAATTTCTTCATCTAAGCGGGACACGCTATGTTGCTTGGGCGCAGAGGTGATGCCTAAGAACAACACATTTCCATGTTGCCCCAAAGAAGTCCAAAGCAACCCAAACTACTTTCATTGTTTTGCTGGTAAAACGGACGGACAGATGTTCATTGATCAATCCTATTTAGTCTAATAAATAAATTGGACAGATTAGTCCAAGTCCATTTAATAAACGGACGAACCAGACCCGTCCATTTAAATTAGCCGAGTTTGGACGGGTTCCCGTCCGAATAACTTTTTTTTTGAAAAATTGATTTTTTTTTTTAAAAATTGTCTTCCCGTCCACGTGTTCAAACTCCGATGAAAACATGTAATTCTTCAGCTTTGTTTGCTTGTAATAATAAATAAAAGAGATAATAGCATAAAGCACCCCTATACTAATCGCGAAAAACAAACACCTCCCATGTACTTCAAAACAGCTAATATACCTCCCTGTACTACATTGACTGTGCAATTAACCCCATTTTGACCGGTTGACTGGTTATTCCCGGTTTTATATAAATAAAAAAATTTAAGTCTAATTTTAAATATTTATTATTTATATTTTTACTTTCTCCGTTTGATTTTTATTGTTTCTGAATCTTGATTTTTAGAAAATCAAGCATCTTCATTGAGAATTGATAAAGTGCTGACTATCATTTCTTTTTAATCATCTTTATTCTTCTTCTTTTTATTTGGAAAATAAAACCATCGTAAAAAATAAACAATCTCTTCAATCCCAAACAACCAGATCTGAACCTTCAAAAAAAAAAAAAAAACCAGATTTGAGATGATTTGGTTCCATGACTGCAACGAAAGAATCAGATTTGAATTCATAAACCCTTCAGTTCCCTCATTCACCACTTCTACACCAAATCCTTCATTGTCGCTTCACCAACAACCACTGCACCACGTCGCCAGCCACCACACCACATCATCCTCACCGTCGCTGCAACCTCCTCTCCCTTAAATCCCATCACCGTTGATGCAACCTCCTCTCCCTCAAAACCCATCACTGTCGCAACTCCTTCTCAATCAAACCCACCCAAACCCACCACCATCACTCATCATCAACACCTCCCGATTTGAAATCCCAATCACCAAAACCACCAGAAAAGAAAACAGAAAAGAAAAAGAAAGAGAAAGAAAAGGGAGGGAAAAAAAAGAAAAGAAAAAGAAAGAAAAGGAAGAAAGGAGGGATTGAGGCGGAGGAAAGAAAAAAGAAAGAGAAAGAAGAAAGGTAGGTTATTGGAATAAATGAATATTGATAAAAGAAGAAAGTAATAGAAAAGAAAATAAAATAAAAATAAATGCAGTTTGATAAAAGAAGAGAGTAATAGAAAAGAAAAAAAACCGGGAATAGCCAGTCAAATGCAGTCAACCGGTTAAAATGGGATTAATTGCACGGTCAAGCTAGTACAAGGGAGGCGTACTAGCGATTTTGAAGTACAAGGGAGGTGTTTATTTTTCGCAGTTAGTACAGGGGTGTTTTAAGCTATTACCCCTAAATAAAATAGTAAAAGCTCCGAATTGTAAAACCCTATGGTGACAATTAATACTCCATCAATTCAGCAACAACAAAAAATTGATGCTGTGAAAAATATTAATGACCAGTATCACACTTGGATGAGATGGGAAAATTAAATCTAAACTGGAAACTATTCTAACTGTGCAATCTTTGATCAATCTGAAAGGATACTTGACAAAAAGCAATAGTATAGCAGAAATTGTAAATAGTTAAACCTTGAAAATTTTCAATATATTATGACAACATGAGTCATCAAAATGGAAACACGGATTCATTAAACTTTACTATTAATGACAAAGACAAAGGTCCATAATGGAGCCAAACTTAGTCCAGAAGAAGAAAATAGGATTTAAGAGGAAAAGGGGTCTGAGTACTGATGATAGATTGTATAATAAATTTAAGGGAAAAAGACAGATTGGCACCCAAAAGATATGAAATTAGACAACTTGACCACCCGCTTTTCTCAGTGACCAATTCGGAAACCCACATTTCTCCGTTAGACAAATTTGCACCCTACCGTTTATCACGTTAGTCAAATAAGCTATTGTGCCACCCACTTATCAACGACCTCACACTAACGCCGTTAAAAATTCATTTTGGCTCCAAAATTGTCCGTTAACTTACATCTCTAACCTCTCTTTCTCTCTTCCTTTCTCTCATTTCACTCACGAACATTTCCTTTCTCTTCTTTTCTCTCATTTCACTTACAAGAAATCACAACACACCTTTCCTTCTCCCTTTCGCTCCCACATCTCGCCCACACTGACAGCACCACGACAACACCTCTGTTCTCTCCTTCTTCGCCGCTGCAATTCCAATCAGGTAAAACCCTAATTTGTGTTCTTCTATTTTTCTCTGCTTGTTTTTCTGTTTCTTCTCAATTTTGGGTAAATAGGGTTTGTTCCAGCATTTTGTGTTTCGTTTGTTGTCCATTTTTACTTTTCTTATATACTCGAAATGCACTCGTCTTATATACTTGAAATGTTGTTGTGATTACTGGAACTTTGTGTTGTAATCATGCTTTGCCATTTCTGCATATATAAATTATTTCCTTAGCTGATCATTTTCAGTAGCGGGTGTGTACTTTTCAATGTCAAAAGAGTTAGTTATTTAGTCACAATACTGTTGGTCATTGACGGGTGTCGAATCCGATCATAAATAAAAAGATTACAACTTATCACTAAGCAGCAAAAAAGATTTGTGCATAGGGCAAGAGGTTCGAACACAGGGACAAATCGGTCCAATCTTGGCTTCTCCTGAAAATGACAAAGTAAAATGCAAAGGGGGTGAGATGATTCTATAAACTAGAAATAAAACAGTACAAGAAAGTAATTGAGTGAGCTAATTGCAGCAAGAACAGAACGCAAATGAAGAGAGAAAATCAGTAGCAAAACAATCCTTGGTAGGGATATCCTTGAGGTGACTATACTATGCAATTGATCATTGATAAATGTATTTTCCGGATGAATTTATAGAGATGTTAAAGGAATAAGAGACCCTCTATATTCCCAAGTTTCCCCCTATACAAGCCAATTAAAGAGACCCTCTATTAATGGCCCTAACCTTCCTAACAATTTGTCAAGTTGCTGGAAAATTGTAACCACACGGGAAACCCATTCCTAGGCCTAGGGATGGCATTACTCAGCCCTGAACCCATTCTTTCCTTTCTCCTAGCTTCTAAAGACAAGTCTTATGTCAAATAGTTACTAGTTGTCTACTTAATCTTCATAAATGCAGGAATAGCACTGACATAAATGAAACCGACATTACCCATTCAAATAAAATCATAGGTTAGCTAGGCCTAGATCAAACAAGAATGAATTTAGCATTTAAATGAGAAGGAAAGAAATACAAAAACATTCATATTAAGTTCAATGGAATCTCACAATAACATTCATAGTCAACCTCTCAATCTCTACCAAGAATCAGAGATTTAGTTACAAAACATAATTAAAATTACAAAATAAAACTTATGGTTCAAGTGGGAAAATGCTGGAGAATGATGGTGAAGCCCGCTGCTCCTCCCTCTCTTCCGTTCCTCTCTTGGTCTTCAGCCCAACTTGTCCAACCTCTCTCTCTCCCTTTGTGTCTGTTCTGTCCAACCAACCAACAACACTCTCTTGGACGAAATTCCTCTCTATTTATAGCACACCCTCCCTCTCTTCATTCTTCTTCAATAAATGGCAGCAAAGGGGAGAGACATCAAAGAATTAAATATTCCCAAGTGAACAAACCCATAAATGCATAGTCTTCAAGTCATGGAGCCTTGTGAAAATGTTCTTTGTCACTTGTAAGCATGCTGAACATTCTCCTCCCTCAACTCCCCAAGAAGCAAGCACTCAAGGATAAAATAATGGTAAGCATGCAACTCCAAAAACAAGGAAGAGACAAGAATAAATTCTTGTCTAGCACTAATAAATTCCTTGTGGAGTCTCCAAGGAGTTCTTGAGTCAATAAAAATAAGGGAACACGAGATAGTGGAGTTGGGAAGCTGTCTAGCATGCTCAGGGGACAAGAAGAGCACTAAGAAATATTAAATTCGTTGGCACGCAAAATCAGGACGGACTGCCCAGAATTTCACCAGATCGGCTGACTCATTCTTAGGCCTAGGGATGAGTACGGGAAAATTTCTGCAAACAACCTCCAAAATCAGCAATGATTGGAAATGCCCTATCTTTCACCAAATCTACTCCTTTTCTTTCCCAATGATCCTTCAAGCCTGAACATAGGAAAAGAGAAGTAAATGGCCAAAATAAGCAAATAAATACTCTCAATCCACAAGAGAAAGAGAGCATAAAACATCGAATATAAACAACCAATCAGTCATGTTGGTCATGTGGATTATCTTAATTGCTAAATGTTGTTGAGTGAAATGATGATTTAAACTAGTAGGCCTGTGATTAGATATTCTACTCAATTAGGTGTTTTACTTGCAGGTATAATGGACTATAATTGGAAATTCCATGTTACCTTGCACCATGGTGGGAAAATAACCCACGAACCTCCCCCTACTAAGTACAGAGGTGGCAGTCTTCTGATCATTACGGATTGTGATCCAAGGACTTTTGACTTAGGGTACTTGGTAGCCAGAGCACATGTGGCTGGAATTAGTAATATACAAAATTTTGTTTGGAATACACCATGTAGTGATTTAGCAACATGTTGTAAGTTATTATCTACTGATGATGATTTCAAGGAATTAATTAATTCTATAGGGAGTGAGGTTTTTGTTGATGTGTATGTTGAACACACACATTTAGCAGCTGTGGAAGAGGAGGTTGATGATGTTCAAGAGACAACTAGGAATAATTTAAATGAGGAGGGTGATGAAGAGGTTGATGACTTAGTTGATGAGGAGGTTGATGGAGAGGGTGATGAAGAGGTTGATGGAAGAGATGGTGATAGAAATGGTGATAGAGAATGTGATGAGGCTGATTTTGAATCTGGCTACACAAGGATGATATGGTATGATGATAGCAGAGGTCCAGGGGATTTAGATGAGGATTATGCCAGCCCACAAGAGTCAGACATTGAAGCTGCAGCGGTTTATAAAATATTCAAGGAGGGCTCGGGTTTAGATGATCCATTTAGCGAGAATATAGTCTTCGTAGATACTAATCAACTTCGCAATGCCATTAGAGATTATGGCATAAAGTTGAGTCATCCAATCACAATTCAGAAGAGTGACATACGCAGAGTAATGGTTGTCTGCTCTAAAGGAAAATGTCTATGGAGGCTATATGGTTCGAAGAAGAATTTTGAAAAGATTCTGAATATAGTGTCTTATAAACCGAAGCACACTTGTAATGATGTCATCAACAATGCACTTTCAACGCAAGATTGAATTACAAGAAGATATCTCAACAGATTTAGGAACCATGCCAATTTAACACCAAAGGCATTGAAAGAAGAAATTTATTTAGAACACAATGTAAATGTAAGTGTGAAGAAGTGTTACAGAGCAAAGATTAAGGCCCTTGAGATCATAAATGGAAGCCATGAGGCTCAATATGGTAAGATTTGGGAGTATCTTGCAGAACTTGACATGAGATATCCAGGATCTGTCTTGAAAGCACATTGCCCGCCTGATGCTGACGACCAACCACCAAGATTCCAGAGAGTATTTGTCTGCCTACAACCTCTCTACAGAGCTTTCAAATTATATTGTAGGTCGATAATACATGTTGATGCTTGTCATCTCAAAGGTAAATATCCTGGTCAAGTGGTTGCGGCAATGGGGATTGATGGTAATAATGGTATGTTCCCACTTGCGTTCGGTGTGGTGGAGTTTGAATCAAAAGAAACATGGAATTGGTTTCTTGATCAATTAGAAGAGGCAGTTGGGAGCGTTGAGGACAATAACTGGGCTTTTATGTCTGACCAGCAAAAGGTGAACCATACTTCATACTAATTTACTGTGAATTTGTAATTATATGTTGTTTTATTTACATCCTTTATAGTGAAGCTATTAAGACATTTTGTTCAACTGTGCAGGGACTGATACCAGCATTAAAATAAAGAAAAGCTGAACACAGATTCTGCTTGAGACATGTGTACAGCAACTTCAAGCTGAAGCCAGAATGGCACAACAAAGAGATGAAGGACATATTGGATGCAGCCGCTCTTTCGATGACAGAGAAAGAATTCAATATGCATATGGACAAGTTTGATACAAAGAATGCCACTGCAGCAAAGAACTATCTCATAAAGCTTGGTCCACAGCACTAGTCAAGACATCTATGGGGGACTAGAGCAAAATCAGGTATGATCTTAAACAACCCGAGTGAGTGTTTTAATGCTTATATTATGGGTGAAAGGGACAAGCCTGTAATTACCATGGTAGAAGGTATTAGGAAGATGTGCATTAAATTGGCAAAGGACAGGAAGAAGAAATTGGAAGAGTATACAAGTCTTATATATCCACAAGCACAAATCAAGCTAGAGGTAAATAAGAGACAGGCCAGGTTCTGGAGAGCTACTGATTGTGGTGATGGGAAGTTTGAAATTGCTAGAGATAGGGTACAATTTGCTGTTAATTTAAGTGGTATGACATGTGCATGTTATGAGTGGGATTTAACTGGAGTTCCTTGTGAGCATGTTGTTAGAGTTGTTTATGCGAATGATGGTACTCCAGAGGACTATGTCTCATCATACCTCCATATGAGTTCATATAACTGCTTGTGGGATGTGAAGTTAGAACCTGTGAATGGAGAAAACTTGTGGCCTGCTTCTTCAAAACCCAGTCCCTTACCTCCACATTTTAGAAGACAACCAAACAGGCCTAAAAGGGTCAGAATCAGGGACAAGGATGAAGCTTTGAACCCCTACAGATCTAAGAAGAGGAAGATCACAATAGTATGCAGCAAGTGTAAGCAACCTAATCATAACTCCAGGACTTGCAGAGGAGAAGTGAGGAAAAAGAAGAAAGACAGCCATGAATACTACATGGGGTTCTCTGTTCCTATCACACCAATATCAACGGTATGTGCTATATTAACTCTACTTTATTGTATGAATTATTACAATTTTAGGAATACAATTGGTCATATGAGATGAGTTGCGTATGATGTTTGATAATGTTTTATAGCTTATTGTCAATTGTTTTGTTAACAGTCCAGCATACTCACTAACACCTCTACTACCAACAATGCTGAAATGTTGATCGTTGAGCCTAACCTTGGAAATCCTACTACAAATGTCGATGTCGATGTCTATACACAGGTATAATAAGATTGTTCTTTTGGTGTGAAAGTTATGAGTCAATCCTACATATCTGAATTATTTGATGTTACGATGTTCATTGGTTAATGCAGGAATCTGTCAATCAAGTGTCCATTCAGCCTAGTAGTGACAATGGAGTTCTTAAGGAAGGCGCCTCTATATGTAACCAAGCTCGCAAGCCACCGGTTCCTAAGGCTTGTAAAATAGCAACTTCCAATGCTAAAACACCACTTCAAAAGGCTACCAAGGCACCAATTGCTAAACCTCTTAATCCTCCTATTCCTAAGCTTCTGGTCAAAAAGAAGAAGTCTATCAGTGATGGGAAGAACTAATGCTTTGATATTTAAGGACTTCATTTTGTGTAGTTTAGAATTTTAAGCAGAATGCCGTTTTTGGATTAATATTTGGCTTTGGATTAATGTATATGTCTCATTGTGGTCATTATATTTTGATATTTTGGATTAGTGAAGTATTGATATTTTGGATTCTTGAAGTATTGATATTTTGGATTAATGAAGTATAATCTATGATTTCTAGCTAAACTATACTAGCATAATGTCTCTGGATAAAAACAGTAGAACCTTGGCAGACACAAGAACATAAGATAAAAGTCTTAAACTATAAACTTAACACAAAAACGTACTCGTCCATCTGCTGAAATAACAAAATAGTGTGAAATCCCACATTACAATCCGCAATAGCATTTTCATTAAACTTGAACCGTACATCAATACTCCATCATCTCAAACAGCAGCTTCGAAACCCCAAAACCAATGAAAGCTATCCATGACAAAATCAGGAAACACTTTAAACGTTTAACTTGTTTTCGTTTCTCCTCAACCTCCAATCGAGCGACTTCAATTTTTGGCAATAATATGGAGAGCAATGCACGACCTCTATCGCATGTAGGTGGATCCTTCCATGCAAAGTACCTGCAATCCTTTCCCCTTCGCATATGTGATGCAACACCCTCATATTTGGAGCAACCAAAAAAACGTCTCCCTGGATTTGTGTTTGTCCAGCTTGTTCTAACCCTAGCCGCAATATTGCACCAGCAAAATACACATCGGCTCTGAGATTGCCTACTTGTCTCCTCCATTGAACCCTCCATCTTTAATTGCTCAAACCAAAACCCATAAATTTAGTATAAAACCAAACCAAGTCATATTAGAGATAACCAAAATAACATCAATCCATGCCTAAAACCAGCAAAATAAACTTGGAGCAACCACTGCAATTCATCTAGACAACAATTAAGGAGCATCGGGAGAAAATGACAATATATTCCAAAAAAAACATAAATTCTAGAAAAACATAAATCCCAAATAAACATGTACTCATTCTTACCAATCGTTCTCTCCTTCGACAACAAACAGTGTCCTTAATTTATCCGTAAAGTAAGAACATGTAATCAGAACAAGAAACGGAAAAACAAGCAGAAAAAATGGAAGAGAACATAAATTAGGGTTTTACCTGATTGAAGTTGCAGTGGCGAAAAAAGAGAGAACGAGAGATTCTATCCTGGTGTTGTCGGTGTGCGTGAGATGTGGGAAAGAAAGAGAGAACAAGATGTGTTATATTTGTGCTATAGTTGTGCAGAAGGTGTGATTGAAATTGAAGAAAGAGAGAACGAGAGGTTGGAGATGAGTCGCAACTTTTAGAGCGAAAATGCAACTTAACGGAGAATTTTGGACCCAAAATGGATTTTTAACAGAGTTAGTGTGAGGTCGTTGATAAGTGGGTGGCACGATGGCTTATTTGACTAACGTGATAAACGGTAGGGTGCAAATTTGTCTAACGGAGAAATATGGGTTGCCTAATTGGTCACTGATAAAAGCGGGTGTTCAAGTTGTCTAATTTCATATCTTCTAGGTGCAAATCTGTCTTTTTCCCCAAATTTAAGCAACCATGGTGCAACACACCTTGACCAAGTTATAAGTCAAAAATAGAAATATAACAGTAAGATGCTTAAGATGAACTCATGAGTCAACATGAACTATAATAGGTATCTAAAGTTATCAATGACCTTCCCCTTCTCGTTGGCATCAACCTTCTTGGCAAGAGAAGCTTGAGATGCAAGTTTTCCTATATATTTAAAATTGTTGGCATAAACAAACCAGAATAGATAAGCAGATTGTTTAGAGCAAAGATCCAAAAAAATTCATCCATCGTCGAAAAATATGGCATTGCGCAAGAAATGTAATCACATGAGAACTATTCCTTTGCATTTTAACTCAGACATCTTAAGTTGTGAGATAACTCAGAAGCATGGAAGTACTCATTATACTTTACTCGAGAATTATAAGCCAGAAACATATAAATTAGCAGGAAACCAAGAATCATAACATGCTCAACCTGAAATTCATTAGCACAAAGGAGATATCCACAACAGAAGCAGTATAGAAATGTGGTTCATGATTTTAAGGTTCTATCTCAACTCACAACCTTCAAAGAACATTAATTTAAAGAGTAGATACTTTAAGAAAAGGGAAGTGTCGTTGGGGTTCACTATACCTGTTAGTAGACAGAGACATCATATCTTCCAAGTAATTAGTGATAATCCAAAACATACCCCCCTGGGCATTTTAGTCTTTACACGGGGTATAGGAACTCTGAGTTACTGTAGCACCTACCCGGTATCTTGCTCACCTTGCTTCCGAGGTGTGGTCGACGTCAACGAGAGAGTCCCATCCGGCATTGCATGGCACACCTTCCCACACCCGGTATCTCAGCTTCCCCGGCATCAGTCTATCCAAGCTACCGGGTCCTAGTAGCCTATAAATACCCCCCTTCAGGGGATAATCCATGTAAGTTTAAGGATACACAAAACTAGCCAAAACTCTGCCCAACTTTACTCTCACTTTATACTACACTTGCTCTGCTTACCCCACTTGTAATCATGAACACTGACTTGATCGTCGGAGTGACTACGCCGGGGACCCTCTCCGATGTCTTGCAGGTGTAGCTGCGACGTGGACGACCACCCTCTCATAAAAGAAGATTTTTAAATTATCCTTACCCCCATGTTCAAGGATTATCAATTAGATACAACACAGAAAATCAAAATAACGACCCAAGTATAGTCTTTTAATCACGCAAGTGATTTCTACCAGCAGAGATGGGTTTGTGAACACAAAAGGGTAGAAAGCTGCATATTTCAATTGTAAAATGCGAGAGGGCACTAAAATTTCTACAGTAATAGAAAATTGTCTAACAAGTAATACCAGCTACTGTAATACCACTACTATTCCATGAGTTGCATCTGTTTATTGAACTTTTGTAGGTATTCATGGAAGATCCATATGACAAAAAGATGTGAAATTTCAAACAATAAAGAGAATGATTGAAGCACATTGCACAGCTACAGAGATCTTTCTAAGTTTGCTAGAAGTTGGTACAACGAACAAACTGAAGATAACAATTGAATTATAATAAAAAACAACAAGCAATTCTCAAGACTGCAGTTGGAAAGTTCATCCATCATATTCTTCAAGGATCAAGCTACTAGCCAGAATTGGAGAATGAGAGGCACACATTAAAATAGATCCAAATGGATAATGTACTAGCAATCTCTAAGAAATTGTATGGATGACAAGCATCTTAAGTAGAGGACAAAGCTAAGTGAAAAGATTAGAGAGAAAAAAATGGCTACCCCACCACATCTTCCATTCGGTGTTCTCAATCATAGATGAAAGGGAAACCAAGTGAGGCACACAAAACCCACATGCACTAATTTCGGATGCCGCAACAGGAAATCTGAATAGTTTTACTCCTAAAGCTTTTTCTTTAATCTCTCAAAAGCTCCAAAGGCCAATCACACTAGCTCTAACCCATCCCATAAGATTGTCCCCCATCATTCGCATACAAAAGCTCCACCACGAATTTCATGTAATAATAATGCAATCAGTTGAGCTATCTAGAGTTTATTAGGGTTGAGATTGATTAGTTTAGAAAACTTACCGATACAGCCTGCGGGTAGAGGAAGCGGTGGGTGGTGGAGGAGGAGCAGCCGAGAGAGAGAGGGAGAGAGCAAGAGTCGGACTGTCGGATGGATGACTCGGATCAGCAGAGAGAGGAGAAGAGCCTGATTTCGAAAGAGGCAGATGCAGTGGGTAGTGGAGAATGAGGAGGAAGTGGTAATACAGGTGACGGTGGGTGGTGGAGGAGGTGGTGGCCGAGGGCAACTAAAAGAGGGAGAGCGATGAAGTGGAAGTGTGGAAAAATAAATAAATAAATTTTTTAAATTAAATAATGTGGTAAAAAATAATAATAAATGGACAGACAGGAACCCGTCGGGTTTGTCCCGTCTGTCCGTGTGTAGAGCGAGATGAGTTTAATCCGTCCCGTTTATTAAATGGGACTAAAATTGTTGTCTATATCCCGTCTAAAATTGAACGGACGGGACAGATATATAAACAATGTCTCATATTGCCACCCCTAGTTTTGCCTATAATAATAACATACATGCATCTAAATTGGCAAACCACCAAAACAGAATAAATTTCATTGTTTTGCCTCATCAGATCAATGCCCATTACAAATATGGACATTGATAAAGCTATTTAAAGCAATGTAAAAGCAAAATGGTTTTTGCATCAAAAATAATAATAAAAAAAAAACTAGGCTCTGTCATGTGTTTGTTCACTCAAGCTTCCACTTGTGGAGGTATATCCTGCATACTGATACAGCTCCATAAGTGAACCCAATCGCAGCAAGAAGCAGCACTGCAACCAGAACTTGTACATAAAAGATAAAAGATAAAAGTTAAATAAAATGAGCTAATACAAAGATTTGAAGCAATAACTTTGGCCATCCATCATGGCTTGTAACTCTAGCTGGGTGCAGGAATAACGTACCTACTAAAGCACAGTAGAACACAATTGCCAGACGGTATCTGGCAATCCAAGGCAGGTTAACTTCAAGAGAACAGTGCCTTTGATTCCCTTGTTTATTAATGGATCCCACTGAGCCCATGCCATTTGCATGCAAGTCCAATAATGGAAACTGTACTCCGGAGACAGGGTTCCCATTCATGTCCCTCACTTCAAGTTTCAAGGTTACTGGAGTGCTACTCCAGTCTATTTCAACCGCTCCAAAATTTGGCTGGCCTAATGATATTTACTTTTGTAAGTACCATTTAAATTAAGAGTTAAAAATATACATCTCATTAGATATTAGTTATATATAATTAAACTTGCAGAAGGCATGTTATACCATATGTGCATGACCTGAACCGGCAGTTCCGGTCCATCACTCTCATTGTAGTCGGAGTCAACCATGCCAGAAATCTAACTATGAAAGTGAGTGAAGATGGGATTGCCTTCTCAACAGCTTGGGTAATCCCACTGGAGGTTACATCATACAGTGGATATCCCGTAGCACAGTCATACCGAGAGATCTCTCCAAAATGAACATCTCCACTAATAAAGAAAACTCCTTGTCTCTGTATGATACCACTGAATAGTGACCATGTTGCATGATAACATGCTCAATCAAAAACCATATTCACTTGAACTATTTACAAAATGGAAAACTAAATGTCCAAGGAAAGAAGCTTGGCATCACTAGGTCTTGCAAGTAGAAGAGTCGATAATTAGAAACATGCAGCAAGAATAGATAACAAAGGGGGACCATCACCTTACTCTCTGCAATTAAACTGAAAAGGCGAGCCCTCTCCTTTGGAAATCGCCCCCATGACTCTAAATAGAACAATGGTCCTGTTGTTGCTGAAAGATTAGATATCACCTGAATTGAGCGGAGAAGAGAGTCAACAATGTACCAAGCTAAACAGACTAAAGATGCATGGACATATATTTGCATTTGTGCATACATCCTAAGGACGCCATGTACCTACGCACTTGCATGGATATGTAAAGCACCCATCAAGTCAATGGTTAATGATTCAAATTTGTCCAGAATTATGGCTTTTGTACAAATACCTGAACAGAAGATCCAATTATTGTAATGGCTGATTCTGGTCCGTTCAACTCTTTTTCTAACCATGCCCATTGAAAGGTCCCAAGGACAGTTCCATCACTATGCAGAGGGTCCCTGTGGTATCTCGTATCCAAGAGGATAATCTAAAGAAGTTTGATAGAATAGAATCAGAAAGCAAGAAAATGAGTTCTTCATACTCTACGAAAAGATGGTTCAGTTCCCTCAACACAAAAAATAAAAAAAATAAAAAATGAGGGTCCATGGAGTGCCCCACCGATAGAGTTATGCCACCTAGAATAAGAAAATAAAATCACAACTATAACCCAATGATCCCTGCAGTACATGTGAATAATACAAAGAATTGTCAGTGGTACCTTGATTTGTCTATCCACAGGGCCAAAAGTATACGATGCATACACCCCATCCTGCTTGCGCCTGTGATATTAAAATCATGAGAATTAAGTTGCAACTTGGAACACAAGTTCACAGTTACAAAGAAATACTTGTCATTGCCAAGTTTCTAATGATGATATGGTCCAAGCACAACAAAAGAAGAAAAATATTAATAAAAGAAGGATAACTATAGGAAACTACTCCTAACCGCGGACTGTTTTGAGGCTCATCTAAGAAATTGAGAAGAAGGCGTTGGCTAGTGATTTTTCCACCAAATTCTTTTCCTGCATCGTTTAATCCATAATCATGGTCATCCCAGGTCCCAATCACCTAGGATAATAGATAATTCATAAAGTATTATTTGGAGAATACAAGACATAAATGGCAAATACAAACATTACGAATAAAGAAAATCCACACATTATAATATGAAGGGTTGAAAACGAACGGAAAAAAGGGAAAAAGAAAAGCCAGGAAGTGCACCTGAGCAATCTCTCGAAGATGAGAATAACCTGGGTTAGTCTTGGCTTTTTTGTATCTGTACTCCATTTCCTGCTCAGAGGAAGGGAAAAACCGTGGAGCATTCTTCCAAGGGCCAATGGTCCTTTCCTTTCCGAATAATTTAAAAGGGCGTCTACTGTCCCCATAAATGTTGTCACCCAGCCAAATGAAAACTTGAGGATCAAAGTTAATGATTGCATTCCAAATGGGCTGTATATAATTAGAGCAATCATTTGTGGGTGATCAATCACGAATCATATTGATGGTTGGAGAGGCAGATCAATTGACTAGATATATATACGAAACCAATGCAAAGTGATAGATGAGGGAGTGGAATTGAAAAAACCTGAGGAGAGCTCTGGTTGGCACATGATCCGAAGGCAATCCGAGTGACGAGAGGCTTTTCCTCCTTGGAAGAGGCGCCGCTGCCAACCTTGGCGCCTATCACGACCACTCCACCCAAACCTATTGCCACCAATAAACACATCCACCATCGCCACCGGTTGCTGCCGCTCATTTCTTTCTAATGCTTTATATGTTAAGATATAGAAATTTGTTAAGAGTTTATAAGAATGTAACATCAACATTTAAACTCATTCCAAAAATATTTTCTCTTTTATTTTTCTTAAAAAATATTAAACAGATTATCAATACCTTTTCATTTAATACTCTGATTAACTTAATTTTAATATTACTGCATGTTATTTAAAACTTATCTATAAATATAACCAAAAAGATCTTTTGTTTTTTTGCCATTAAATTAGCAGGCTATCATTTTCGAGATTTCCTCTATTTTTAAAACAATTTTAAGTGATCGTAATTAATATTGACAAGTTTAAAACTCACATATTGCGCGAATTATATTATAAACAACCATTCATACGATATATGTTAAATAATATTTATTAATGCAGTATAACATGTATAGTAATATTTTACATAATACTAAAAATTAAACACTATTGAATTAAAAATAAAATACTAACATTGACTTACATAAATATCACTATCAATACTTATAGACACCTCCAAATATTTTTGTAAATAAGAAAAATTATTTGCAAACACTTATATAGAGAATCATGCAACTTTTCAAATTCTTGAACATCTATCTCTTTCAAATTTCATAATAAATTGTATTAAATTAAATAGATTAATTATGCATATTAAATTAATTTAGTAGTGGAAGTAAAAAGTTTTAAAATTATATATTATAAATTGCATTAAAATTAATAAATAAATATATAATTTTATTGAGCATACCAAAAAAAATTATGTTATCTAATACATTAATTGAGGGAAAAATAATAGCATAAAAATATTAGATAAATAGAATTAAAAATCATTATATGCTATATGTCAACATATTAAAACTTTAAAAATGACAAATGGTATAATTGGAGGAATTCATGAATTCTGGGTAGCTTTTTCTCATGGCTACATGCAAACTTTCAATACATAGCTTTTATATTTATATAAATAGACAGTAAGTTTTTAAAAAATATATATATTTGCAAGCATAGGTGATGTCGTGATGACACTCTTTTACTTTCGAAATTTCATCTTCAGTATATTTACTCTGTCGACTATTATATCTGTAGGTTTCTATCAATGAATTTTGATTTATTAAAAATTGTACTACATTTTACAATCGTAATGTAAAATAGTAAAATACCGCCGATTCTATCAAGATAGTATCATGACAGAAAAGAAGGAAAAAAAAGAGAGACGCGGACAGACAGGGCCCAAGTGATGCATACGTGTGTGGCGCAAGAACAGAAGAAAGTGAAAGCCCATTCATAATCCTTTAGAGTTTGATTCCAGAATTGGGCTTCTTAAGATATCTAGGAATATAGAATTGGAAAAAGGTGAGAGAGTGCGGTGGTGGTTCCCGTTGCATCTGGGCACTGATGCAATCCTCCTTCAACACCGCTTTCTTCGCAGCGCCAAAGCCTCCGCCTCCGGTTGTTCTCGTCAACTCGCTCTACACAGCTAACCCATCCTCCGTCAACAGCAAGGGATCAAACTCCATGGCTGCGCCTTCTCCCAAGTGGGCTCAGAAGACCATCACGCTTCCCCCCCACCACCGAGGTTGCCATCTTATAACTCCCAAGGTCTGTCAGTTATTGCTCCCCCAATTGTTCAATTATTTAATTTATAGTATTATCCTGCTTTGGATGTCTGCAACCTCATTTCATATGAAATTTCCGAAGGCTGTATCCACAGGGGGGAAGAAGAATAACTTGAACCTTCAGTTTTCATCATTGTAATTTTAATTTCTCATTATTTTTTCTCTGATGTTGAATGCCAGATTTTGAATGAAATTGGCCCGGATTTGTCAGAATTCAAATGTGGCCTTGCTCACCTGTTCCGTAAGTACACTTCCCCCCTTTCGTTATTCAACCTGGTGTTTTTATGGTTTGGTATGAATTGGATTTTCTTTCCTTCTTTTTGCTTTTTTTAATTGTATCAGTGCATCACACGAGCGCCTCTCTTACCATCAACGAGAACTATGACTCTGACGTTCGAGGTGACATGGAGACATTCCTCAACAAGATAGTTCCAGAGGTTTGGTTTGGTTTGGTTATGTCTAGTTTAGCCTCTTCCCTGCTATTTGCTCTTTTGTTTTGTTCCTTATTGCATTTACCAATGATCATCCAATGGTGCTGGCTGCTTTTGTTTCAGGGGAAATCTGCACCTTGGGAGCATACCCTTGAAGGTTAGAGCAAGCCCTGGGTTCATTATCTTACACTTCTTTTAACCCTCCTTCTCAAATCCCAACATTTTAGAGCCTAAACAAAACTTTCCACAAGCTTAATTTAATCTAAAGCGGTTCCCTCCTTCCTGTTTATTTGAACATTCTTCTTTCTGACTGTTCAGTTTACCATTTCTGTTTGAGCATGGCCATGTGAAGCTTGCCTGGGCAAATTTGGTGTCCCCAACTTGCTGTTTCTAGGTTTTACCCCTGGTGCTGATGTTGGAAGGTGAATTTTTTTGCAGGTCCAGATGACATGCCAGCACATGTAAAATCATCCATGTTTGGCTGCCAACTCACGTAAGAACACTTCCTTTATTCATAGTATGGGTTGTTTATTGAGTATAAAGTTGCACTAACTGAGTTTGCTTGTTTCTATTCATGTGCAGGATTCCTATTACAAACGGGAAGCTTAATATGGGGACTTGGCAGGTGTGTTAACTGGTTCTTTGATTGATTATCTGATGCTCATGAGCTAATCCCCTGTAGCCTGCTCTATTTATTTTTCTCTGTTTGCCACACTCGGCCACTAGATGATTTGACAAAAGCAGCATCTATATATTGCATAAAAAACATAACAAAGTGACGTAATTCCTAAGTTATTAATATGGATGGGTGTACTGTGTACAACCAATTTTTGGAATTAAGATGTCTCATTGCCAAGGTTCTGCATTGCTAATGAGTACTGGGTTACTGGATGTACCCATAGCCACACATTCATTGTAAAGGGTGAAATGATGTTCTCCATGTCTCTGTCAAGATTGTCTAACAAATAACAAATGTTGCTTCTCACTGTCAACAACCTGGTGTAATTTTTTTGCTACTATCTCAAGCTGGTTTCTGTTGGTTCAGGGTATATGGCTATGTGAGCACCGTGACCACCCTACAGCACGCAAGGTTGTAGTCACCCTCAATGGTATATAAGGTGTAAAACATTTTTGGAGCTTTCCTTCCTTAACCTTGTATGTCTGTAATGAGGTAGCTTGTTGTGCCTTGTGCCTGTCACTTGTGACATATTTGTCTTGATAAAAAGAGAAAAAAACTCTCCATTCTGCTTTCTGAGATTTGGCACTTTGATTTGATGGTGCATATAATAAGATTGTAGGTTCTGTGATGTTCAAATTTTGCATTGCTAATATGGGGATAAAAATGAAAAATCAGCCGACCCGATCATTTGATCAGCCGAGTTCGGACTCGCTCTGAATCTGGTCGGGCTTAATCCAAAATTTTAATTTTTTTTATTAGAATCTAAAAGAAAATAACTCGTTATATTGCTATATTGTAAGTATGTATTTCAACCAGAGCAGTGATAGAATTACTGATTTTTTAAATTATTTTATTTAGTTATACACGTCAGTATTATATTTACTTAATCCACAATTTGTTTCTTAATTTATTCCTTTTAAAAAAAAATTAAAAAAAATCTCATTGTTTTTTAAATTTTTAAAATTTTTTAAGTGGAGTGAATTTTTTTATATTTGTTACATTCTTTCTTAAATTTATAAATTTTTTTACATTATTTTATTATTTATTTTAAAAAATTTAATTATTAAAAATGTTAAGATTGAAGATTAAATAAAATATTTTATAAGCTATAAGATTTTTTATATAATTTATCCAAAAAAATAATTAGTGTTTTTCTTTAAGCACTCCCTCCTCCCTAGTACGAAACGGAGAGACGTCAATTCTTGTCCTTTTCATAAAATTACACGTCAAAACGGAAACAGGCAAATTTAAATTTATTTGGAAGAGAGAATGTGCAAAAGTTGCACAAAGATGGCATTGCCAAGGCCATTAACCAGACTATAACGTGCTTATCCTTCAAATCTGATTAGAGTAATCAAATAACAAACTCCAAATATCAGTACGCTTCTGTCGCATCCACAATGGACTTTTATAGCACATACTAAATTTATGAGGAAAAGAAGGAAAGCAAAAGTCCACCAAGAAAATTGTATTTTACCACACATCATTAGATGAATCACATATATTACTCATAATAGAGAAGTGAAAGTTAGGAACACAGAATACACTCATCAATCAGAGATACCAGGCCAGACACCTGAAAGAACAGGGAGGTACAGCAGATGGAGAATAGGTTAGAACATAAGGTTAAATTATTCCACTCACCACAACTCCCAAGCAGAAGAGTATGAAAACGAACCCTGCAAACTAATACACATAGAAAACAACTGATAACTTGTTTATTCTCTTCTAGTCATGCCATGTGAAACCTCCTTTGCCTTCTTCCCTTAAGCTTCTCCCCCTCCTGTAATCAATTTCAGCATCGGAGCTGGATAAACCCATGTGATATTTCCTACTGATTCTGGATGATGCCATCTTTGAAAATATATCACCATCATTAATCAGAGCATGGTTACCAGTAGTACTTGATCCAGAGACATTTCCAGGCTGTCTTCGTGATTTACCATCTGAGTACCATGGACAAAACGGGTTGCATTAGGAGTCTACAGCAAAAAGTTAGCTTGAGATGCTACGATGTGTGGACTCAATACTCATAATAGATCAAGTGCTACACTGCACGATTGCATGTTCAGTGCAAACATAACACCAATACTGAAGCCACATGAAGAGAAACACATTATTCAACTGACAAAATAATAGATATAGCTAAAGTGCATGTGCCCAGGTTCTCATGAAATACTGCGAGTTATTGGTTCCAACTAGTTCTGAACTGAAACAGCTGTCTTGCTCCAAGAAACAAGGGATGGAAATAGCCTCACAGTCGAGTTGGAACTGATAAGAGGGAGGTAGAGGCGCACCTTATTTTGTTGTCATAATTTATCTAAAAGTATAAGCCCTAGATTTTTTTACATGTTAAACAAAACTTGTTCCCTACCACATGCAAAGGTTTGAACAACAGGAAGGAAAAATAGGAAAAGTAAAAGCAGAGTCAACTGCTAATAAATCATAGAGGAAATGTCAAAACCTTATGATAGCGTACAGTGGACAAGGAAGATTTTTTTAAGAATTCCAGTTTATTGTTTACTCTGTTCTCTTTTCCCCAGATTAAAAGCTAGAACCAGAAACAAACAAAAAACAAAACAAAAGCTTAAATTTGCAGTAAAAGAGTTCACCTTCATATCTATCACAGCATAAACTCTCATCAGCAAGATCAGCTTTTAGTTTAAGGCCATTCTGACTCTGTAAGTTTGTATGTATTCTCAGTGTTTTGTGACCCTCACTTGTTGATACAGCTTCTACACTTTCTTCCATGGTAGATTTTGAAGTAAAAGGAGTCATGGTAAATGAGTCCTCCATTACATCAGAAATCTCCACATACTGAGGAGTGGTGATAATTTCATCGGCACTAAATCCAAAGGATGCTCTGTAAGCTTCTATTTCTTCCACATCTTGCTTGGGAGTTTTACTATGCCTGCTTTGATTCCCGTTTCCACTAGAAGGATAAACATCTGAATCTTTGGAAACACTTAATCTACCACCAGTATGAGGAAATGGAGGATTATGGTCCAGATAGAATTGTGCAAAGGTAGCTGGACAGAAGAAATTTGAGTCCTGTGATGCCATAGACATAGAGGCACCAGTACTGTCATGCACAAAGGGCCGACCAGAATTCCTCCTTGATTGTTTGCTATTCTGGGGAGAAACTGAAGGATCCCACTGTGTTGGAAAATGTCGATCAGGAAAAGACGATGATGGACAGTCACCTGATGTCCTAGAAATTGGTGATAAGAGATTGCTGGCAGGACTTCCAGGATAAAATGCATATGTTGCTTGAAGATCATTTGCAGCAATATAGTTGGCCTGTTCTGTGCCTTTGAGATTCATAGAGGATGTGAGGAATTGCGCAAAAGGCACATCTGGAGAAGAGGGAGTGGTTAAGTGAGCCAACTCTGGAGGGGGAGTGAGAGGAGCAGTCGATGGCTCAGTTGTGAAAGTTGAGAAAACAGGAGGGGAAACCAATTGTGTTTCATGGGCGTATGGCCCAGTGGCAAATATTGCAGATGAAGGACCCCCAGGTGAATTAGCAGATAATGACAAGAAGCAACTTGGAGACTGTGCTGTCGATGGGAGAGCAGAATTTGTAAATGATGCTGGTGATGAGGGTGGGGCAAGAAGTGATGGAGCTAGAGTTGTAGTCGAGTTGGTCAGTCCAACAGCTTGGGCTCCATTTTGCTGTGTAGCAGATGCATTGCCGTCAGGAATACGGGAGGCCGGCACAATGCGCTTTCCACCTTTCTGCACACTGAAGCAAGACAGTGCCCCCCAGCATCCTCCCCATCTCTTCCTCTGACAATATAGACATATGTCAAAAGAAGTACCAAAAAGAAAAAGACAGATTAAAACCAGAAACTGCGGAAATCATCAGTTTCTCAGTTGGCATAGTCTCTTGAAAACATCAAAATGTAGGCAAAATTAAGCAAGCCTAATGAGTGTAGCGGGCTTAGGCAAGCACCTATGTATATCCGTCCTTTACAGAGGATGGAGAGGGAAGCAAGCAAGCAACCCAACCAAATCTTCACCTTTTATTGTGATGATGCAATCACATAACAGGAGAGCCAAAAGCGCACACATGCATGCAGTCACATCAAAGTGTTCATGTTGTGGTGATAGATACAATGAAGAATGTCCAAGCTAAAATAAAAGCACCTTAACGTCATTTCAACACTAATGTGTTGCACCTTGAAAGAAGAAAAAGGATATATGAATAAAAATAGAGTAGTTTATATATTAATGTGAAATGAAGCCACTAAGTAACGTGAACCTAATTGGGGGTTTTCAAAGGACATTGAATTGTGGCTGGCTCCTGGAGACATCATGCTCGCAAAATCTGAGCAATTTTTTGGTGTTGATTTGGTAAAGTATGTTGCTGCGTTCAAAATGTATCAATCATCTAAAATTTGGCAACAGGAATATATGAAGTTATTAGTATAATCAGACAGCCAGGCATTCATCTCAATATCCTAAGTATTTAGTCTCTGTAACTGGATAGCTAAAACTAAAAGACTCCACCAGAATGAATCCCAAGGGTCAACCACATCAGATCTGTGAAGCTCAGCAAAAAGCTGCCGAGCCACTGCGTAGTCTGCGTGGTATATTTTCTACATCTAAGTCTACTTTGCATTTTTGTCTTTTTACGGATGAAAAAAAGTTAAGGACAAAGCAAAGAGGAAAAGTTGAACGGTGCAAGAAGAAAGAAAAACAGGGCATATGTAAAGAACCAACAATTGCAGGTGCACACAGAGATCTGAGAAAAGGAAATGAAAATACAGATCGGAGATCCAGATCTGATGTAGAAAAAGACATACCCGTTCCTGTGGAGGGAATCTATTCTGCTCCGACCCCATTCTTCACTTGCGGACGCTGCTTCTAACCTAACCTCACCTCACCTCACTACAATACTATTATAATGTTGCATATGGTATATGGTATACTACTCTAATAGCACACTACGTACCAATCCGCCAACTCCGCCGCCGCCAACACCTCCACCGCTTGCTTACTAATGACTGCTTGCTTCACCAATAACTGTTTTCTGCTAAATTTGTTCACTTCATCTGCAATAAAACTACTCCTCAGTGTTTAGAAACATATTCATTCCTTCTAATTCTCTTCTCTCAATCACAGATTTGATTTAGACTTGGATTTAGGATGTAAAAAATTAGATTGGAGTGATGTAATATAACATTATACTTAAAATAAAGTTAGATAAAATGAGGTTGGTTATAGGCCACGCGCTAACGACCGATGGCCTCTCCGTCGTCCCTTGCTTTCCAGCAAAACCAGAAGCTGACACCATATGGATTTTACTCTCAACAGAGACACTGCTCAACAGAAAAAGAGAGACTCCAACAATGAGAGAGATCATTAATTATTCATTAATTAACAGTAAGAGGATTTCTCTCTCTCTTTCTCTTTCTCTTTCTCTCTTTTTTCTCTTTCTCTCTCCTCTTCTTCTTTTTCCCTTTTTTCCATTTTTCTCTTTTATCTTAACGAAAAAACGAAAAACAAAGGCAAAACAGAAAGAAAAAAAGAGAGAAAAGAAAAAGATTGAATTGACAGAGACGAGAAAAAAGATAATGATATTTTCGACATTTTTATTCAACTTTTTTATTAATTTAATATCTTATTTACTCCCTCCTTCCTTAAAATCTTGTCTTTCTCGCATCCCAATATTCAGTAGGAAACGCATATCGAGGAGGCCGGATGAGGCACTATTTGACCTCAAAAAAATCCGAATTTTTTTATGAACATACGTTAATCCTTAGCGTACTTCCCAGAAAAAATTAAAGGCAAAATTGTCTCAAATAGTGCGTCTGCCGGCCGTTTTAAGCTACGTGCCGAAACAGTAAAAGCAAAAGCTAAAACGACTTCATTTCAAGGACAGAGGGAGTATTTTTTATTGGATTCAATTTTTTATTCACATTTTTATATTAATTTAGCTCATTTATATATTTAGACGTTAAGTTTGATGACGTAGTAATGTTTAATACTCCCTCTGGTCCGAAATGTATGACTTCCCCGCATCTCAATATTCAGTAAGGAACGCATATCGAGGGGGCCGGATGAGGCACTATTTGACCCCAAAAAATTTCGTACTTTTTTTCGAACATACGTTAATCCTTAACGTACTTCCGAGAAAAAATTCGGGGCAAAATTGTCTCAAATAGTGACTGTTCCGGCCGTCTTAAGATACGTTCCGGAACAGTAAAAGTAAATGCTAAAACGTCATACATTTCGGACCGGAGGGAGTATTGTTTAGCCGATATGACAATCCATATCAGATGTCACGTCAAATTTTTTAAAAAATATATATTTTAAACTCATTTACCCATTAACTTATTTCATTTAAAATCCAATTTAAAAAATATATATATTACGTGGCAATGGATTACCACATCAGCTAAATAATATTAAATGTCACGTCATCAAATTTAACGTTTGATTTTGCACAACGTTACCTAAAAGGGTCAAATTAATATGAAAACGTGAGTAGAGGGGTTAAATCCAACCAAAAATAAAATAAGGTGTCAAATCAATACGAAAAATCGAATAGAGACGCCAAAAATATCATTATCTCGATGAGAAAAAATGAACGATTTAAGATATACTCCCTCAGTTTTTTAATAACTGTCTCTTTAAAATAGTAACAAATTTTAAAACAGTGATATTTCATCTTATTTTATTTCACATTGTTTCATTTTTTCCCCCTAATTTTCACTCAAATTACCACACCATCATCAAATTGGGTTAATGCAGAAGGGTTAATTTATCATTTCCACAAAATATATGCTCCGGAAAAGATAAAATAACAAGAGGAGATGAACCAGAAAATCCGTAGGAAAGTGTCAATTAATCGAAAACTTAGGGAGTACATACTATTATTGGCCCGTACTTTGCGTGAATTATTGCAGTCATTATTTTTTATTTATTATACATTGATTTATAAATGAATCGAGTGAATTTTTAGTTGATTTTTATTTTCATAATCATAATTTATGATTTTATGATTTTAAAAGTAGGTACAATTGATTATTTTTTGGGTCAAATAAATAAATTTAGTGAGGTTTTTTTTTCATTTCTCATATTACTCTTTTTTTACACCTTTGTTTTAAGTTTAGATGTCGTCTTTAAGTAAAATTGCTAATTAGTTATCATAATTATATTTTTTTCTCAATTTTAGAATTTAAAATTTGATATTTTTTAATATAATTTAAAAGACTAAAGTAATGTACATTATTTTTTCAACTTAATATAATTTTATATGTTATATTTTTAGATTTAATTAAAAAAATCATATGGTAACAAATGAATTAATTTTATTGATGACATGACATCATTACATAATTCGATTCTCTCCTTTTGTTTTCGTATATATAGATAGATTTTATGAGGGGAAAATGCATGTATTTCATCTTTTATAACATTCTTGCAAACGGAGAATAATATAAGAAAACATGAGATTATTTGTTTATTTTAAAGATAATATTACATTATTTGTTAGTTTTTTAAAGATAATATTACATAGTTGTATGTGTACCCTATAAAAAAAATGTAATTCATCTTCATCAATTCACAATCATTACAAGAATGTCCTTCACCTGTAAGTTTTTTCTACACACAACCCTTTCACCAACCACCAGCACAAGACACGTTTGATCAAAATAGAAAAATTGTTTGCATCTCAAACCGCAATCGCTTTCATCTTAAAATAACTACTTGTGACTGCAATATTTCAATCTTCAAACACGACTGGATTTTATGTCGTAAATTAAATCTGGTGTGAACTTTGGGCGTCTCCTTGACGATCGCGTAGGATGCTGCCTTAGATGCCGTGTCGACGCATCAGATGATAATTAGCATAGAAGCGTAACACTGTCCTGGTGGGGAGGAGAATGATCTGTTGAACGATTCATGTCAATCACTCTTATTCTTTGAACAAATATAGTATGTAATAAAATTGATTTAGCTCATTGTTTATTATTTTTTCAATATATAATTGAATAATGTATTTTAATTTTTTTTGTGTCTCGCGCTAGGCAAGGCAAGGCTTTAGCCAGTAATTTACAGATGTAAGTTGTAACCACTGGTAATTAATTCTCTTTGAAGACCTTAATCCACCAATGTGGAAATAGTAGGGTGCCGTAGTGTAGCTTGATCACGGTGAAAATTACTCATTAATTTATATCCTAAACATGAGATGTTCCCTAACCTTATGAACAATCCCAAGAACCAAAACAAATCGATTATAAAATGATTAACACACATAAACAGCGGAATCGTACCTGTATTAGCCGATGCCATGGAATTGGAAAGGGACTTTTGGTCTTCTGGAGGATGAAATTCTCTCAGGCAAATGGAAACCAAAGCTCTTGCACAGAACCCTTATTTCTGTTTTCTGTATTCTTTATTTTTCTATATCGTTCTGTTTCCTTGATGAAGAGCCTTTTAAATAAAATAGAGAAAATTCCTCCAAGGACCAATTCCCAAATAACTAAAATATTAATTACTAATCGGTCCATTAACAATTAGTAATTAATCCGGGAATCTGCACAAACATTAATTTTGCCCCTCGCACTTCCTGATTAGATAATTCAGACCATAAACTTTATTAGATCACTCGATTGGTCTAAATTCAATTAACGGTAACGGATACTAATGTACACGTTATTGTCCAAAATCCAACAATCTCCCACTTGGACAATCCGAATTGTACAATCCTTATAGTACCGGCCGTTAATTTCCTGAATGCTAGCATAACTCTTGTCTAATCCAATCCGGTCAGTCGGTTTCATTAATGTCAGAACCAAAAGAGCAGTCGTCGCATCTCATGGCAACTAAACTCATGATGATTACAGACTTAACTAACCAACGACATGGATCCAGTGCACATGTGCAGCATGGAAATACATGTAAAATGATCTGTTCATGTCTATTTCCAACTGATCCACTTTAAACTTTATGAGATCAAAAGAATATCAGAGCGCATATTGAAACAGAAATCAATATCCATAAACTATGAAAATAAATACATAGTCAACACATCCTGTGAGCCATAATGGTACAAAACATAACTCCCACTAATCTCAGGCATCTAACCTAATGACACCCATGCTCGATACATGGCCATGAAATGCAACAGGTGTCAATGCCTTAGTGAGCGGATCCGCAACCATAGCATTTGTACCCAATAACTCAATGCTCACAAGACCTCTCTGAATTCTTTCTTTAACAGCAAGGAACTTGATGTCGATGTGCTTCGACTTGGATGTTCTCCGACTATTGTTGGAGTACAGCACTGCAACCCGATTGTCACAATAGATCCTTAAGGGTCTCTCGATCCCAGTGACAACTCGCAGTTCCTTGACCATATTTCGCAACCAAATCGCATGACTGGATGCCCCGTAGCAAGCTACGAACTCAGCCTCCATAGTGGAAGAAGCGACGAGTGACTGTTTGGTGCTCTTCCAAGAAATGGCCCCACCAGCCAGCAGAAAGACGAAACCTGATGTCGATCTCCGACTGTCCTGGCATCCAGCGAAATCAGAATCAGAATACCCAATGATCTCAAGCTGATCTGATCTCCTGTATGTGAGCATATGGTCTTTCGTTCTCTGCAGGTACCGAAAGACCCTTTTGGCTGCGACCCAATGATCCCTCCCGGGATTGCTCTGGTATCTGCCCAACATACCAACTATATATGCAAGATCCGGACGGGTACAAACTTGAGCATACATGATGCTTCCCACAGCCGAAGCATATGGAATACCCTCCATGAACTTGCGGTCCAAATTGGTCTTAAGACACTGGTCTAGGCTAAATTTCTCACCTTTGGAGATAGGGGTATCATGTGGCTTACAATTCTGCATGTTGAACCTTTTAAGAACTTTATCGATGTAACCCTTTTGTGACAACCTGAGGATACCCTCTGAACGATCTCGATGGATCTGTATCCCAAGCACAAAAGAAGCTTCACCAAGGTCCTTCATCTCAAACTGAGTTGAAAGGAATGCCTTAGTATCCAGAAGAAGCTTTACATCATTTGTAGCAAGCAGAATATCATCCACATAAAGCAGTAAAAATATAAACCTACTCTCACTGAATTTAGGGTACAGACAGTCCTCTACTGTATTTACCTCAAAACCGTATGAAGTAATAATTTGATGGAACTTCAGGTACCATTGACGAGATGCCTGCTTGAGCCCATAGATAGACTTTTTCAATCTACAGACCAATTCACTACCCTCGTTGGAGGATAGTCCTTCTGGTCGCCTCATGTAGATTTCTTCCTCAAGATCCCCATTGAGGAAAGCAGTCTTTACATCCATCTGATGTAGCTCAAGATCAAAATGTGCCACAAGAGCCATGATAGTCCTAAAAGAGTCCTTCGAAGAAACTGGAGAGAAGGTCTCTTTATAGTCTATTCCTTCCTTCTGGGTGAATCCTTTCGCAACAAGACGTGCCTTGTACCTCTCAATATTACCTTGTGAATCCCGTTTGGTTTTAAAAACCCATTTACATCCGATCGGTTTCACATTTTTAGGCAATGGTACAAGTTCCCACACGTCATTGTCCTTCATGGATTGAAATTCATCCCCCATGGCCCGTATCCAATTTTGAGCATCAGAACAGCTAGTAGCCTCAATGAAAGTGATTGGGTCACCCTCTAATGAGTCAACAGCATCCTCATGTTCTTGCAGAAATACGACATAATCATCTGGAATCGCACTTCTTCTCACTCTAGTGGACCTCCTGAGAGGCATATTTTCATGGTTCTCAACCATATGAGGTTGATGAGTTTGATCTGGCAGAGGTTCCTGTAGGACTTCCTGATGATCCACAGGTAAATCCTGTGGGTCATGATGGTCTTCAGGTATAACCTGATGACCTGGTCCTGCATGAGGATCAACGATGTTGTTTCTTGCTTGCTGAGGAACAAGAACTGGAACATGAACAATAAGCTCATCTTGTCCCTCAGGTACTGCCTGATGAGGTATAGTTGAATCCTCATCAAAAACGACATCGGTTCTCCTATCTTCCCCCTCAAACTCAACATCCTCAAAGAACCGGGCATTTCCCGTCTCAAAGAATGTGCGGGTAGTAGGATTATAAAATTTATAACCCCTAGACCTCTCCAGATAGCCAACAAAATAGCAACTAACAGTCTTTGAGTCCAGTTTTCTTTCATCAGGCCTATAAGGCCTAGCCTCAGCTGGAGATCCCCAAACCTTAATATGCTTTAGGACAGGCTTTCTGCCAGTCCATAATTCATATGGGGTTTTGTTTGTTGCTTTAGTTGGTATCCTGTTGAGAATATAGGCTGCAGTTCTTAAGGCATCTCCCCAAAGTGATATAGGCAAGGTGGTATTGATAATCATACTCCTCACCATATCTTTAAGGGTATGGTTCCTCCTTTCAGCTACACCATTCATGGTCGGAGACCCCGGCATGGTGTACTGTGGAACTATCCCACACTCATCGAGAAACTGGGCAAATGGCCAAGGACGCTGTTCACCTGATCCATCATATCGACCGTAGTATTCGCCACCACGATCTGATCTGATAGCCTTTATAGTCTTTCCGAGTTGATTCTCAACTTCGGCCATAAAAGACTTGAAAGCATCTAATGCCTCGGACTTTTCCTTTAGAAGATACAGATACCCATAACGGGAGAAGTCATCTATGAACGTGATAAAATACCGTTGACCATTCCAAGATGCTGTAGGGAATGGACCACAGATATCGGTATGTATCAGCCCTAGACTTTCCGTACTTCTCTCAGCCTGAAATCTTCTCTTGTCAGTCGTTTTGCCCTTTATGCACTCGATACAGACCTGTTGGTCTGTGTGATCAAGTGCCTGAAGGATCCCGTCTGACACAAGACGATCTATTCTCGTTTTAGAGATGTGACCTAAACGCTTGTGCCATAGTCTGAATGAATCCTCAGTTGACAATTTTCTTTTACTCCCTCTAGCCTCGCCAACATTACATTCATTATTGCTATCGACTGTATGCAATAAATATAAGCTGTCACAGTCATTCAAAACACCAGTACCAACCAGAGTAGAATTAAGATAAATGAGACTTTTATTATTTCCAAATCTGATTACATAACCTTCTCTGTCCAAAATAGGAACAGAAATCAGACTTCGTCTAAATGACGGTACATAAAAAGTCTCTCTTAATTCTAAGACATATCCGGTGCTAAGAATCAGCTCAATGGTGGCAATGCCCTCGACCGGTACCGGGTCACCTGCTCCCATGTAGAGAAATCTCTCACTTGCCTGGGGCATCCGGTACTCCCTGCAGCCCTGTAAAGAAACACTTGTGTGTTTAGTGGATCCTGTATCTAACCACCAAGTGTTCTTAGCTACAGAAATGAGAAGGGACTCAGAACTGACAAGAGAAAGTGATATACCTCTCTTCTTTATCCAAGCAGCATACTTGGCACAGTCCTTTTTCTGATGGCCTGCCTTCTTGCAGAAGAAACACTTGCTTCCTTTATTCTCAGTGGCTGAGACTTTAGGTTTCTTCTGAGAAGCGGGCCCTGCAGCACTCTTGCCTTTCCTCTTCGTACTGAATGAAGAGGCAGTAGCAGTAGCCAAATGAGCACTGTCCAGCTTGAGAGCCTTTTGGCGGTCTTGTTCTTGAACCAGCTGAACCGTAAGCTGGTCAATAGACCACTTGTTCTCCTGGCAGTTGTAGCTCACCTCAAATTGACTGTACTGAGGTGGAAGAGAGGTCAGAATATGGTGTACCAGATAATCATCCGGTAACTCAATCTTTAGTGACCTCAACTTATCTGCCAGATTGAGAATTTCCTGGACATACTCCCGAATGTCGCCCACACCCGAGTACTTTACGGTCGAGAATTCGCGAATGGTATCGCTAATCTCGGCCTTCGCCGTATGGGTGTAGCGACTAGTCAAGATCTTTAGGATCTTCTTGGCATCCTGCTCTTTTTCCAGCGACTTCTGCTGACCTTCGGAGATGGAGCTTATCATGACTAAACGGCAGGCTCTGTTTGATTGTACCCAGTCCTCGTAAGCAAGGCGGTCCTGATCCTCGCTATCGGAGTCTGGCTCCTCAGGACAATCCTTATACAGAGCCTGGTCCATTTTCATGCAACAGAGCGCCGTCTCCACCTTTAGCTTCCATAACGCAAAGTTACCGGAAGTCAGAAGTGGGATGCTGCTCATGTTAGCAGAAACAGATCTTGCTGAGTTCATGTCTGAAAGAACACAACACTTTAATTAGCTCACTTTATAAAATGCTCTTTATGAATAACATATCGATAAAATCGAAAAAGACTAATTATATGACATTGTGTTTAATCTTTGGATTAAGACACAATTCACAGTTAATTAATCTGTCATAGTGTGAATTTTATAGCTTGATTTTGCCAAATGTTTGATCTTCCTTTGGGCCGATCAAACATACGCTATAAATCTCTTGATAGCTATAAACTTCAAATTCATCACTACCGTGTTTATAATTTCTGTCAAATAATCCTTTGGGCCGACAATTATTCACATGAAATCACAAACACTACACTTGAAAATTCTAATTGGAAAATTTTCCATAGCAGAGGTCACTTTTGTGACTATACTATTTTAATTAACCAATTAGAATAGTCAAGCAAAGCTTAAAAGCTCCCTTATTGTTATTCCAATTTTTTTTTTCTTTTTCTTTTTCTTTAAAATTAATTATTTTGAACCCTTATAAACATCTAAACTTTATGATGTTTAATTATTCAAAATAATTAAATAAATTTAAATTAATTATTTTGAAATTTAACAAACGTCTAGACTTTATGACGTTTAACATTCAAAATAATTAAATAACTTTAAATTAATTAATCACACGATTAATTAATTATACCTTTTGCCTCTAATCTTGTTTTTAAATCCTTATATTTTATTTTAATAATCACCTTAACTTTATGATGATTAAAAATAAAATAAAACAAGACTAACTTTAATGGGCAATATATATATTTTTTTTTTTGGAAAAATGGGCCAAAATGGTCCAAAAAAACCAAAATGGGCCGTGCCCATGCCTGGCCCATGCCATAGACGGCCAAAGGGCTGGCCACCCCTTCATGCGCTGGGCCGCGCAGGCCCAAGCGCTGCCAGCCAAAAGGCTGGCTTTTTACCTTATGCGCTGGGCCTTTGGCCAGCGCTGCCAGCCCAAAGGGCTGGCCCGTCCCTATCCGCATGACAGCCAACGTTGTCATGCAACCCTAGTGCATAGGCACTAGGTGCAGCCGCCACATGCTGCTGCTAATTGCCATGTTCCAATTCTCATGAACATACTGATTCCATGAAAATTAAACATCATAAACAGACAATTCCATTTACCTAAAATTCCATTGTACCAACAAATTCCATCGATAGTTGATACCAATAAAATCAAAATATCCAGCAATAAAATATATTGCCTTTAATTAATCCTTTCGATCATGCATCATAATAAATAATTAATCATGCATAAAAATCGAATTTGTTTAGGCTCCGCTACCAATTGTTAGATTCGAATAGAATCTAGGTTGTTCCCTAACCTTATGAACAATCCCAAGAACCAAAACAAATCGATTATAAAATGATTAACACACATAAACAGCGGAAGCGTACCTGTATTAGCCGATGCCATGGAATTGGAAAGGGACTTTTGGTCTTCTGGAGGATGAAATTCTCTCAGGCAAATGGAAACCAAAGCTCTTGCACAGAACCCTTATTTCTGTTTTCTGTATTCTTTATTTTTCTGTATCGTTCTGTTTCCTTGATGAAGAGCCTTTTAAATAAAATAGAGAAAATTCCTCCAGGGACCAATTCCCAAATAACTAAAATATTAATTACTAATTGGTCCATTAACAATTAGTAATTAATCCGGGAATCTGCACAAACATTAATTTTGCCCCTCGCACTTCCTGATTAGATAATTCAGACCATAAACTTTATTAGATCACTCGATTGGTCTAAATTCAATTAACGGTAACGGATACTAATGTACACGTTATTGTCCAAAATCCAACATATTCATGTTGTTCCACTAGCAGAGCCTACGTATATAATTAATGAAAAAACCTAACGCTCAAAAAGAGAGCCAAAACAAAAACCCAAGACATGCACAGGGCATAAAATAAACGTGCTTATCCGAAAGCAATGCTCATTTGCTTTGATTACCGGATAACATCAATTCTCTAGAACAATAGTTACAAACTAAATAATAGCCTCCGCAATACGCGAATCTTTTTTTTTTCTTGATAAATAGAGTATTATTTATTTATAGAGTTAATTTTACATATTTTAAAAAATACTAAAAAGTATATATTGTTTAATTATTCTAATTTATAAATAAATATCACATACTTTTTTTATCGCTACGATATAAAAGAAACGTAAAAAAAAGAAAACAGAATTGAACTAAAATTAATAAAATATAAAATAATCATATTCTAAAAAGATGATAAAAATAGCATGGTCATATAAAAAATAGGACATCAATGTTTATTTTCTCAAATTTGTACAGAGTTACCATGGTTCATTTTTTTTTTTCATTATATAAAATATTATATTAAATCAAAGAGGAGATAAAAAAGCAATGAGTAGATTATCCGTAATCTCTTGCGATTTTAATAGGAGATTCGTATTGTGCATAATTATAGAGAAGCGAACTCAACCACTGATGGTTTGATCAATTTGACATTTGAGATCAACCCAAGTTATTATTGGTTCTAGTTTGCGCCTCCATATATCCACATGCTCCTTTTATAAAATATTTGGGGAACCTCGTTCCCGCATACTGTTGTGGTATAATTGCCTTACTTCTTCTTTTTTAAAAAATAAAAAAACAAAAAATCATTAAAAAGTACATAGTTATATAATTAATATTGCATATTTTTCATCTTTTCACATATAGCAATATTTTATCATTAAAAAATAAACAGTGTCCATTTTGTGAGGATTTTTACAAAATTGATAAATACCAATTACATGAAAAAATAAAAATATTAATCGAATAGAAAATGAGATTAAAAATGGCTTATAATCTATAACATAAAAATACCATAAAATAAAAGTAATGGATGTTGAAAATGAAATTCACCATGCTATTGCTTATTAACAATGAAAGCAAACAAAATAATACCATAAATGAAAAGAATTTGAAAATAGTAACCGACTAGCCGAAATGAGGGGTGAGCAAGAAAAGATCCAAACAAAAGGAATGATCATGTGGCAAGCTTTTTGACTTACCAATTCTTATAATTGAGTGCCATTTGAAATTATGTAATTACCAAATTATTTATCTGGTTAGTTTAATATCATTTATTAGATATTAACATAAATTTAATTGGTAATAAATATTATTAAATAAAACTAATGAAAGAAAATAATTGGTTACATTTAATACTTTTTTTAAGAAAAGTGAAGCCACATGACATTTCTTAGAATGAACGAATCATTTAAAAGTTGAGGTGACATGATCCAAAGTCTAGATAAAAAAAATGACCCTCCTCCTTTTTCCGGGCTTGGGACCGGCTGTGCAATGACATGAAAAACAACACAGGCGGAGTTACTCCTCGGGCAACTTAGAACAACAGGAAACAAATAACTCATTCACCCTTTTATAATATCTTTTGAACCAAGCATAGGAATCTAAACAATGGCAGGTGATAATACATAAAATTATCATAAGGGCACAACGGACATTACACCCTCACAAAGTACCGTTGACCAGTCAAAACGGTACATGACCGGTCTGACCAAGTCAACCATATAAACGGCATCGCTACCGATTGATCACGTCAACGGGAACATGTGACTAAGGGGCACGTCCAGTCCGTTATCAACGAAACGGCACAAGGCCGATTCACCTCAAAGCATGAGGAAACGGGTCTGCACTGATATACACGTTGACCAGGTCAAAGATGCCACCAAACGGCACTTAGCCGATTTGGTGATAACGACTTCCTGCCGATTTGGCACAAACGGCATCCTGCCGATTTGGCACAAACGGCATAAGCTCCAAATAAAGGTACACTGTACACTATTTCTATTATGATAGTGGTCAAAGCCACGCGTGGGAGACAGCGTCTCCTGCTCCCACTCAAACATGATAAAGTTAGTAGACATAAGGAATATTTATTCCCCCAAAGGCATTAACTCCACCTTTAGTTGTTTATTCCCACCTTTTGACCACCTTTTGGACAAAAAGAGGGAACATGTCTAAAGTGGAGGAGCCCTCTCCCTCAATAAAAGGAAGAGGGGAGACACTAGAAAGGGGGGCTGAATCTTAAGCATTGATATACAAACACAGACACAGAGAATTTCATTCATTCACTCTCACACACATACGTAGAACATTCTCAAAGTAAGACCAAACACTGACTTTGGCATCGGAGTTTCTACGCCGGAGTCCACCTCCGGCGCTGTGCAGGTCGCTCATGGCGCTCAAGGAATTCCGACCACCTCACCCCAAGATGCCATTTGACGGAAAAACCCTCATACCCTTCTTTGGATTATCAAATGGTGCTTTCGTTGAGAGCTTTTGAAATTTTAAGTGAGTCAACCTTGAGTTTCAAAGCTTTTCTTCTTCTTCATATTTTTAGGGTTTTTCATTCCCAAAAATGGCATCCAACCAGCATTTTCAATCACCTCAACCTACTGGTCAACCTGAAACTACACCCCCTCAAACTTCATCTCCTCGCGTGGAGATGAACGCTGCTGCTCGCCGGCTTAACTTTCCAGAAATTCCAGAAGTGTTCTTTCCTAGCACTCCACAAACTGGACCGTCTATAGCAGCAGTTATTCCACCAACAATCATGCACGAGTTTAATACCCTGCATCAAAGGATAGACACGATGATGACCTCTCATGACACGATGATGCAGACTTTCATAGAAAGGATTCAACCACATGCCGCAAGGCCGCGTGTTCCTCAGCAGATTCAGAACCGACCGGCGGTGTCACCACCTCTAATGCCTCAGTCGCTGGCTGTCCGACCAGTCAGATCTGCTCACCAGCTTGCTAGCCAGCAAGCTATGAGGGAAGATCCTTTGAATGGACTTCGACCAGGACGTCAAAATGAAGATCTACCCGGAAGGGAGGAATGTATGGACAATATGGAAGAAGTCAGTAGCCGGGCAGTCCCGCACAGCCCGAAAAGGAGCCTGAGGCGTTCGGTAGAAAGAAGATCTGACATGAGGAGAGATCGAGAGAGATCAGCAGATCGGCCATTATCAGAGAGAAATCATGTGAGAGCCGATCGGAATGCATCCAGAGGCTCTGTCTCCATACCAGCTCATGAGGAGCAAGACGATGATCCAAAGAGCCCTTTGACCTTTCGGGTTAGGAAACATCGGGTAAGCAGGCATGTCAAGCTGCCAACCGATTCCTACCTTGGGACATCGGATCCAACAGTCCACGTAAGTTTAGTAAAGAAACATGTTAAATTCTTTACTAGAAACGATGAGGCGTTGTGCTAAATATTTGTGATGACCTTGAAAGGAATTGCCAATACCTGGTTTGAAAGGTTACCGGCTGGATCTATTGATTGTTTTGAGCAATTGGTGAAGGTTTTTGTTAGCCGATTCAGTTCGTGTATTCCGGTGGAAAAGTCTCCAGCGATTCTGTTTGATACGGTGCGAAAGCCAGGAGAATCCTTAACGGCATATGTCGCTAGATTTAATGTTGCACTAGCGGTTCTGCCTGATGTTGCATCCAACTTTGCAGCCGAGGCTTTGAGAAGGAATTGCAGATATCGGGAGTTGGAAAATGCTCTAATCGCGAGCACACCAAAGACCCTGGACCTCTTACGGATTGAAGTAGATAAGTATGCAAGGATGGAAGAGGCAGATTTCCAGAGGAAGAAACGGGAGGAGTCCGATCCTCCTAAGAAGGAAACGACTATACGCAAACAGGGAGAAAAGAAACAAATGGCAAGAGGCCGACAGGCAGATCGGCACTCGGATTTTTCTACTTTGCAGCTGACCAAGCCGGTAGCAGAAATCTTTGCCGTTATAGAAGAGCGGAGGTTGCCGATTCAATATCCCAAGCGCAAATTTGGTGCCGTTCTGGGACCGCATAAGGATTCTCATTGTCGTTTCCATAAGGCAAAGGGACATGACACCGAGAATTGCTTTGCTTTGAAAAAGGCAATTGAAAAATTAATTGAAGAAGGTTATCTGGGAGAGTTTGCGGTCAAAGCTCGAAATAAGGCCATGGAGGACCGAGCTAACGGCAACAGGAGAGAGGCGGCAGCCGATCCTGGCACAGCCGGAACCAGTGCCCAGGGAGACAAAAGAAAGGAGGTGTTGACAACCTCTTTCAATGAGTTCCACATGATCAATTTGATAGCAGGAGGAACTCAGCAATTGGAATCGGAAGATTTACCAATTGGTGAAAAGAGAAAACGGAGTGATCACAGTGTGGAGTACACAGGCCTATCGGAGCTGGACCGAATGGCTATAACGTTTTCAGAAGAAGATGAGATCGGGGTCACTTACCCTCAAAATGAAGCCTTAGTGGTAACGGCCATCATTCACAACAACGGAGTCAGGAGGACTCTGGTGGACAATGGAAGCGCAGTAAACCTCATTTCTTCCAACGCTTTCAGTCGATTGCAAGGAGCTAAGCCGGACCTAAAGTCTTGCCAGCGGCCGATTATTGGGGTAAACGGCGTTCCCATTCCAGTGGTAGGCATAACTTTTCTGTCAATCTTTTTTGTGGAAGATAGCTCCCGAAGAGAAGAACGGCAGCTATTTATGGTAGTAGATTTAAATCTACCATACAATGTGATTTTGGGGCGTCCGTTTTTAAATGTTTTTGGAGTAGTAATATCTCAAAGGCATTTGAAAATGAAATTCCCTTCATGGGATGGCGTTGTCACAATTCGAGGAGATCAGAAGGCAGCCGCCGAATGCTACATAACGATGGTCGACGGCCGTTGTGACCGTTATGTTTGCATAGCTGATGATTCATTGGAAAATGATGAAGAGCATCGCACTCAACCATTAGAAAAAATGGTCCAGCTATCGGTAACCGACCTTCCCACTGAGCATTTCTTAGTAAGTGAGAAGCTGGGCAGAGAGGAGTGTAACCAGCTTTCATTCCTGCTGAATAAATGTAAAGGAGAATTCGCCTGGGTTCCCTCAGACATCCCTGGCATTTCAAGAGAAACGGCAGAGCACCGATTGAATGTCTATCCGAATGCCAAGCCGGTTCAGCAGAAACGACGAGCTTTCTCCAAAGAGAAGGCAGATGCCATTGAGAAGGAAGTAGGCAAGCTGTTGAAGGCTAACTTCATTCGGGAAGTCCAGTATCCGCCATGGTTAGCCAACCCAGTTGTGGTAAGAAAGCCGAACGGGGATTGGAGGATGTGCATTGACTTCACCGATCTGAACGAGGCTTGCCCCAAGGACTGTTATCCGTTGCCACGGATAGAACAATTGGTGGATCAAACAGCGAGGTACGAATATTTGAGTTCGCTCGATGCAAATTCCGGATATCATCAAATACCGATGGCCATTGACGATGAGGATAAAACGGCTTTCATCACGCCAAAAGCCACTTACTGCTATCGGGCCATGCCGTTTGGTTTGAAGAATGCAGGAGCGACGTTCCAAAGAATGGCCAACAAGATTTTTGAGCCGTTAATTGGGAAAAATCTGGAGGTATATGTGGATGACATGCTGGTGAAAAGCATAAGCTTCAAAGCGCATCTGCGAGACCTAGAAGAGGTATTTGGAATAATGCGCAAATTTGGGATGAAATTAAATCCCAAAAAATGCATGTTTGCATTTCAAACAGGGAAATTCCTTGGGTATGTTGTCAGCCGAAAAGGAATTCAGCCTAATCCCTCCAAGCTAAAGGCAGTCATTGACATGGTTTCGCCGAAAAGTGTGAAAGAAGTACAACGGCTCACAGGAAGGATAATTGCTTTGAGTCGATTTATCTCCAAGCAAGGAGAGAAATGCCTCCCGTTTTTCAAAGTCATCCGGAAGAAGGCACAGTTTGGATGGGAGGATGATTGTGAGAAGGCCTTCAACGACTTAAAAGAGTATCTGTCTTCAGAATTGCTGTTAACTCGACCGGAAAACGGAGACACACTATTCCTTTATTTGGGAGTTGCCGATGAGGTGGTCAGTGCCGTTCTGGTTCGAGAGGAAAACGGCATACATCGGCCGATTCATTTCATCAGCCGAATTCTGAAGGATGCTGAGCTCAGATACTCTCAAGTCGAAAAAGTTGCTTTTGCTCTGTTGCAAGCTGCTAGAAAGATGGCTAGATATTTTCAAGCTCATCCAGTGGTTGTGCTGACAGACCAGCCGTTAAGAAGGATCTTTAAGAGACCTGAATTGTCTGGCCGAATGATCATCTGGGCCATCAAATTGGAGCAGTATGGATTGCATTATCAGTCCAGGCCAGCCATCAAAGGTCAAGCATTGGCCGATTTCATCGCTGAGTGCACTTTTGTTCAGAAGCCGGTTTCTCCGCTCGAAACCAAAGAGGAAGCTTGCTTACCGCTTCCCGATATGAATGGAGATCGGTGGACAATTTTTGTGGACGGCGCCAAGAACAGAACTGAAGCAGGAGCCGGGATCATCATTTTAGGTCCAGAGGGGATTAAAATGAGGTATGCTTTAAGAATCTCAAGGCCGTTATCAAATAATGCTGCCGAGTATGAAGCTCTATTGGCAGGGCTGCGTATCGGAGGGAATCTGATCGGCAACGCACAAACGGTTGGCGTCCGTTTGATCATTTATGGAGATTCTAAATTGATCATTGATCAAACCAACGGCAACTCTCAGGCTAGAGAGTCGATCATGGTTCAGTACTTGAAGAAAGTACAGAAGGAGTTAGCCGAAATCAAAAATAGGGGGATTCATGTTGAAATCAGCCATGTGCCAAGGGAGAAAAACACCGAGGCTGATGAGATTGCTAAGCTGGCAGCAAACTCCGAAGCAATAATGCCACCCGATGTGACAGTAGAGGAAATTTCCATTCCTTCTTTTATGGAAGAGCAGCAAGTGCTATGTGTGTTGGAAACAGCCAATGACTGGCGCATTCCAGTAATCGACTATCTCAAGCACGGCAAGCTACCAGAAAATGCGAATGAGAAATTGAAGATCCTTAAAAGAGCTGCTAAATGCACGTATCATGACGGAGTACTTCTTCGTCGTTGTCTTACTTATCCAGCGGCAAAATGTATAACGGAGGAAGAAGGCTTGTATACTCTCAGGGAGATTCATGAAGGAATATGCGGAATGCATGCTTCAGGGAACACTATGGCAGCTCAAGTCCTTCGAACAGGTTTTTATTGGCCAACGATTAGAAGGGACTCTGATAATTTTGTGAAATCTTGTCATAAATGTCAAGAATTCGCAAAAGAACCACAACGGCCAGCAGCCGAATTGACAAATATGGTGAGCCCATGCCCATTTGCAAAATGGGGAATTGATATCTTGGGACCCTTTCCGATTGCGAGGAATCAGCTCCAGTATGTTATTGTTGCTGTCGATTATTTCACAAAATGGGCTGAAGCCGAAGCAGTTGCGAAGATAACGGCAGACAACACCTGGAGTTTCTTCATGAACAACGTTATCATGAGATTCGGATTTCCAAGAATTCTTGTAAGTGATAACGGAACTCAATTCACCAGTGCCTACTTCAAGAAGAGATGTACAGACTACTCAATCGAACAACGGTTCTCTTCCGTTGCGCATCCACAAACAAATGGACAAACGGAAGTCACAAATTGGGCAATCCTAAACGGGATCAAGAAAAATCTTGAGGGCAAACCGACAAAATGGCCAGATGAGTTGCCGTTTGTCATGTGGGCCTATCGGATGACAGCTAAAACCAGCACCGGGATGACACCGTTTGCCATGACATATGGAGTAGAAGCTGTCTCGCCAGTCGAGATCGGCGCAATCAGCCTTCGAGTTGAGTACTTCAACGAAGAGCAGAATGAAGAAAGGCTAAGGGAACAGCTTGATCTTTTGCCAGAACTGAGGGAAGAGGCCATTCTCAAGACACTGCACTACAAACGGAAAATGGCGAAATACCACAATCGGCGTGTCAGAGAACGGCTACTCAAAACAGGAGATTTAGTCCTGCGCAATGTAACGGCAACTGGTCGAGAGAAGAGAAAGCTGACACCGAATTGGGAGGGACCATATCGCGTAGTCAGAGTCATCGGCAAAGGGGCATATCACCTTGAGACAATGAACGGTACCCCCATTCCCAACTCTTGGAATATTTCCAATTTGAAACTATATCATTCCAGAGTTGATATGCTGTTTTCAATTGACTCATAAATATCAAAAATATTGTAGATGTAAAATTATCTGCAACTAACAATATTAAATATACATATTCTTGCCCGTAGTGTGTTTACCATATAGTTGCAGAATGCAAAGAGCCGTGGATGTAGGTTAATCCGAACCACGTTACCAAAATTCAGCCGTGGATGTAGGCTAAGCCGAACCGCGTTATCAAAATCCAGCCGTGGATGTAGGTTAATCCGAACCACGTTACCAAAATTCAGCCGTGGATGTAGGCTAAGCCGAACCGTGTTATCAAAATCCAGCCGTGGATGTAGGCTAAGCCGAACCGCGTTATCAAAATCCAGCCGTGGATGTAGGTTAATCCGAACCACGTTACCAAAATTCAGCCGTGGATGTAGGCTAAGCCGAACCGCGTTATCAAAATCCAGCCGTGGACGTAGGTTAAGCCGAACCGCGTTATCAAAATCCAGTCGTGGATGTAGGTTAATCCGAACCACGTTACCAAAATCCAAGAACTGCCGATATCATTTCTACTAGGGCTACCTAAGGCGCTGCCTGGGGATGCCGACAACCAAATCGGCTCCAGCCCGATTGGTTCAAATCGCTTCCAGGGCTACCTAAGGCGCTGCCTGGGAACGCCAACAGCCAAATCGGCTCCAGCCCGATTGGTTCAAATTGAAACCAAGGCATATATGGCTAACTAATACATATATCGCCAATGATACATATATTGCCAACGATAACATATACGGCTAACTAATACATATATTGTCAACAATACATATATCGCCAACGATACATATACTGTCAGCAAGACATATAGCGTTATCAAGGCATATATCGTTATTGAGGAATATAGAGTTATTGAAGCGTATAGCGTTACTGAGGAATATATCGTCATCAAGGCATATAGAGTTATTGAAGCATATATCGCCGTTGAAGTAATGAAGTGTGCAACGACAGTCTCTTCATAACGGCCTAGTGCCGATTCATCAAAGGTTCTTTTAACCTCAAAACGGCATCTTCAGAACGGCGAGCAGCCGATTCTGCCAAAGAGAGATAAGTTCAATTCACAATTGTTTTATCTTTTTAATTTTCTGGAGTATATATATATATATACATAACAGAAATGATTAAGCATGTGCAATAACTAAAAATTGCAAAAATTATATATTTAAATAATATTGTTCATTACAAAATGTGCCAAAACGGCAATAATCAGCATAACAGGGAAAGACACGGTGTAAACAAAGACAGTTCTATGGTTCATCTTCTGAAGATGATTGATACTCCTTTGCCTCAGCCTCTTTTTCTAAGGAGTTAACATATGAGCCGATCTTCGTGGCATCAAAGTTAATTTCCCCATAGAATTCCATATAGCTGTCAATCATGATGTCCTTTGTCTTCTGTCGCCACCAGCCGATCTTGCCTGGAACTTTCTCCAGTTCAGCGTCCTTATCGGCAATACTGCTCCTAGCTGATTCCAACTCTACTGTTCTGGTCTCCAAATCGGCACGGGCCGCTTCCAGTTCAGCAGTAAGCTTGGCCACATTATTAATCAGAGCGGCTTTATCTTCACTAAGTTTGGTGACGGAATCGCACAGGGCCGATTTGTCTGACATCAGCTCCCCGATCCGCACCTGCTCTTCTCTGATCTTAGCCGAAAGGCCATCCCTTTCGTGAAGACTATCGGCCAGCTTCTTGCGTGCGTCAATGACAGCTTTCTTATCCGATTCATGGGCGGCCATCAGACTCTCCTTTTCTTTCTTAAGGGTAGCATTCTCAGCGGTTGATCGCCGAAGTGCCTCCCTGGACTCTTCAAGCTTCGAATCCACAACTTCTGCAGCATATCGTGAAGCACATAAACCGCTGTACATAATGCTTTGCAGATTGGCAAAGTGAGAGCTAAGTTCCAAGCGGCTGTAGCGTTCCCTGTCGGCTTGATTGGCAAAAATTTCACCTATTAAGTGACCCGTCCGATAGTCAGTGCAAGCTGGCATTTTTAAACCAAGGGAACGGCCGCAGCTCTCTCCAAGGTTATTCAAACTAGCAATGTGAGTAACCTCGCCGTCAGGACCATTGTTGGAAAAATAGCCTTTGAAATCAGAGGGGGGTGGAACGGCACGATCATCTGAAATAAATGGAACATTGGATGAGCGCGGACCATCCACCCAGTGAAGATAAACAGGGGCAGAACCGGAAGAACTGGTTGGAGGAACATCTGCTGAAGCATTTACTTGCTTTTCTGGAGGAGAAACAGACGGACCCTCGTCGACAATCGGCTCAGTAGCTGCATTTGCCAGATCGGCATCAGGACGCTCCAAATCGGCATCAGTCCGATTAAGGTCAATTGGCTCAGAAAAGGCCTCTGGCCGATTTGCTTGTTCAGACGAAAGAGGAACGGCGATAGACGGACCGGCTTCCTCAGAAACGGCTTCAGGCCGATCTTCCACATCTTCTGTCGAAACGGCAGCCGCCCGTTTTGCCGCTTTAGCTTTTTCCCGTTTCTCCGCAGCTCTCTTCCTCTTTAATAAAACCCGTTTCGCCGCCTCAATAATTTGCGGGTCAGGGTTCTCCAAGGGGAAATACTCAAATGTATCTCGGCCAACTTTCTTTCGCCTATAGACCGAAGGTGCCGAAACTCCCTCATCGGCAGCAGGCTGATCAACCTCGGGGTCCTCAGAGCGATCCACGTTATCGCCAGCTTCTTCTTCACTAGAATCAACAAGGCGAGAACGGATCGGTGCCGGTCCTGTTCTAATCGGTCGTCCGTCATCTGCATAAAAACAAAATCGGCGTCAAAATGTTACAACGAGTATGCAGGGTATCTTTGAAAACTCATAACTCACCATCAACGGCACAGTCCAGTAACGGCAAGCCCATTGCCATCTTCTGCACATTGAACTTCGTATCAAAAGTTAGCAAGATGTCGATTTGAGCTTGCAACGGACCAGTCGGTTCTTCTGTCCTTATCCACTGCAGTTCATTGATTGCTGGATTGAACCCAGGTGACCACTCAGGTTTGGTTGCACAAGAAATCGTGAAGAAGTGATCTCTCCATCCTTTAACAGAGGATTCATATCGGTCAAAATTCTTCAGAAACGGCTGAAGGTCCTCATCCTTGCGAGGGCGAAGGGTAACCAAACTGCTCCTAGTACTCAAATGGAAAAAGTGTTTAAACAGTTGCAGCGAAGGTTCTTTGATTTGGAGGTGAGCACAGACATTGATAAACGCATAGATCGAAGCCCAAGAATTGGGAGTGATCTGGGCAGGGCTAAGAAGATGCTGCACTAGCATATTCCTCACCATAGTTTTCAAGGGAAAACGGAAGCCATAAGCAAACATTTTAGAGTACAGAACTCTATGATTACCTAGCAAGGCACTGTTTAACCTAACATTAGGAGAAGCAACCATGGCCTTACACCCTACCGGCAATTCAATCCCATACTTCTCCAATTCCAGATTTAATTCATCCTCAGTCCTAATTTTGGTGGCAGTTTTCTCAAGCAACTCATCAGTGGAAATAACAGGACGTCTAGGGGCCATTTTTCCACAAACCTCAATCACAAACAACACAAAGGTAAAAGAAGGTTAAGAAATACCCGGTGGTTGCGGAAATCCTTGAAGAGCAGAGCTTGAAATCGAAAATGGCAGGAAGAGTTTTTGCTTGAGCAGAGAGAGAGAGAGTTTTTGAAGAAGAAGATGGGAGCGGCGTTTGAGAAATGAGGAGTGATTTAGGTTTTCCAAGGGAGACTGATTTTAAAGAGAAATAATTAGTAGCCGTTTATGTGTCCAATCGATCACTGACAAGTGGCAGGCCTGTTCTGAAAAGCAGCGAATTGTCAACAAAGCTGTCAGGCATTTAATGAGAAGCGGCATGCGCGTCTCTCAAAGGGTTTTTTGAATTTTGAAATTCAAAAAACTCTGCCAACTGAAGAGACGTCCTCTCCTCAAAAGTCACGAACAGTTACAAACGCTTAGCAATTAAAGCGCCACGTCACAGGTGCATTGTAAGTTAAATTTCACCTTATTGCTATTTATTTTTTATTTGCAGGAACGAAGAAAAACTCTTCGAAGGGCAGAAATAAATCAAAACGGCAACATACCGATCGTCAGCCATCAATCCAGAAACGGCAAGCCCTTGGTAAACACTCGGGCTCGTTTGTTGTTGGGCCTCTGATAATACATAAAATTATCATAAGGGCACAACGGACATTACACCCTCACAAAGTACCGTTGACCAGTCAAAACGGTACATGACCGGTCTGACCAAGTCAACCATATAAACGGCATCGCTACCGATTGATCACGTCAACGGGAACATGTGACTAAGGGGCACGTCCAGTCCGTTATCAACGAAACGGCACAAGGCCGATTCACCTCAAAGCATGAGGAAACGGGTCTGCACTGATATACACGTTGACCAGGTCAAAGATGCCACCAAACGGCACTTAGCCGATTTGGTGATAACGACTTCCTGCCGATTTGGCACAAACGGCATCCTGCCGATTTGGCACAAACGGCATAAGCTCCAAATAAAGGTACACTGTACACTATTTCTATTATGATAGTGGTCAAAGCCACGCGTGGGAGACAGCGTCTCCTGCTCCCACTCAAACATGATAAAGTTAGTAGACATAAGGAATATTTATTCCCCCAAAGGCATTAACTCCACCTTTAGTTGTTTATTCCCACCTTTTGACCACCTTTTGGACAAAAAGAGGGAACATGTCTAAAGTGGAGGAGCCCTCTCCCTCAATAAAAGGAAGAGGGGAGACACTAGAAAGGGGGGCTGAATCTTAAGCATTGATATACAAACACAGACACAGAGAATTTCATTCATTCACTCTCACACACATACGTAGAACATTCTCAAAGTAAGACCAAACACTGACTTTGGCATCGGAGTTTCTACGCCGGAGTCCACCTCCGGCGCTGTGCAGGTCGCTCATGGCGCTCAAGGAATTCCGACCACCTCACCCCAAGATGCCATTTGACGGAAAAACCCTCATACCCTTCTTTGGATTATCAGCAGGAAACCAGAATGAGAATTAACCAACGACGTTCAAGGGGTGAGTCTTGTGATGGTAGTAGCTGTAGGGAACCATGAATTTTTTTTCATCCAGGCTACATACAAATTCAAATTTTGCAATATTTATATAAAGCTCCATTTTTTTAATAAAAAAAATGTAGAACGTGTCGACACATGGACAGTGAAGGAAACAAGGAAAACATTTTAACGTAAACCCAATATGGTACATAATTTTCTTGCGCACAATTCAATACAAGACGAGTAAAAAACATTTATTTTTTATTGCTAAAAAATTTGAGAGGAAAGGCAAGCTCATTGTCCGTGTGATGTATATGTGCTGATGGGAGGCGTTGACAACAACCCGGGGCACTTTGTGGTTAGCATGCACAAAAACAAAGGAGACAGAAAGACACGTACCAGGGGGCTCTAATAAACCTCCGCCCCAGCTGCTATATAATGGTTTAGTGCTTCAACCCTGCAACCATAAGAAAATGGAGGAAGGAGGCGAGAACTTTTATCCAATACCTCCACAAGAAACAGCCAGGCTTAACTCTGACCCTAATTTCCCCAGCCATACGAATCATACCTAAGCTGGCTACTGACAGCCATGATATCAAAGATTGCAACACTAGCAAACCAAATTATATTCACGCATGGACCCACTTCTGACGGGCCAAATTTTAACTTCATGTTTTTCAACATCCAAAACCATTTTATTCACACGAGTTGAATCATTTACCTGGCAACATCATAAAACTCAAATTCAAAAACAGTCAAATAGGATAAGAGCGTGCGTCTCCTCTCTTAGTATAATTACATTTCATGGCCATTTTGCTGATGTGGGCCAAGAATTGCACAATATTTGACGGGCTGGAGTGACGGCAATTGCAATAGAATCAAAACTTCAACAACTTCATAATCATAATAGACGGCTGCTGCTCATGAATAAAATTGAAATGACAAAATATACTGAAATCCAACAACTCAAAAGTTTTTACCCACAGACAGCCGTAGCACATTGCCATAGCAATTAAGTTCTCCAGTACAGTGATTATTGCATACGAAATGAGGGCCATCTACACCAGGTTTCTTCTACCCGCTCCAATTTTATGTCAGGAGTTCCGAGACAAACATGTCGAGTGGCACAGTAGAGCAGTAATTTAAAGTTACCAGCAAAAGGATGGGAAAACTGTAGAAAAAGCGTCATATATTTAAAACTCCTCTAGTACCATATAATGCATGTTTTGTACAACAAGTGGAGATTTCCAAAAATGCCATGTAAGCAAGCAAACAATAAACTCATTTGGAGTTTCTAAGGAGAGAGACTCATCTGCAGTAGAGACTACAAGAATGGAGTTGGGCCAGTAATTCATCTCCAACTAGTAAAATCATTTAATGAGAAGATCAACATTATCACATCATTGGGCCTGCATAGACGCCTACCATTCATAACCTGAAACAAAATATGGCAATTGAATAAATGCCTGCAGCTGTCAACAGACTGACTCAAAATGCCAATATTATCAGCTAAGCCAGGATGGTATGCACCACTGGTACTGAGAACCAACCATACACATAACAGGCACCTGGTAGACATCCATTGCAGAATGACTGCCAGGTTATCGGGGAAAAAGAAAACTCATCTTAACAATCCACCATCAGGAAAATACCAAATGGATTAGGATTTCCTTTTGGGCTCGCAAAACAAAAGCCACGTTAATTTCACCAACAGAACCAAAGAAACCCATTTTTAACTTCTTATAAACTATCTTCCCTACCCTAGAACAAACACCCACCCATCCCAACTACTTAAGATTATTGTTTCGTGAGTTGTGTCACAAAAATAATTACTCTAACTGAACTAGAATGACTAGATTTAATAAAAAAAATTAGCTTGGAAATAAAAACCCATCAGTTGTTGCAAGGAACATCCCTATCGTATCAACCACAAGAAAGTAGCAAAGATACTGCTGACCTTATTTAAACCGGAAAAAAAACTACTGACCTTTGATTTCTCAAGGCTATACAAAGGGTTAACAAACAACAGATGAGCCTAAAATTCCCTACAGCTCTTGATGTCAAAACAACACATCATCATACCTGGTTATGACTGGAAGAAAAATTAGTGACAGGACAGTGGGTTTATGACCAAAGACCTAAAGGAAAGTGTACAAATCACCATTTCCATTGAGCATTGTATTTTAACCAATTTTATCCAAACTCAGAACTTGTCCTCACAGCCCAGAAAACTTTGACAGCAATGCATAACATATTTTTTAAAGTATCAATGTTTGTTGTTTTTCAGTCTTTTCCCATCCAAAATGAAGTCTAATTTATCAATTTCACGTCCTTTACCCGAATTGATCTAACACAAATTGCAGATGTGTATAGTAGTACAAGTTAATTACAGATCTCATATGTGGTTTATTTATTAAAAAGAGAGTCAGAGAAAGAACTGATTGGTAAGTGAATAGTAATGTTCAAATTCATTTTAACAGGTAGGCGATAAGTAACAAACCACTGATGGTACATCATGCTGGTGCCCTACGCATCCATCCCAAAACTCAATTCATACAAAACTCTCAAGCAGCATTTTGTCAACCGAGTGATTTGAGTGTCAGAATCGTTCAATCCAACTCGTTCAAAAGAATCAAGGTTTTTAATATCACACAACTGCATGACCACCATCATAAAGTCCATTGATACCTTGAAAAAGTTACTAAACGATTACCACAAAATTGAAACATCTAAACCTACGTCAAACAACTAGGAACAAAACTGAAGAACATCATTCTAACAACTGGTAAATTGAAAATAATAAAGAGGCGAGAGCTTCCCTTCAATATATTTGAGATCCAAACAACTGGTAACTACCAATTGAAAATAATAAAAAAGAAAAATCCTAAAAACTTACCTGTTCCATATCCATTGCTGGATGAACCATCATATATTGAAAATAAATTGACCAATCAATTCTGTAGTTCAGACAAACTACCTATTCCAAATCTTGATTGGAATAACCTATTGATCACTTCTATTTCTTAGAAGAGAGAATTGTTCAAGTACTCAAATGTCAAGAGTATATTTACTTGCCTGTGCCTACATCCCGCTATGCAATAATTGTCAAACATGTTGTACACCTTTAATCATTCACACAGGCTGTGGTTCAACTGATAAGAACCTGTCTGTAGGTTGAAGCAAAAGGACTGAGCTCTGTCACTACAGACTACATACTAGCAGAAGAAAAGGATCATCTCTTGAGTAAAGGCACTGAAGTCCGCTATCAGCCTAATTGTTTCAAAAGGATGGGTACTAAAACTGCTCTCCTGAATGAGTGTAGCATCGATCAGTCTACTTAACCTCAGAGATCATTGAAACAGCGCGACATTTAACCCACGAATATTAGTTGCACATTGTGAATTTCAACCCACAATTCACAGTTTAAATCGGAATAATAATGTTGGGATAATAAATTGATGGAGAACAGGGAGCAGAGTTCTAGCCAGTTCTAGTCGATTAGTTTTTGAGTCTTATATTCTAATAATTCTGTCGTTTTAGTTTAGTAGTCAGTTATGGTCAGGGGTCGAGGGTATTTCGGTAGATGCTGGAAATTCTGGAATTATAGTATTTTAATTTAATGTCAATAGGAATAAAGGACCTTTACTTTGAGGGAACCCCTATCCTGTTAAGTCATAAATGGATCAGTGGTTCAACCTAATGTTATATTTAAAATTGTATAAATGAGAGCTGAACATGTACATGGAATGAACGCAAAGAAATACTTATATTGATAACTTTGAGGTGGCTTTGAGTGAAAAAGCAAGTAACAAGACATAATGACTCCATTTCTAAATAAAATAAAATAAAATGATAGATCACATACCTATACTTGTTAATGTCATCTATTCAGATAATAAAGAGAACTCTGAAAAATGGCCTACAAAAACATTCACCAGGTAGTAATTTACTACACGATCTTGAACTAAAAGTTATGTATAATGAAGAATTGATAGCAGCACATACCTGAGTTGGCAACTCAAATACTTCCTAATTTAATGACCCGCGACATCTGAACAAAGGCAACATTAAATAAACAAATGCAAAATCTAAAACCCACTAAAAACGATACAAGCAAGACAATGGAATTTAAAGCTTGCACAGGTATCTTACTTCTTAGAACCACAGTTGCAGGGTATCTTTTTGTCCTCCAAAGGAAATTTGTAGTTGTAAGTAATTTCTTCACCGGCAGCTATATGCCGTTTTGCATAAATAAATTTTTTTTTCTGACCTTCAACATTTATAACCTTGGTGTAGCAGTTGGGCTACAAAATAAAAATAAAATAAAATAACACAACTGAGGAGGAGCAAGAAATTGGATAAATTTATAGTAAGTTAATAAAAAAAGCAACACGATTCCATCTACCTCACAAGAATGGTTTATAAATCTCGCAATTCCACCACGTTTTGTAGCATCAACCTATACAATTCAGAAAGAACAAACATCAATAATCATTTAACCTATATTATCTCACAAATATCTTCAAAGGAAAAGAAGAAGGTACCAACGCATCTAATGCAGTCGCTTCATACAATCAACGGACTTTTTTATGTTCTTTGCTAGAGAGTATTCCCCGGGGTCTAACCACCAATCATACAAGTGTATCAAATAAATCTAAACACAACTGTCCTATAATGAGATTTCGCGTTCGCGAAGACACTCTTGGAAAGCTAATTCATTCCCAATCATGATCTTAAATTTTGAATTTTGCATCAAAGGAAATACAAATTCACCAAGGAAGCTCAAACATTTGAGATCACACCAAACCAGGAACCATATAACTGAACCTTTTACATGAAACAAATTAGATACAGACGTATTAGAGCTGAAGAAATAGTTCGCATGCATAATAGTGATTCTAAGAGTAACATAATTAACCAGAAAGTATTGACAGCATAAAGGATTTTAACAGTCCCCTAAACAGGTCATTAAGGTCAGTATTTAACAGCACAAATCCTCATAGAAAGCTTAGCGCGTACCCACAAATTTGCTGCTAGCATTAGAATATCAAGTGAGAGCCTAATAACAGAATAGGTTAGTCAACTAACCACATAACCGTCATCAAGTCTAAACAGATAACTGCTTCCAATTCCCATCTTCTCATAATGGACCTCGCGAATATCAGATATCTGTGGCATATAGAAACCATAATATTAGACGCAGCTCATGAGATAAAAACGTTAACTGACCCACACATTGTTGAATTAACTAAGAACAAAGAGTAAGCAAATGGAAAAACCAAACATTACAATTAAACTGTGTAAAACACTGCAACAAACAACTAAAACATCAAGTCAAGCTTACTCGGGGCCGAATTAGTTCGCCAACATATTCAATTACAAAGTCCTCAGCCTCAATTGGCTCTAATGCAACAAGACCCCAGTCATGTATCTTGTTTCGTTGGAAACGCAAACGCTTTTTCCTAGCCTAAGAAAGAAATGAAATCGTTAATAGCGTACAGAGATGACAGAAGCTTCTTCAAGATGAATTTCAAAGCTCAATCACCTTCAATTGTGTGGCTTTCAATAGCTCTGCACCTTCAGCTGCAGCAAGAAGATTTCGCAGCTTCACCCTGTTTGTTCTTGCAGAAAGGCCCTTACCATTTGACAACTGAGATATAGGCATTGCAAAACTTGAATACTTGGTACCAACACAGTGAACTCCTCTGACACGAGATCTTTCAGAAGGACTTGCATTAAGTGACCAAGTATGCCATTCCCAGCCACTAATCGAAGACCGTGCACATCCATCAGACCTGGGGCATTTAATTGTTGACCTGGACTTACACGACTTTGTATTTCCAGTTGTAACTTGTCTAGCAGCTGCCGCTTGTTTGGAAACACCATTTGCTAGTTTCAAAACCTTTGTAGGATTTGATACTTCCTTTTCAGCTTGGGCTCCTTTCTCACTGCATACAAAAACAGAGAATCAATGAATTGAATAATCAACTCAGCAGAGAAATCATGACATGACAACTAGAAAATTGTTGCATTGCCAACCATCTAGTATCTTCCTGGAACTTTTCATAGTCGGAGCCTTCTTAGTTTCAAAATCATGACGAGCAACATCAATAACTTCCTCTGTATTACAATTTTCCTTGCTAATTCCTGAGACACACTCCGTGCGGGGTTTTACAGCATTCTCTCTTGCATCACTATCTGCATAATTAGGTAAAGAATAGTTATAATTGGATGGCTTCTAAATCAAACACTAAGCAAAAAAACTACTTGAAAAGGGAAAAGGCATACTGCGAGTAGGCTGCAGAGTTTTCATTGCTCTCCGAGAACTAGCAGTTTTAGCCAGTATATGACCTCCTGCTAAAGTACTCTTACTCGATCTTGAAGGCTTGGTAGTGCCTGATGGTGCTGCGCGGGTCTTGGTTGTTCCATCCGTCTTCAACGTAACAAGGGCAAGTTCAAGTTCTACATTCTTCATTAAATCTTTCTTTCTTGACTTTTCCATAGGCTGATCCTGCAACCTAGTACTAGCCAACAACTGAGTAGAACCTAACTTCTTCCACACCATTTTTTTTTTCCTGAAGTGTGTGTATTTACCAGTAACCAAAGATGCTATGGAAGCATCTGAACTGTGAAATTTCCTTGATGAATCAAATTTCCTTTTTGCAAAAAATTGATGAAGAACATCATCAACAAACAATGACTTGCACTCACTCACTACATCATCATGCAACTTCTCCCTGCACATTGCCATTGCAACATACTCTCCTATCTTAGGAATGAACTCGTGCAATCTTGAAGGTCGGAAATTACATAGAGATGATGGATCCAAAAATCAAGCATTTTCAAATCCAGGCGGGACTGGCTCATCTATGTTTTGATCATTGACCACATCATCAGCATATCATATGTACGTGAATTTTCGAAAGCACTCATAATAGAGTTGGATATATGATTCTCAGATACAAGTGAAGAAAAGGATTTTAATAAACTTTGATCATCAATGGGTAAAAAGCTCTTAAGAGGCACTCTACTGGAAGCAACACCCAGTTCATCATGCAGTTCCTCGGAACCAGATCCATAAGTCAGGTCGCATTGTGTCGAAGATTCAACAGACTCCTAAAGTGATAAAGAAAGAATAAGAATAAAAGTTATGGCAGAAAAACTTACAACGAAACTGACGTCAGCATCTAACTTTTTCAGAAAAAAACAATTCACTTACCTCATTATATCTTTCCTCCTCTGAAAACTTTAGTACTTTACTCACTTCTTCTTTCAGAATAATTTCAACATACTCAGCCATACATGCCTCTGTGGACAAATGTAGCTCATTTGTGACACTATCTAAGATGCATTTTATGCGATTGTTTGCAGAATCCTCACATGATCGGACATTCTGTTTGGGTGGTGTTTCTCCAACAGCTGCAGATATAGACTGTACAAACAGCTGACCGATATCATCATTTTCATCTCTGGTAAGGTCAAAGCCAGGAGGGATATCAACATCGCAAGCAAAAGGCTCTTGATTGAATGCTATCTGTAAACCATTTAAATAAAGCTTCAACCAAGGGCATCAAGAGGAAGTAAACAATAAAATAATCAATTAAAGCTAACTACATACAAGATGGCCTCCTAATTCTTCAATCTCCTTGCTAGGACCATCATCCCTAAGATGTAACGTACTCCCTGGATGCCCAAACCAGAGTTTACTTTTTCTCCAAAGATTGGAATACTCCGTTATGTTATCATAAAAGACAGCATTCCAAAGGACTTCCATGCAATAATCAAACACAAATCTACAAACAACTGCATAGGACTGCACAAAGCCATTGACGCTTCCAACTTCTTTTGTCCTTATGGAATGCTGAATAGGCATCTTATCTACGTGTCCCAGGTCACAGACACAGTCGTAGGCAGCCGGGACACACAAAGAAGGAGAATGACTCATCTGCTTGCAAGTAACTTTATCCTAAAACAAAGAGTTATTAGATAAAAAGATGAAAAAGATTGTCGCAAAGATGAATTCCATGGGATTTTTAAATGTTACCATTTCACCATCTGAAGGGCACATTATTGTAGCCCGACCACTGAGCTTAAGAGTCCTCTGAGCTTTCTTTGTATTAACAAATTCTGAAATGACATTGCTGATTATCTCATCTATAGCAACTCTACGAGCCGCTTTCATTATTCCAGTGTGCAGATGGCAAGACACTTCTTCAGCGATTTCAGATATGAAACCCATGAAAGAGCCAGTTTCAGCTTTGGTACAAGATGGAAAGAGAAACTCAGGTTTACCTACTTTCCACAAACTCACGAGTGATAACAACGGAAGGGGTCTAATCTTATTTTCAGCATGATATATCTACCAAATAAGATATGGCGAAAGCAGCAAAATAATACAAGTACTATACCAACCCAAAAAAATGATACCCAAAACAAAAGAATCTCTGGGATAAAACTCTGATACACATATGAGAAACAGATTCAACAAGATTAAATTGCTTTAGATATGGTTGTTGAGTTACCTAATGGTATGAGAAAATTTTGAGATTCGGAGAAAAAAACCCTCACGTAAGGGAAACTTTAATTTGATACCACTAAATACTCAGCCACCAAAGTCAGGTTTAATTCATTTTGGTCTTAATTATAACAGACTTTATTTGGATGTCTTACAAGCTGAATACTATTGAGAAATCAAGGAGGAAAAGATGATACGAAATCAAGGCCATAATTCGCATCAAATTATCTGCCACCTGAGCAATAAGAAACTATTCCATAGCTTACCATCAGTGTATCTGGCAAATACCCATAATGATGCCAGGAAACAATCTCCACAAGGGAGTGGAGCCCACGCTTCCTCCCTTCATCATTCTCAAACAACCAACAACGATCTTCATCTGACTGAAATGAATGTTATAAAGAAAAGTGAATAGGCATGTTATGGACAGAGAGACGGAGAAACACAAGAAAAAGGTGATTGTACCATTAATGAACATAGTGATAATGCGTAACTTTCAGTCACTTCAGCATTAGATATTTGCTGGCTGGAGCCATGACCATTGCAGTGCGAATGAGAACGGGACACAAATTGTACATCCGCACTAAGAGATACTGGGGCTGGATACTGAATGGAGCCTTCTTGCCTCTGTGTCGTCAAATCCATGTTTAAAGGGGCAGAAGTATTAGCAGGCACACTTCTGATTGAAATACCTGCACTGAGGTATGCAAAACCAGTGGCTACATGATCAGGGAACTGCTTAAAGTAATTCAAAGGGACAGGCTTCATTAATATCCCATTAGCAATGGGATATACAGGAAGATCCTCGGGCAGGAAACCAGTAGATAAACCCTCATACAACTGTTGCTGAATATAGGGACCACACATTTGTCCATGCTCATTAATGTACATCCAACCACTAACAAAAGCAGCTGGTGCATAGCCAGAGTAGTTCTTGTTCTGATACGAAGTCCCACCCACATCACAGAACTCTGTAATGTCACTGTTACTTTCATTCGATTGGCAACTCATCGCAGACAACGATTCTGAACGAGGATCGTCATTGTAATTGCGGCAAGACGAAGAAGCAAGACTAGAATTGAAGACCCTGAGATAGAATTTGGGAAATGATAAAGTAAAGGAAATGATAAGGATATAAGGTAAGATGAAAATCAGATAACAAGGGGCAAATACCCATGGAAAGAGCATTCTTTGGATTTCAATTGCATAGGTGTTGCAACTTCATCAATGTTAGCAACACAAACATGTGAATCTAACTCTTGGTGTTCACAATTGGAAACTTTCAACCTCTTTCTGGATAAATGGATATCATCTTCATTAAGAATGGGTGCTGAAGAAACCATGATCTTAACCTGGATAATGAGACAGAGTTGATGAAATGCAAGGGTTGCGTCACGATAAATAGCAAATTAATTTGTGATATGGAAAACCAAAAGTAAGTAAATAAATCCTCCGGAACAAAGTAACTTAATAAGTCATTGGTGGGAGCCATATTTAAACAGGTGAGGAGACCGACGCCATAACCCAATCATTGATCCCCGATTGAAAGGCATCTATAATATAGGGTCTGTTTTGCGTTCCGGTTTGATGGGAAAAAATTCGGTGAGTAAAAGTTGGGTGGGAAAATGACTTTTGGGAAACGGAGTGTGCTGTTTGGTAATAAAAATTAAAAGTGCTGTGAGATATCTGAGGTGTTTGGTAAAATGACCATAAAGGGCATAAAACTCATTTTTAAAAAATTAATAAAAATAGAAAAAATGGATCTAGAATTACTTATCTTGAGATAAAGATTTTATTGTGGTAGTTTTTAATTTATTTTGTTGGTTATATAAAATAAAAAAATTAAAATGAAATGAAAAAGAAAAAAAAAGGAGAGAGACAGCCAAATGGTCTCCATTTGGCTGCTGGAGCAATTTGCTCCAGCCCGTGAACCTGCACTTTGCTGGGTTGGCAACCCAAAAATGGCCCATTTCATTTGTGGAATGGTGTGTACCAAACACCAAAATTTCATTCTGGGTTGGGAAAAGTTGGGTTGGGTACCCAACTCCCAACCCTAAACAGCCACATAATAGGCTGAAAATTACATCGGGACAATCTATGTCTATGCAGCACCAAGTAATTAACGCTGTGTATATGAATTTCTTTCACAACTAGAAAAATTGAATAAATAAGAAAACAGAGAAGACAACTGATATATAGACACAAATACAGACAACTCTACAGATTAGACTTACCAGGGGCACCGATGACACCGTCGGCGGGCGAGGTTAGGGCAACGACAGTCACTCTTCTTTTTCCTAGAGAATGAGCTACTAATGCGCGCATACACGACTTTATTTTTTAATCGATAGAGGTGCCCGGAAAATCCAGGTCTGGACCCGACCGGTCCCGTATAAAAACGGGACCAATTTCTGATCCCGGTCTCGGCACGGCTAAATCATCCAGGTCCGGGACCAGACCCGGATCAGAATTTTTTTTTTGTTGGTTAAATGCATTTATGAGAAACGAGGGAATGGATCTGATTGACCACGCTGACGCTCTCATTCACCACAGATGATCAATTTCTTCTTGCATTCAAATCGCAAATCACTCTTGATCCCAGAAACATTTTATCATACATCCACTTCATTTTGCAACTGGGTCGGCGTCGCTTGCAACCCTCTTCACCAAAGAGTTGCATCCTTAAATCTTGCTAGCTTTCAGCTTGAGGGCACCATTGCTCCTCAATTGGGTAGCTTCTCATTTCTAGTATCTATCTATCAATTTGAGCAACAATAACTTCCATGGCCAAATCCCTCGAGAAGTAGCAAATTTGCACCGATTGAAGTACTTGAATTTGGGTTACAACAAGTTCAGTGGAAGAATCCCAAATGAAATTGGGAATCTTGACAAGTTGAAGATGGTGCATCTTAATGGAAACAACTTGACTGGTAAATGCATATATGGTCAACTTTTTACACTTGTTTTGAGTTTTCTGCCATCTCTGTCGCGACGAAGAAGAAGAAGCTCATATTTTCGGGTCTCGGGTCGACGGGTCTGGCCCGAATGGACCCGGGATTTACCGGGTCGGGACCAGACCCGGCCTGACTCAAAACGGGACTGGAAATTGGTCCCGGACCCGACCCGAATTGCCGGGACCGGGTCGGATCCACAGGTTCCGGACCCGTTTTGACAGCTCTAATCGATACAAATCGAACATTAGTTGCTTTATATATTTTTCTCCTTTTAATGGAATAACCTGAGACTAGAGTGTAGGGATGGCAATTTTCATTTTCCCGGTTCGTACCCGCCCCTACACTCCCCAGCTTGTTTAGGGAGTGGATTTTTTCGGTTTGACCGGGGAATTTTTTGAGGCGGTTTGACCAGGGAACGGAACGGGAATGTGAATGGTCATTCCCGCCCCAATTATCCATCCCTGCTTCTGTACCCGTCGTAAATATGTCATTATATATATAATAATGAGAAATAATAATTTTTAGTAAAAAATAGAAAATTTTAGTAAAGAGAATATTATATTATTGTACTCCCTCTGTCCATAAATAATGGACACGAGGGAGTGAATCAAAGGTTTTAAGAAACCTGACTTTGTTGTCAGCTGGTGGGCCGATCCTTGTCTGTGGGCTCCACCAAGCCAACACGCATCTTCTTCCTCCGTTTTTTGTTTTCGTCTCAAACTCTCTTTCCTCCATTTTTCTCTCAAAAAAACCTTCAATTCCAAATCAATACTCAATTCCAAACCAACTTCTGTTAGCATAATATGACCATCTTCCGATAAATAATTCCAAGCATGTGCACTCCAAAGCAAGGAGGACTTCAGCTACATAGAACCGACACAAATGATGATTCAACATTAATTGCAGGTTATGAGACTAAAGTCAGGGAAACATTAATTCCACCATATCCCAGCTTTTTCAATTCATTGTGTGTCTAAAGATCAGATGTGAAGGAAATACAAAAAATGCACTGCAAATGCAAGGGAAAAGGAGCTGCCTTGTTTTAAAAAATATGGAATAAAACAATGACGAACCCATGTGGTCCATATCTCTACATTTTTTTTCAATTAACAAGAATGATGATAATAATTAAAATTAAAACTCACCTGAACTTGAGCCTATTGTATACATATTCTTGAAGATTTTTCAAAATCCCGTAAAATTAGAATGCATTTAACACCACTTTCCAATTAAAATTCGAAATTTTTCTAAGAAAGAAAATTGCAAAACAAGAATCTCTCATTTTCCTTTTCTTTTCTTTTGAACATTTGCAGACACAGAAACAGAACCAAACAGAGGAAAAAAGAAAAACAGGGGAGGGGAAAGGAAACAGAGTAGTACCTCGCAGATGCCATTGACGAGGTAGCCGAAGAAGAAGCCAGAAGAGCAAATGAGGAATTGTTTCCATCTGGGTCTGTCAGTTAGAGAAATCCCAAACAAAGATCGAGCTTGCTCTTCCTTCTTCATTTGCTCTGTTTTTTTCTCTACAATCCCCTGTTTGGGTTTTGGGTTTTATGTAGAAACGAATTAAAAGAGACGAAAGGAAATTGTCAGCTTGGTCATTGATGAACCTGCATGTTGACTTGGAAGAAACAAATGAAATTTTGGAGAATGGGTATAGAATTTGGCCGCTAATTAATTAACCCGATCACCAAACCCGGATCCGTTCATCACGACCCGAATTTGTTCATCATCATCTCCTCTCTCCACCAACCCGATCCGCCCATCACCGTTGCTCCTCACCCTCTCGACAATCCACACCAACCATCAAAATCACATCCAACCTCATCCATCTCCGCCGCACCAAATCCCAAGCCTGAACCCAATCACCGCCGGCCACAACCCCAAAATCCGATTCAATCAACCATCAATCAACCCATCCTCATCATCAATCCAAACCAAAAAAAAGAACAAATTAAGAAAGAAGAGAGTGAGGCGCCAGAGAAGAAATGAGGATCAGAGCAAATGAAGAGAGAAGGAGAGGATAGAGAAGAGAGTGTCAGAGGCGACTGAATTGTTCTGATTCATGTCGCCAACCAAAAAGAAAAAATGTCCATCTATTTCCACTTTCCTCCATTTTGCCCATGTGTGACGCATTGCTCAAGTGGAAAACGACGGGTCGTTTGAGGGTAAATTTGACAAAACACAAACAAAATGGACACAAATGCCAATGGCGTAAATTAAAAAAGGACACGTTTTTTTGGCTAAAACGTCCATTATTTATGGACAGAGGGAGTAATAGTCATGTCATCAATTAACTATACATATAAATTTAGACCATTAGTTATTAAAAATACCACACATATTAGTAATATCACAATTAATTATTACTTTAATATATTATATTATTCAGAATATCGTGGACATAATAATTTATTTAATAAGAAGATAATTATATATTGTTGTAAGAAAGAATCATATCATGAAGTGAGTAATTACTAATTAGATGACAATAAAAATAACTAAATTAGTATAATTAATTTGAAAAAAAAATCGAGGATGAGGAATCCGTTAACTATAAGGGCAAGGACGGGAATGGATTTCATGTACCGGGACCGGGGACAAGAATGACAATACGTAGAAATCCCCGCTCGTTGCCATCCCTAATAGAGTGTTTGATGTGGTTACTGTTTTTGGTTTTGGTTTTTTTTATTAGAAAATATATATATAAAGAGAGACATGGGGCAACCCGAGTGGAGCGTAGGTTTTGTTGCCAAACCCAAACTCTGGGGTGTTCTACTGGCACTGCAAGATGCGTGAATTCCAAGTTGGTAGGGGTGTAACCGGTCCGGTTCTGTTTTTTTTATATAATTAATTAAAAAATATATTATATTAAACAGCCCAGCCCAATGGGACAACCCAGCAGTCCTCTCGACCCATCACAGCCTCCAGCAACCCAACCCAAAAACATTTGTAAAGGAATGCATGGGTGGGGATTTGAACCCCCTCCCTTTAGCCTAGAACTAAAGTTTTTAACCACTAAAGCAAAGGAAACTTTTGATATATATTGCATATATATATATATATATATTTGGAGTTGGAATATGAATTTTCATTAAACACTAAAATGATGTGTTTTTGTTCAAAACAGCGTCGTTTTGAAAGAAAATATAAGGAAATTGTTGATACCCGAATTTTGACGCCATTTTTATTTAATTTTAGCATTTCCGTTATTTAGTTAATTTACAGTCATTTTCAGTTGATTTAATGTCTCTAGCATTTTTAGGTGTTTCGTTGCGTTTTAGCATCATCGTTAGCATCGTCAGCTTTCGAAATCGCATTTTTAATTTTTCGGCATGTATTTTCATTATTATTATCATTAATATTTTTAGCCTTAAAAGTCACATTTTTTGCTATCCAGCAGTCGTTTGCTAGTGTTCTCTTCGTTTTAGGTCATCACATGAATTTTAGGATTTTTAATATTTTAGCGCATTTTTTAGTATTTTTATTATTTTATTATTATTTTTATTCGAGCTTTTATTGGACCCGAGTAAGTCCGCTCGGACAATAGATTGACTTTAAAATGTTTTCCATCAACTAGTTGCTAGATTTTTTTCTGGTCGCAACGGTCTACAGCGATTCGTGTAATTTTCGGCGTAACGTTATTATTTTTCCGTTCAAACGTTTCACGTTTTTGAACGCAAAATGAACACGTTAAACGAGAAATTCTCGTCATTCGCTGTAGATGATTAAACCCGTCATATTTTTCTCTACGCGTCGGTACCTTCGGCTCGAAAAGTCAGAACATTTGGTCGCGGGAACCGGCTCGAGGCCATTTTAATCAGATAAAAGGCCATTTGATCATGACCATTGATCTGGTCAACCAAGGAAAGTCAACCAGATCAATGACCCTTGAATTAACATGCATAATGCACGTGAACAGTGCCAAAGGAGTGCAGCGAAGCAGCCCTCGCCCGAGCCACCTGCTCCCATCGCGTCCGTAGCTTCCTGTCCTTCCGCCATCACCACGGCTAGCACCCTAGCCTTGCCACCGCGACCAGCCGGCCACCACGCGCTGCCCCGCGTCTCCCTCCTCACGCGATCTTCGGCTATAAATAGCCACCCTCCTCCAACGTATTCGGGCAGCAATTTGGCAAGCTTTCTTGCCCTCTCTCCCTCCTCTGATCAGTTGCTTATTTCAAGCGAAGATCGTCCAGTTCAAGGCCTTGAGGTGAGCTTTCTCTCTCTAGCCTTTTTTCGGTTTTTAAGCCAAATTTTTGTTTAAATTCGTTTGCCTCTTGTTTGAGCAATTTAATTGCTTTCTTTTATGTCATTAATTCACACACATAACATAGATTAAATACACGCTTTCACTTTTAAAAATCGTTGGTTAGTTTGTGCGAATTAATTAGTTTTCGATAATTAACGATTTTGTCATTTTTTCGAAATTAAATTTTGTACGAGTCAAACTAAAAATCGGGGTTAGTACGGTCGGGAAGTGGTCGAAGAGACGAACATTTCGGTACGAACGATTTTCAAATCGGCCACTTGTGGCCGGAGCTTTGCCGCCAGCAGTACGCCGGCGACCAAGAAAGGTGAAGAATGAACAGTGCCAGGCCAACGACACTATTCCTGGCCCATTTTTCACTTCTTTTCATTCTTCAATTGGGCCCAGCCCATTTTCAATTGTTTTCAAAACTTCGGATCACGTTTTTTTGTAAAATACTCATATGCTTCGTATGATTATTTGTCGTACTAACACTTTTAATTTTCTGTAATATCAACTGTTTATTTCCTGTAAATATCAATTGTTTAATTATTCGCACTTTAAATTTCAGCAATTTACTTTCGGCAATTTAAATTCAATACCGCCTACATGGTCGGTCGCAATATCAATTGTTTATTTTCTGCAATATCAACTGCTTTAATTTTTCGCAAAACTGCTGGAAATCCTTCCGCAAATTATCAACTGTTTAATTTTCCGCACTTTACTTTTCTGCACTTTAAAATTCAGCAATTTACTTTTGGCAATTTAAATTCAATACCGCCTACATGGTCGGTCGCAATATCAATTGTTTATTTTCTGCAATATCAACTGCTTTAATTTTTCGCAAACTGCTGGAAATTCTTCCGCAAATTATCAACTGTTTAATTTTCCGCACTTTACTTTTCTGCACTTTAAAATTCTGCAATTTACTTTCGGCAATTTAAATTCAATACCGCCTACATGGTCGGTCGCAATATCAATTGTTAAAATTTTCTGCAATATCAACTGTTTTAATTTTCTGCAATATCAATTGCTTTAATTTTCTGCAGTATCAATCATTAAAATTTCTGCAAATCATCAACTGTTTTAAATTTTTTTTATCATCAACTCTTTTAATTTCCTGCACTTATCAACTCAGCATTTAATTCTCGTATGCGTCAAATCCATCATTTTTCGCATGCAACCAACTCAGCATTTAATTCTCGTGTGCGTAAAATCAATCATTTTTCACATGCAATCAACACAGCGTTTAAATTCTCGTGTGCTTAAAATCAATCATTTTTCGCATGCAATCAACTCAGCATTTCATTTTCGTATGCGTTAAATCCATCATTTCTCGCATGCAATCAACTATCATTTTTCCAAATTTTCGCACTCATAAAATTGCTTATTTATTTCTCGAGCTATCACTAATACTCTCATTTTGTAGGTTTTAATTTCAAGCTTCGCTCGAAAGTACGCCTTTCGATTCCTTTTTATTTATTCAATGCTTTCTGCAAATATCAATCGTATGCATGATATATAGAACTGCTAGAATTAAAATCAACCCACATGAACAACGTGTTTAAAGACTTGCTTAAAATGCCATGTTCATATGATTTTAAATTCTCGCTTATATTGACTGCATGTACATGGGGACTTTTGATCCCACATCAGTTTTCCACTTCAAAAATCCATCATTTAAATTTGTACTCTGTTAGCGATCCATGTTAGGATCACGTAGTAATTAATTTAATCATGCATGGCCCGATGATGAAAAAAGAGGGCGCTCATTCAGCCTTACGGAAAATTCAGTCCCATCACGTTGCGGTCAAGAATAATCGATCGATCTTGATAAACGGTAACCCCGTCCGAAAGATCTTTTTTATTATTCCTGAACGGTCCCGATTGTAAAAAAGGCTAAAGTGACGATTCCTCTAAGGGCCCCCTTTTTCAAAATGCATTTTTAAAACACCTTTTTAAACACCTCTCTCATCAACTGGTAACCATTTTCGGATGTGACTAGGGTGCCTAACACCTTCCCGAGACCATAATACGACCCCGAACCTTTTGTCTGGGGTCCAGACCCCTTTTTTGTGCCTTTAGTTTTTTTACTTATTATATTTCCTATGCCATGACGATTATGGTTCCCTAAGCCTAGCGACCAAATTAGGGTGGCGACTTCATTGCATGCTGTTAGGCGTCCTTTTACGCCAAGCATCTGAAGGTCTCAAATTTCGTTGCACACTCATGAATTACTTTTTTCGTAATTTTCGTGGGGCGCGACAGTTTGGCGACTTCACTGGGGACCCTTAGGGTCGGAGCCGGTTTTTTTTTTAGAGAGGTGTTTTATTTGTTTATTTATTTGCTTTGATCAATTGCTGACCTGTTTATTTATTTGCTTTATCAATTGTCATATGCATTTCATAGCGCCCTACACCCAGGGGACAATTACCAAAATAGGAGGGTAGTAGTGACGCCCTAGGACACATGTCCTGGGTAGTGTTCACCAATCCCAACTCGGATGAACCCCTAAAGCCAGTCGAAAGGTTATACGGTTTCACAAGGAATCGGGCGACTGGACGACACTTTAGGGACCTTTTCATGGTATCATCCGGGAACCATTCAAGCCAGTTAGAAATGTCAGAATCAGAGCCCCAGCACGTGCATCATGATTATACCTGTTTGTCGTGGCATATTGACGTGATTTTTCTGTTATACGAACTGTAAATTTTCTGACACGTGCAGGTTACTTTGTATTTAAAATTTTATTTTTGTCCCATAGGACCCATTTTGCTCATTCGACATGTCGGCACCTACACTACTTTCATTTAATATTTTCGGGGGATGAAGTTTCGACGATCAGGCCGCACAAGGAGATCTGTTGGAACGTGGGTTCGCCCCTGACATCACCACCAAGATCAAAGTAGAAGTCGTGGACTTTGACTTAACTAGGATTCGGATGTTGAGAAATGAGCTGACTGAAGACGAAGAGACACAGTTTGAGGGTATTTATGGAAAGCTACTGACCCTAGTCGACGTAAAGACTGATTGGGGTTGCATCCGGGCAGCCCTAAAATTCTAGGATCCCTATTATCAGTGCTTCTCTTTTGACAAAGAGGTAGACTTGACCCCTACGCTAGAGGAGTACTCCGCTCTGATGTGCTTCACCTCTCCTATATCGGCCATATACCAGAATGTTCGACTCGACTCCTCAAGTGTCAAAATAAGGCTCGATAAGCTGTTAGGAATCACCACTCGTGTCAGAGAGGGTGACTACTTCTGGTGCTGGTCAGATATTGAGGCACGCTTTCGATTGTCCAACGGGAAGAAACGCTTAAGGATTCTGGCTTTCGCCATTGTAGGATTTGTCCTCTTTCCAAAAATGAGGAATGCCATCGACTTTGCAGCAGCCAACATCTTTTACGAGATGGAAACAAATGCCATCAATCCTACAACAACCATTCTGGCCGAGACCTTTCGCTCCTTGGACTCTTGTCGAAGAAAAGGGAAAGGGAGACTTACTTGTTGCACCCAGTTGTTGACAGTATGGTTGGTCAGCCACTTCAAGCAGATTCCTGATTAGACCATTTTCTTCGCAAGCTACATAAGGTCATGCCCTCTACTCAGGGTTATCAACGCAATGACCACGGATAGATGAGAGATGGAAAATAAGGATGTCTGGATCGACCGATTCATAAACCTCTCAGAAGAAGACTTCAGTTGGCACGCCAAATGGCTGCAGACTTCTAATCCCATCGTCTGCTGCGGACACTTACCTTGGGTTCCTTTGATTGGAGCATGGGGATGCACTCACTATTGCCCTGCCCTCGTCCTCAGACAGTTCTGTATCACGCAGATAATTCCCGTGATGTTCGGCATGACAAGGTCAGACCTGCCACACGTTGGAGAAAATCAGAACATTCAATTGTACGCCCAAGATTGGGCCCACCCTTTTTGCCTCAAAGGACACGGCATCCCTGCAACCACAATACCAGAATATCCACAGTAGAGGTCAAGACGAGTTAACGACAATGTCTTACCTCGCCCTGAAAATCAAAAACCGATGGAAGAAGAAGGGGAATCGCAAGTGAGCGAAGGAATGGATGTCATGGCTTACGCTCAAGTGGTAGAACAGATGCGAGCAGCACAAGAAGAATGAGATCTAATGGTAGAGGAAAGGGATATGGCCCAAGCTCGTCAATGTGGCTTAAAGGTCCAGATGAATGAACTGGACAGGCAGCACAAGGATTTCATCCGCGTACAAGCAGTACAAAAGAAGGTGGACCTCAGGGCCTTTAAGGAACACTTGAGCAGTGAAACCCGCAAAAGAGAAGCATCAAGTGCCATAATCGAAGACAGGGATTCAACGATAAGGGTTTTGACTACTCACGCAGACTTGGGAGAAAGGAAAAACCAAGTATTGCAAAGCTGAATTACCGCCTTAGAAGCTGAGTTAGAGATGAAAAAAGGGGAGTTGGCTTCGATGGAGTACCTTTGGCAACAGGACTCTAACGTCCAGGAATGACACCTTCAGGGAATGGCTCGGATATCGGCAAATCTTTTCCTTTTAGCTAGGACCCCTGATTTCATCTATCTTAGCCGTTTTTGATGAATTTAGAAAGTTGGCAAGTTTACCATATTTTGTAAACGCTTTTTAAGAAAGTCGTACTCTTTCGGATATTTATTAAATCGCCTCATCTTTTCCATATCAACTATCCCTCCAATACAAACCCAAGAAAAAAAAACATCGCAAAACAAACAGAGAAAATCCCTCCGGGATAAAACACAATCGTCTCACCGAAATTCTGAAAAAAATCAGAACAAGTATTCAAAACATCCGAGTATCGATCACTCATAGCCATGTCTTCCTAGTTTATCACAAAAAACTCCAAGTTCATAAAAATTGTTGTCTCTCCCCTCGGTTGAGTTTACCAGGCATCAGGCATTACATCGTCAAAAGTATAGCGTAAAAGATATCTTCCTAGCATGGCGGCATTGGTTGCCCCTACTGGTTTGGGTTTCGCCATTAGCATCTCAGATTTGCTTCATATCGTTGGGATGTATAGAGGTTTCCTTCGTATCTTGTCAACCACTGGGATTCCTCGCCTCACCGACCTCCCTGAAAATATCAAATGAAAGTATTGCCGGAAAAGCGAATGAGCAAATGTGGAGACCTCGGGATTGCACATCACCTGTATATCCTCACTTGTATTTACTTTTTCTTTGTTTTTCCCTTTTTTAGGTTCACGATAGCTCCTCGGAAGCAAGCTACTCCGCACAGGCTCCCCCTAACTAGACTTCAAAAATGAAAAATGACTGAACTGGCCAAGACCAATGAAGCACTAATGGCTAGAATCGTAGAGTTAGAGGAGCAAGTTAGGATCACTACAGAAAGAGCCACCAGGGCCGAAAAGGAAAGAGATGAAGCTGTCACCGAAGTGCCACCAGGTTTTGATCTCCCTCAAACAAAAGGACCTCCCTCTTAAACTCACCGTCGTAGGATCTTCCGTACTCCCACCACTTTCTGGCCCCCCGGGCCATTGGAGATGGGATAATCCCTTCACTGTACCCATCACTGCACATCCTACAGTTAAGGCGGGTGAAGAGATCTCCCCGTCGCTTCAGCACCTTTCAATCAACCCTGCTGTGGACCCCAGCAAGAGTCAGGCCCACCTAGAGGCTTTGTATCTCCCTCCTATTCCTCCAAGCACAATTCCCGGACCTGTGGGAACTCAGCTCCTCACTTTCAACCCCGCACAACCCCAGTTCTCATCAGAACCTATGCTGCCCTTCAGTTCTAACCCCATCGGGGCTGGGAAACCAAAAAGTGACAGACTGAATCTTCTCGAGGAAAGACTCAGAGCAATTGAAGGGGCTGATCCATTCGATCCCACAGGTCCCGCAGACATGTGCATGGTCCCCGGGATCGTCATACCTCCGAAGTACAAGATCCTTGACTTCGAAAAGTATACTGGGGTAGAATGCCCGAAGACCCACCTCAGAGCATACTGCAACAAGATGACAGAGATGATCCACAACGAACTGTTGTTGATCCATCTATTCCGAGAAAGCTTGACCAAGCACGCCCTAACTTGGTATATGGGGTTGGACAGAGCCAGGATCAGGACATGGAGAGACCTGTCCGATGCCTTCTACCGACAATATAAATTCAACATGGAGGTGGCTCCTGACCGCGCCGACCTGTAAAATCTGGAAAAGAAAATCGGCGAGTCCGTGAAGACCTATGCTCAAAGATGGAGAGAGTTGGCTTCGAGAATCTCTCCACCCTTAAGCGACAAGGAACTCTTGTCGATTTTCTTGCACACCTTCAAAGCTCCCTACTACACCTACCTGATCTCGAACCCCTCAAACAGCTTCTCCGACATGGTCCTAATTGCCGAAAGAGTCGAGCAAGGGATTAAGTCTGGACGAATCACGCATCCAACACCAGAGTCTGTACCAAGGAAAGCATCAGTCGTGAAAAGGGACGTCGGATTTGTCGCTCCCCAAGCTAATCAGGGGCAGTCATTTCCACCACCACCGCCTTATTTATTGCCACCACTGTATCATCCGCCATCACTATATCAACCCACCTCCTTTCTTTTTACTTCACCACCAATTGCTAATATCCTGCCTCAAAATCCTACACATTTCCCACCACCTCCAGTACAAACATCACAACCTATGCAACCCAAGCCATATAACCCGCCAAAAGACCCAAATAACCAAAACACGACCAACAATCGGTGGAACTGAGAACCTCTACCTCCTCTCCCTCTTCCCGCGGGGGAAATCTACAAACATCTCCTGGCGGCCGGACATATCGTACCGGTCCCTGCTCAGCCTCAATTGCCTCTTTACCCAAAGTGGTATGATCTCAACGCAAGGTGCGAATATCACGCTGGAGCCCCAGGTCACACTCTGGAAAATTGCTTCGCATTCAAGGCAAAAGTCCATCACTTAATCAAAAGTGGATGGATATCTTTCGAAGGATTGGCAAAAGGACCCAACACATCCACCAACCCTCTCCCCAATCATTCCCAAGGAAAGGGAGGGGTGAATGCCATCTCGGCAGGAGAAAGCAACGACCGCCTCTCTTCAGCATCAAGTTGGCCACAAGAACAACTTTTCCAGACCTTAGCTCGAGAGGGATATGTGCCATACGCGGAGAGCAATCCAAGTCACTGCATGTACTGCAAGGGAAGCGACGGTCATAAAATCCAAGGTTGCGAGTTGTTCGCAGGAAAGGTGAGACAACTCTCGAGTCTCGGAGTAATACAAACCCAGAAAGCGACCCCCGGGGAAGGAGCCATCAACATGATCGGAGACGGATTTCCTATCCCGCATAACGCCGAGGGAACCCCACTCCCAATCATCCAGAAGAAAGGATTGACTTCATCGTGCAAGCGGTTCTCCGCGCGCCGCGACGAAGGCGACCGCGAGATTGACACCTTGGGCCAACCTTCCGGGAAGTTCGACTACCTCGTCAGGTATTCGGCACCACCCTCCTATTCTAGCACAGTGCCCTTACTACCCTCTGGGGAATCCTCAGACTCCGAGTCATAGCCTTCACTGACATGGTCGCTTCCTTCGTTTCCTTTGAAAGAGATCTACGCAATCCTCTTGGCAGACGGGCAGATTACACCATCCCCACTCTCGCCTCAATCCCTTCCTTACCCTAGCTGGTATGATCCAAAGGTCAGCTGCGAATATCACGCCGGAACCCGAGGACACTCCTTGGAAAATGTTACGACTTTAGAAGGTCGAGCACCTAACCAAAGAAGGACGAATCTCGTCCAAAGGTTTAGCAAAGGGTCCTGCTGTGACAACCAGTCCTTTACCGCACCATAATCCTGGGATGAGCGACATTTCTTCCATTGGAATTGACCTTTCTCACCTGTCGATGGGGGAAGTACCCAATGAAGAATTGTTCTTCGCATTAGCCAAGAACGCGTATTTGCCATTCCCAGGGAATAGTCAGGCCCAATGCCTATTCTGCCAAGGGGAAAGCAAGCATGACATCCAGGATTGCAGACTTTTTCAGCAAAAAGTCAAGCAACTCACAACATTCAGGATCATTCAGACCAAAGGGAAAACCCAAGGAGCAATCAACGTTATCAAGGATAATCCTCCAGCACCGTATTCCTTCAAATACGTGGCCCAAACAGGAGATGCAGCCCCTGCCCCACGCAAAGTAGTGTTCACATTAGCTGTGAATACTCCCAGCCGAGACTTACACGCGGTCCCATTCAACTACGGATACACAGTGGTCACCATCCCTCCTGCCGTCACACCAACAACACTCACCATCGGCGAAGCCTCTCATATCGGGGGCATGACCCGCACCGGAAGATGTTACATCTCGGAGGAAGTAGAAAAGCAACAACAAGCCAAAGGGAAAGACCCTGTGATCCGCGAAGAGATGGTAGAAGAGACGCAAGGCTTGAGCAAGGCTGTAACCGAGGACGAGACAACTGAGTTCCTCAAGATCATGAAACAGAGCGAGTTCAGCATCATCGAACAACTAAAGAAAACCCCAGCTCGCATCTCCATTATGGAGCTGGTCCTTACTTCAGAGCCACATCGCCAAGCTCTCTTAAAAGTCTTGAAGCAAGCTTTCGTGACTAAGGATATCACTACAGAAGGGGTGGAAAACCTTGTTGGAAGGATCCAAGCCTTAAGCAGCATTTCCTTCTCGGAAGAAGAGATCGACCCCTCGGGAAGAGATCACAACAAGGCCCTATACATCACGGTGGAATGTAAGGGACACGTCATAGCAAAGGCCCTAATCGACAATGGGTCCGCACTTAATGTCATGCCCAGGCATGTCCTCGAACAACTGCCGGTCGATTACTCTCTCATGAAACCTAGCGGAATGATGGCTAGGGCTTTCGATGGCACCACTCGAGAGATCATCGGGAACATTGAGTTGGATATGGTCATCGGGCCCCACACTTTCACCTTGACATTCCAGATCATGGAAATCCAACCCGCTTACAGCATGCTTCTAGGACGGCCTTGGATCCATTCAGCAGGAGCCGTCCCCTCTTCCCTGCATCAATGCCTCAAGTACGTCAAGGACAATGTCCTCGTCACAATAAAGGCAGAAGAGGCCTTGATCTTGGCCAAACATGCATCCGTGCCTTACATCGAAACTGCGGAGACCTTGGAGAGTTCCTTCCAAGCCTTTGAAATCGTCAACGCGGATTGGATCGAGGAGGGGTCCCCCGTTTGCGAAGCCTCGAAATCTGGGATAGCCGAAACAACCACTAAGTCAACACTAGTGGGAAGCTTCCAATTAGAAAAATGGCTCGGGGCCGAGTTACAAGGATCAAAAGGCTGGGCGCCTCCGAAGAGCTTCGGAGACCGATTTGGGTTAGGATACCAACCCAGCAAGGCCGATTTCACCAGGATTGCCCAAGAAAAGAAAGAAAAGCAGCTGGCTAAGCTATTTGGACGTTCTACGCCAGAGGGAAATATGCGGATTCCCCATATCAGGACCACGTTCCCCTTCGCCGCTGAAACCATCAATGAAAATCCAATCAGGGTATCAGACCTCCGTATCTGCACTCTAGGGGAAGAAGGATCGTCGCCTGGTTCAGTCATTTTCGTTAAGAAGTCAGGGGAGTCTGTGGGCAACTGGACCATCACCATGCTTCCGGATGTCTCTCCGTAATTTCTCATTTTGAAAAATATATATGTTTTTGGCCCGTTTTCTTACGAAAACATTTTTGTAGGGACTCCTGTTCCCTTTTGTTAAAAATCAATATATATGCAAATTTTCATTTTACGCATCTCTTTTTTTCGCACTTTTAATTTCAAGATGAGTGTTGGTTCGGATTGTCTTGATAAAACCTATGTCTTTACTGGCGAAGAAATCATCGCTACAACCGAAGACAAGGCCGAAGTCTCCGACGAACTGGCCCATTTACTAGAAAGTTCAGAAAAGGAAATAACCCCTCATCGAGAGGAATTGGACGAAGTAAACTTGGGGGCAAGCAACGAGAATCAAAAACTGGTCAAGATCGGAACCACCCTGGATACGACTCAGAGAGAGAGGTTGATTTCTCTCCTCAAAGACTACTCCGATGTATTCGCATGGTCATACGCCGACATGCCAGGTCTTGATCCCGGGATAGTTGAGCATCGTATTCCGTTAAAACCTGAGTTTAAGCCTGTCAAGCAAAAACTTCGGAGGATGCATCCAGACATCCTTCTGAAAATCAAAGAAGAAGTTACCAAGCAACTAGACGCGGGTTTTTTGAGAGTTGCCGAGTACCCAGAATGGATCGCCAATATAGTGCCAGTGCCTAAGAAAGATGGGAAGGTTCGCATGTGCGTGGACTTTCGGGATCTCAATCGAGCTAGCCCTAAAGACGACTTCCCTCTTCCCCATATCGACATCTTGGTAGATAGTGCCGCCAGAAATGACATGTTCTCTTTCATGGACGGATTCTCGGGGTATAATCAGATTAAGATGGCACCCGAGGACAGTGAAAAGACGACCTTCATCACGCCCTGGGGAACCTTCTGCTACAAGGTGATGCCCTTCGGATTAAAAAATGCAGGAGCCACGTACCAACGTGCTGCCGTCACCCTTTTCCACGACATGATGCATAAAGAATTGGAAATATATGTCGATGACATGATAGCCAAATCTCACGGCACGCAAGATCATGTAGACATCCTGAGAAAGGTGTTCGAAAGATTGAGGCAATTTCGGCTACGGCTAAACCCAGCTAAATGCACCTTCGGAGTGACTTCTGGGAAGTTGTTGGGATTCATCGTCAGCAACAAAGGCATAGAAGTGGATCCTGATAAGATAAAAGCAATTCAAGAGCTGCCCGCTCCCAGCACCGAAACAGAAGTGCGAAGCTTCTTAGGACGCATCAACTACATCGCTCGTTTTATCAGCCAGTTAACGCTTACTTGCGAGCCGATGTTCAAAATGCTAAGGAAGCACGGAGATGCAGAATGGGACGAAGACTGCCAGGAAGCCTTCGAGAAAATCAAGACATATCTGCAAAACCCACCGGTACTAGTTCCTCCGACGCCAGGACGGCCCTTGCTCATGTACATGACAGTCACGGCTAGCGCCATGGGTTGCGTTTTGGGACAGCACGACGAGTCCGGAAGGCGTGAACAAGCCATCTATTACCTCAGCAAAAAATTCAACGAATGTGAGATGCGTTACTCTATGTTGGAGCGAACTTGTTGCGCCCTAGCATGGTGCGCCCGAAGGCTCCGGCAGTACATGTTGTATTACACGACTTGGCTAATCTCTCGCATGGATCCTTTGAAATACATCTTCGAAAAGCCGTACCTATCAAGTCGCATTTGTAGATGGCAAGTCTTATTAGCTGAGCACGAGATCATCTATGTGACTCGGAAAGCGGTTAAAGCAAGCGCCCTCGCCGATCACTTGGCTGATCATGCCTCGGACGAGTATGAGTCATTGAGCTTCGACCTCCCCGATGAGGACATCGTAATGATCGAAGACGAGATCACGGAAGATCTCCGAGAAGATGACTGGTGGACCATGTTTTTCGATGGTTCTGTGAACCTCTCGGGCAAGGGAGTGGGAGCCGTGGTTATAGCCCCAGATGGTCGTCAATTCCCCATAGCATGCAAATTGAACTTCCCCTGCACCAATAACATCGCCGAGTATGAGGCATGCATCAGCGGTCTGACGGCAGCCCTCGATTTAAAAGTAAAGAAGCTCCGAATCTTCGGTGATTCAGCACTCGTCATCTACCAAGCCCAGGATCTATGGCAGACACGGGATTCCAAGCTCCTCCCTTATCAAAAGTTACTCACCCAACTCACACGGGAATTCGAGGAAACCGAATTCGACCGAGTCGACCGAGAAAAGAACCGCTTCGCAGACGCGTTAGCCACGTTGGCCTCGATGTTTAAGTTAGAATGCGGAGTAATGCTTCAACCATTGAGAGTGGAAGTAAAGGAAACTCCGGCATGTTGTGTCGCCTTGGAAGAGGAACCTGACGGCAAGCCGTGGTTCTACGACCTAGTACAGTTCATCAGAAACCGGGAGTACCCACCGGGGGCAAGCCAGGTTAGCAAAAAGACCCTCCAGCGCTTAGCACTAGACTTCTACCTCGACGGCGAGGTTCTATATAAAAGGAGAGCTGATGGAGCTTTGCTTCACTGCGTCACCATGGCTGAGGCAAAGAGAATCATAGCAGAGATCCACGAAGGGGTCTGTTCCACACACGCAAGTGGGCATATGATGGCCAGACAAATAATGAGGCAAGGGTATTTTTGGCTCACCATCGAACGAGATTGCATCAGCTACTTCCGGAAGTGCCACAAATGTCAAATCTACGCGGACCATCTCTATGTCCCTCCAGCCCCTCTCTTCAGCATGACATCGCCTTGGCCTTTTGCGATGTGGGGAATCGACATCATCGGCCAAATTCATCCAACAGCCTCTAATGGCCATCGCTTCATCCTCGTAGCAATCGACTACTTTACTAAATGGGTAGAGGCCGCCTCTTACTCCAGCATCACTCAGAAAATGACCATGCGATTCATTGAGAGAAATATCATTTGCCGTCACGGAGTCCCAGAGACCATCATCACGGACAATGGCACCAATCTCAACGGAAAAATGATCGACGATCTTTGCCAACGTTGGAAGGTGAAGCACCGGGACTCGTCACCATATCGACCAAAGATGAATGGCGCAGTTGGAGCAGCAAACAAGAACCTGAAGAGGATCATCCAAAAGATGGTAATCACGCACAAAGATTGGCATGACATGCTTCCCTTCGCACTACATGCTTACCGGATAGCAACCCGTACATCCACAGGGGCAACTTCCTACTCATTAGTTTACGGCATGGAAGCCGTAATTCCCCTTGAGGTAGAAATCCCTTCTCTCAGAATCCTGGCAGAATCTGAAGTAGAAGAATCAGATTGGGCGAGAGTGAGGTACGAGCAGCTGAACCTCCTTACCGAAAAGCGCTTGGCCGCTATCTGCCATGCGCAATTATATCAGCAAAGAATGACCAACGCTTATAACAAGAAAGTACGACATCGCAAACTCGAGGCTAGGGATTTAGTGCTGAAGAAAATTCTCCCTCATCAGGAGGCCAGTCAAGGAAAGTGGGCCCCAAGGTACGAGGGCCCGTATCTAGTCAAAAGTGCATTCTCTGGGGGTGCCCTAATGCTAACCAACATGGATGGATACGATCTCCCGAGACCGGTAAATGCCGATACAGTCAAGAGATACTTCGCCTGAAGCATCGTGGACAGAGCGTCCGGTCAGCCAAAGACATAAGGTTTTATCATGACAATCTAGCACAAACATTTGTCCTGAAATTAATAAAACAAGTTTTTTTCAGGAGATGCTCGTTATTTTAAAAATTTGTTGTCCCCTTTCTTTAAATTTGTGAGATGACAAAAGGAGGCATGGCATGGATGGATCCCCAGGAGTAGCTCGGGACGTGAGACGTGTCACTTAGACTAACGCCACTAATCAACCTTCAGTTTTGCAGGGACGTAAGGTCTCACGCCTCAGCTCGTCATCACGATAGAACCAGAGAGTTCTGCTCGTAGGGGCTGTTGAATTGTCGCGGCAGGCCACCTTCAAGAGCGAATCAGGAAAGATTTTAAGACAAACCATCACCATCTAAAGTGAAATTTCTTTTCCTCGCAGTGCTACCAGCACAACCGGCATCGCAAACAACCGATCTCAAATGACTAAACGCTGGACCAAAGTCCCAAAGCCCATCCAATGCAAGTCACACCGCAATGACCCACGGATAGCCCGTCTAAAAGGGAGAGCTTAAAAAAAAAACACTCATCAAATCACATTACTTTTGCTAAAACATTGTCTTGTATTTACTCCTCATTTGTCATCGCCTTGTCTTTTTCAGGAACTAGGTCGCCCCAATTCGTTGCCTGCAGAAGAATGGTAAGCATACGCCCTTGCAGCCCCGCTGCACATCGCGGGGACAGAGAGTTTTCCCCTTTTATCCCTGAGCAACCACGAAGCCAATCAGCGAAGGTCCAGCAGGACCGGCGAGCAAATGAACAGAATGCAGATCTCGTCCTCACTACGGCTCAGATCGGCAATTCCCGCAAAATGGCTAAAAAAGAAACCAATCAAAGCAAGGCGTTCTGGGGCTGGGACCACGTCATAAGTACCCTCGAAAAGCCGAGTTAAAGGAAGGGAGAATCCCTGAACTTATCTCAGTTTTGTTTTCAAATTAATTTCCCTTTCCGTTTTCCCCTCTGCATCTCACAGGGACGGGAAGCATTTTGCTGTCATCCGCATGGAGCTTGTGGAAGACGCCCGCGCAGCCCCGCTGCGTGGTTCAGGGGAGTCTCTCTTTCTTTTCCCTTTATTTAAATTTGTTTTTATTCCGGCTCGCTTTGTTAGCTTTAAGTCGAGTACGGTCGTCTGGCCCACTGGGGGGCAACCTTAGGTTCTCGTTAGAACGTTGCAAATAAATCGTCCCCCATATTCTAGCAATCAAACCAGCAATCAAATGTCTAGCAATCAAACCATTCTAGCAATCAAACCATCTAGCAATCAAACATCTAGCAATCAAATGTCTAGCAATCAAACGTCCAGCAATCAAACCATCTAGCAATCAAACATCCAGCAATCAAACCATCTAGCAATCAAACGTCTAGCAATCAAACCCTCTAGCAATCGAACCACCAATCAGTCAAAAATCAAAAATCAATCAAAAAATCCCTCTTTAGCCCGGCTTAAACAAAAGCATACTACTCTCATAAGCATTTTCATGCATCACAGAGGTTAGGAATATTTAATCCCTCTGTTAACTCCAGCATCTATCCAAATTACGTGCCATGCATGATATTACCTGTTTGCTCTTATATCCGCGGTTTGCTCCGACATAAGCAGTCACAAACAAACCCCGGTAAGCATCTTTGAGCCATCGCGCCTTATCCTTCATGAGTATAAGAGCCTGACTAGATACTAGTTGAGTTCGCATAATATCCAGGGTACATGCGCCATTAGACATGGGATAGCTATAAAATGACGTGGGACTTTTACGATTTTCTCCACTTTTTTCGTTTCTTCCCTCTTTCCACCATATATGTCATCACTCCCCCAAACCGTCAATATCACTCAAACCCCGGGAGCCAAAGAGCAGTTTCAGCTAAAATTGCCAGTCGGAAGTAAAAGCACGCCAAGTTCAAGTTCACGATGAAGGAGACGGAAAAGGTCACCAGGAGATCGCTAAGGACTATCACCGAAGAAGCAGCAACGACCAAGGCCGAGGCCTCCAGACAAAAGGGGAAGGGATCAAGACGAAGGTTGTGCTTGCTCTGCTCTGTTGCATCTCAAATCAAATCAAAAAGAGAAGAAAGAAAAAAGAAAAAAAAAAGAAAAAAAAAGAAAAAAAGAAAAAAAAAAGAAAAAAAAGAAAAAGAAAAGAGAGGAAAAGAAAAGAAAAAAGAAAAGGAAGAAGAAAGAAGAAAAAAAAAAGAAAAAAGAAGAAGAAGAAGAAGAGAGAAATGCTCAGAGACATTCGAAGAATACAAACAGTCGAAGAGCCAAAGCATAGCATAGCCCGGAGACAACCCAATTCGAGAAATCTCGAAGAAAACTTTCTCGAGTGGACTCGAGCGAAAGAGGCCCAAGGCCAACTCGAGAAATCTCAAAGCATCCTTCCCCAGTAAAGTCAAGCAAAAGAGGCCCAAGGCCAGCTCAAGAAACCTCAAAGCAAGCATCCCTAGTGAGAACCCGAGAAGAGAAAGGGGCCCAAGGCCAACTCAAGTAGTGAGTCGCAAAAGGAACAGCGACGACGCTCCCCAATGAAGACCCAAGAAAAGGGGCCCTGGCCACACGGAAAGCACCCCCAGCAAGGATCCCATAGCTCACGCACTCGGTCAAGCAAGCATCCCCGGCAAAAAGTGAAAGAGCTCGCACACCCCGCCCTCATCAGGGCCAATCAGCAAAGCATCACTCATCAAAAGCCTTCCAACTCCCAAGCAAATCAATCTTTTCCAAAACAGACTCCTTTCTGGACTTTTCATGTCCTTCCATTCTTTTCCGTAAAAGTCCCATCGATTATTAGAACGCCCATGCATGTGCATCTTCATTCGAAGTCTATTCACTCGGATTGACATTGCGAACTGTAAATTATGTATCATGTTAGTTGCATCTTTATGAGTGTAAAACACTTAGCCTTGTTTCAGAGCGTGAGTGCAAACACTAATATCAGGTGAGGACTGCTTACGGCTGCAAATCGTGGGAAAGTCTTGTCCTTGGGGTCGTTACCTCCTGAGCAGGACGCAGACGCATTCTAGGTTCGTATCAAGGCCACTAGCATTAGCATTCTAGGTTCGTATCAAGGCCGCTAGCATTAGCATTCTAGGTTCGTATCAAGGGCACTAGCCTTAGCGTTTCTTCCTCTCCCAGAGTGACAGCATAGTTTACCTTCCATTAGCATTCTTCTCCTCCTAGAGTGACAGCACTTAGTTTCCAGCATTAGCATTCTTCTCCTCCTAGAGTGACAGCACTTAGTTTCAGCATTAGCATTCTCCTCCTCCTAGAGTGACAGCACTTAGTTTTCAGCATTAGCATTCTTCTCCTCCTAGAGTGACAGCACTTAGTTTCAGCATTAGCGTTCTTCTCCTCCTAGAGCGACAGCACTTAGTTTTCAGCCTTAGCATTCTTCTCCTCCTAGAGCGACAACACTTAGCTTTCAGCCTTAGCATTCTTCTCCTCCTAGAGTGACCTTAGTTTAATTTCCGCATCTCGCGCCTTTTCCTACGGGAATCGACGTTGTTTAAATTTTCAGCCTTAGCATTCTTCTCCTCCTAGAGCGACAACACTTAGTTTTCAGCCTTAGCATTCTTCTCCTCCTAGAGCGACAGCACTTAGCTTTCAGCCTTAGCATTCTTCTCCTCCTAGAGTGACCTTAGTTTAATTTCCGCATCTCGCGCCTTTTCCTACAGGAATCGACGTTGTTTAAATTTTCAGCCCTAGCATTCACCTCCTCATAGAGTGACAACAGTTAGTTTTTAGCCTTAGCACTTCTCCTTCTCCCAAAGTGACATCATAGTTTAATTTTCAGCATCAAGCATTTCTTCTCCTCCCAGAGTAATAGCATAGCGTAGTCTTACCTTTTTAGCCCTAGCATTTCTTCCCCTCCCAGAGTGACCTCCTTCACATAATTCTACATTTCTGCATAATTATTTCCTCCTCTTAGAGTGACATCATTAGGACAAATCAGTCATACTTCTGCGAATCGCGCGTTATCCTCCCTAGGCAACGTCTGTTGCGTGTTAGACCCCCCAGTGGAGCTGTCATTTACATTCTCACAAAATCACTTTCCGTCCCCGGTAGAGTGGTTATCATTTTCATTTTCTGCAACTTATGTTTCTCTCAATACCCGAATAGAGCTAAGCTTATATCTTTGCAGGATCAACAACCTATCTCCTCCCAGAGCGACATCAATCTCCTTCTCCCAGAGCGACATCAAGCAACCACCTTTTATCCCCAGAGCGACATCAAGCAACTACCTCCTCCCAGAGCGACATCATCACTGTAAGTTTGAGGTAATACCTGCTGTGTCGCCAAAATTCGGATATCTAGGGGCAACTGTCTTTACTGCTTATCAAATACTTCGATAAGACAGTAAAGAGGGGGCAACTGTTGATACCCGAATTTTGACGCCATTTTTATTTAATTTTAGCATTTCCGTTATTTAGTTAATTTACAGTCATTTTCAGTTGATTTAATGTCGCTAGCATTTTTAGGTGTTTCGTTGCGTTTTAGCATCATCGTTAGCATCGTCAGCTTTCGAAATCGCATTTTTAATTTTTCGGCATGTATTTTCATTATTATTATCATTAATATTTTTAGCCTTAAAAGTCACATTTTTTGCTATCCGGCAGTCGTTTGCTAGTCTTTTCTTCGTTTTAGGTCATCACATGAATTTTAGGATTTTTAATATTTTAGCGCATTTTTTAGTATTTTTATTATTTTATTATTATTTTTATTCGAGCTTTTATTGGACCCGAGTAAGTCCGCTCGGAAAATACTTGACTTTAAAATGTTTTCCATCAACTAGTTGCTAGATTTTTTCTGGTCGCAACGGTCTACAGCGATTCGTGTAATTTTCGGCGTGACGTTATTATTTTTCCGTTCAAACGTTTCACGTTTTTAAACGCGAAAATAAACACGTTAAACGAGAAATTCTCGTCATTCGCTGTAGACGGTTAAACCCGTCATATTTTTCTCTACGCGCCGGTACCTTCGGCTCGAAAAGTCAGAACGTTTGGTCGCGGGAACCGGCTCGAGGCCATTTTAATCAGATAAAAGGCCATTTGATCATGGCCATTGATCTGGTCAACCAAGGAAAGTCAACCAGATCAATGGCCCTTGAATTAACATGCATAATGCACGTGAACAGTGCCAAAGGAGTGCAGCGAAGCAGCCCTCGCCCGAGCCACCTGCTCCCATCGCGTCCGTAGCTTCCTGTCCCTCCGCCATCACCACGGCTAGCACCCTAGCCTTGCCACCGCGACCAGCCGGCCACCACGCGCAGCCCCGCGTCTCCCTCCTCACGCGATCTTCGGCTATAAATAGCCACCCTCCTCCAACGTATTCGGGGCAGCAATTTGGCAAGCTTTCTTTCCCTCTCTCCCTCCTCTGATCAGTTGCTTATTTCAAGCGAAGATCGTCCAGTTCAAGGCCTTGAGGTGAGCTTTCTCTCTCTAGCCTTTTTTCGGTTTTTAAGCCAAATTTTTGTTTAAATTCGTTTGCCTCTTGTTTGAGAAATTTAATTGCTTTCTTTTATGTCATTAATTCACACACATAACATAGATTAAATACACGCTTTCACTTTTAAAAATCGTCGGTTAGTTTGTGCGAATTAATTAGTTTTCGATAATTAACGGTTTTGTCATTTTTTCGAAATTAAATTTTGTACGAGTCAAACTAAAAATCGGGGTTGGTACGATCGGGAAGTCGTCGAAGAGACGAACATTTCGGTACGAACGATTTTCAAGTGGCCGGAGCTTTACCGCCGGTAGTACGCCGACGACCAAGAAAGGTGACGAATGAACAGTGCCAGGCCAACGTAACTATTCCTGGCCCATTTTTCACTTCTTTTCATTCTTCAATTGGGCCCAGCCCATTTTCAATTGTTTTCAAAACTTCGGATCACGTTTTTTCATAAAATGCTCGTATGCTTCGTATGATTATTTGTCGTACTAACACTTTTAATTTTCTGTAATATCAACTGTTTATTTTCTGTAAATATCAACTGTTTAATTATTCGCACTTTAAATTTCAGCAATTTACTTTCGGCAATTTAAATTCAATACCGCCTACATGGTCGGTCGCAATATCAATTGTTTATTTTCTGCAATATCAACTGCTTTAATTTTTCGCAAAACTGCTGGAAATCCTTCCGCAAATTATCAACTGTTTAATTTTCCGCACTTTACTTTTCTGCACTTTAAAATTCAGCAATTTACTTTCGGCAATTTAAATTCAATACCGCCTACATGGTCGATCGCAATATCAATTGTTTATTTTCTGCAATATCAACTGCTTTAATTTTTCGCAAACTGCTGGAAATTCTTCCGCAAATTATCAACTGTTTAATTTTCTGCACTTTACTTTTCTGCACTTTAAAATTCTGCAATTTGCTTTCGGCAATTTAAATTCAATACCGCCTACATGGTCGGTCGCAATATCAATTGTTAAAATTTTCTGCAATATCAACTGTTTTAATTTTCTGCAATATCAATTGCTTTAATTTTCTGCAGTATCAATCATTAAAATTTCTGCAAATCATCAACTGTTTTAAATTTTTTTTATCATCAACTCTTTTAATTTCCTGCACTTATCAACTCAGCATTTAATTCTCGTATGCGTCAAATCCATCATTTTTCGCATGCAACCAACTCAGCATTTAATTCTCGTGTGCGTAAAATCAATCATTTTTCGCATGCAATCAACACAGCATTTAAATTCTCGTGTGCTTAAAATCAATCATTTTTCGCATGCAATCAACTCAGCATTTCATTTTCGTATGCGTTAAATCCATCATTTCTCGCATGCAATCAACTGTCATTTTTCCAAATTTTCGCACTCATAAAATTGCTTATTTATTTCTCGAGCTATCACTAATAATCTCATTTTGTAGGTTTTAATTTCAAGCTTCGCTCGAAAGTACGCCTTTCGATTCCTTTTTATTTATTCAATGCTTTCTGCAAATATCAATCGTACGCATGATATATAGAACTGCTAGAATTAAAATCAACCCACATGAACAACGTGTTTAAAGGCTTGTTTAAAATGCCATGTTCATATGATTTTAAATTCTCGCTTATATTGACTGCATGTACATGGGGACTTTTGATCCCACATCAGTTTTCCACTTCAAAAATCCATCATTTAAATTTGTACTCTGTTAGCGATCCATGTTAGGATCACGTAGTAATTAATTTAATCATGCATGACCCGATGATGAAAAAAGAGGGCGCTCATTCAGCCTTACGGAAAATTCAGTCCCATCACGTTACGGTCAAGAATAATCGATCGATCTTGATAAACGGTAACCCCGTCCGAAAGATCTTTTTTATTATTCCTGAACGGTCCCGATTGTAAAAAAGGCTAAAGTGACGATTCCTCTGAGGGCCCCCTTTTTCAAAACGCATTTTTAAAACACCTTTTTAAACACCTCTCTCATCAACCGGTAACCGTTTTTGGATGTGACTCGGGTGCCATAATACGACCCCGAACCTTTTGTCTGGGGTCCAGACCCCTTTTTTGTGCCTTTAGTTTTTTTACTTATTATATTTCCTATGCCATGACGATTAGGGTTCCCTAAGCCTAGCGACCAAATTAGGGTGGCCACTTCATTACATGCTGCTAGGCGTCCTTTTACGCCAAGCATCTTAAGGTCTCAAATTTCGTTGCACACTCGTGAATTACTTTTTTCATAATTTTCGTGGGGCGCGACAGAAATAAATAACTTTTTTCATTTCTTAGTTTTATTATAGGGAATTTATATGTTTTTATTTTCTTTCAAGTGGTTTATTGGAATTGAAATTGTGTTATAATGATAATAATATATTTTTTAAAATGATAATATTATTGTTAATTATATTAATAGTTAGATAGCTAAGTTTTTAACAACATATCAATAATAAGAGTTTGTCATGAATTTATAAATGAAACTCTTATAATATATTTTTTTCTATTGACAAGATTCGAATTTGAACCATATCTAATTTATTAAAAATATAATAAATTAATATTTAAAAAAATCACGCTATATATCATTAATTGTCATTAAATATTACAAGAATATAAGTTACATTTCTCGATTTATTCATAACGTTATTTATCAAGAATAAATAACTTGTGGAAGCCAAAGTTAGTTTTAAATTTTTTGTACGATGTGTCAAGATTAATATCATCTTTCAATTACCTATTTTCAATTGATTTATAGTCTAATATATAAAACCATGACTCCTTGAGAGTTTTTTTTCTCTTAATTAAATATCTTATTATTTTTTTTTAAATCCAATTATACAAAACACATGTTTCATTTGATACTTTTACGACTTGTTTGGTTGCCCGTAATGAACCACAAGAAATGTGAATGGATTCAATGGAGGTAGAGAGTGAGAATTATGGAGTATGTCTTAATGTGTTTAGTATCCTACCACTAGAAATGAGAATAAAAAAGTTTGAATGACTCGTTATTTTGATTTGGTATTGATTGACGTCTATTTCCATGCATTTTTACCATCTTAAACTACCTTGTTTATGGTAAAATTGTGCCTTTCACGTCAATCTATCTGCTTTTAAAGGAAATGAAGGAAATATCAGCTTTCAGCATAAACTAGCAATCTTGGGCGCAGTCTTGCCTAAGACTGCCGATCTAAAGACGTGCATAGCTAGGATTCTTGGAACGCTATTGCTGGAGTGTGGACGATAACCGGATTTACGCTGGAGGAAATAAGAGAAAAGCTTTCTCTGGAGCGAAAATCAGACAAACGAGCAATCTTAGCTAAGACAGTGGCTGTCTTAGCTAAGATTGCCAAGAAACGTGATGTGCTAGGAGTCACGGGATTTTGAGCTAAAAGAGTGGATTTTACAACTGGAGACAGATAGAGAAGATCAGTCGTGATCCAAGATTGCATCCTTTATGGGATTATCCTTTTTTTGAACAAACAAATCATATATTTTATTTTTAAATTTAGAATTTGAATAATTGAGGTTTTATCCCTATCTTTTATCTTTTAGAAGTTTGGAATTGGGAAAGGAACGTAAGGGGCGGGGACTCTAACCTTGTTAAAGGTTAGGGAAGGCTGTCAATTACGAAAAAAGGGGCTTCCTTCTTCCAACTTCTGGTTTTGTAACACTTCGCTGCGAATTCTTTTGAATATCGCATTTTAATTCTATTTTCATGTTCTTCAATTATTTCTTTGTTTTCTTAATTATTATGTACAGTAGCTAAACACCCACATTCTTGGTAAGGGCTGATTAAGCTAAGTTCTTATGCATCGTGAGGTCTAAATATTCCTAATAATTTTTATCTCTGTAATTATTTATTTTTTGGTTCAACAAATTACTTCCTTGTTAAAGTTTAGAATTGACAACTCAGATTTTAGCTTGGGAGACCCAGTTGAATGAATAATATAATTCAGACCCGACTAACAACCATGGGCCTCGACTGACAATCGAGGATAAACTTGAGTGCACCTTGACGAAGCAGCGCTATGGAGATGAAGATGAACAACATTGAACCGATGACCGAAGCATAAGAACACAGCTCCAAAATTGCCCTTACCATGAGTTTTCTACCCTTTGAATACACATTACCAGATTTCTAATCTTGGTCAAGACTTAATCTTGCCCAAGATTATTTTATTATTTAATTTATGTTTTATTTATTTTAGTTGCAGAAACAATCAACCATTTCCAGTGACGAGGAAGTCAAATCAGAACTACAAAATCCTAGAGGTCTCAGTGGACGATCCTCTTACCACGATCTACAAGTCCTTGTGGACAGTGATAAGTTGTAACCTTTCTACCCATTTTTCACATTCATTTTACAACTAAATTTGATGCCCTCGACACGCAATCAGGTGTGAATGACAAAGATTGAGAAAATGAAAGTAAATTTCTATTTTACTTTTTATTTGCATGGAATCATTATTATATATATTTAATAATAAAATTCATTGATTATATTATTGAATAATTTATATATAAATTTATTGAATAAAATATAAATATTAAATTTCACATGAAAATATCAATCAAATATTGTATAAAAAGTCATTAAATTAATTATAAATTAAAAAATTATTAGCTAACTATTAAAAAAAAAAATTAAATATTTTAATATTTTAAATCTTACTTCATAAAAAGTTAATAAATAGTGAGATTTATCCTTTAGTCACACTTGGTGTTTGTGAAATTAAACTATTTATACCTTTTTGTATCCAGTTTAAAATATATACCATTTATTTTGTGGAGATAAATAAAAAAAATTTAAAAAAAATAAAAAGTATAAAGAAATAAAGGCCAGCCCAACCCAGCCAGCACCCCAGCACAAAAGGAAAAATAATTTTGAGGGAAAGGGAGGGGTTTCCTTTAGTTAGGGAACTTAACCTTTTGCCACTGAGCCAAAGTGTTAAACTTAATATAAACATGCATATACAAATATTTGTATATATAAATATATATAAAAATTTCCGGTTCTCCCGGTTCTACGGTTTGGTTTACGGGTTTTGACAGTGGCAGAACCGGACAGAACCGAACAGAACCGAAAATTTTCAGTTCGGTCCGGTTCCGTGCAAAACGCTCCGATTCCGGTTCGGTTTCCGGTTCAATCCGGTTTTCTTACACCCCTACAAGTTGGTAGCATATTATTCTTTAGGTGATTGTCAGAGTGTGATCTGGTTGTTCCCGGGCAATACGGCTAGGAGTGGCAGTATAGGACGGACGGACATCCATGGATCCCATTTGTCCAAGTCCATTGAATAAACGGACAGACCAGACCCGTCCAACTAAATTAGCCGGGTTTGGACGGGTTCCCATCCAACAATAATTTTTTTCTGGAACTTGAATTTTTTTTTTTAAACTTATTTTTTTTGGAAAATAATATTGTTTTTGAAAAAATAATATCTTTTTAAAAATTAAATAATAAACGGACAGACGGGAACCCGTCGGGTTTGTCCTGTCTATCCATGTATATAGCTGGACGGGTCTGATCTAACCCGTTTATTAAATGAGACAAAAAATATTATCCATATCTCGTCTAAACTTGAACGGACGGATGAGTTATATGAACAAGTGTCCATATTGCCACCCGTAAATACAGCCCCCACACCCACGTATGAAATATTTGTCCATGTCATTCGATTGTTAGTTTGTTACCCTATAAAGATTTGGGATATTCGTATTGTCCAGTCTTTCAAGAAGTCAATGCAACTGCGGATTCGTTACTTATTTTTCGCTTTTGCCCAAGAAATCCATTAGAAGTGGTTCATGTCTCCTCCTCCTCTCGTTTCTTTAAATCTCCCCGGAGATATTACTGTCTCATCGTCTATATGACAAGTGCCTAGTTGATTGTAACCTTCTTTTTATATAAAAATTGTAACCTTCTTTTTATATAAAAATTGTAACCTTCTTTTTATATAAAAATAGAACTATTAACGACAAAAAAGTTATGTTGTAAATAAAATGATAATAACTTGTATACAAATTTTATTACTATAGTCTATAAGACAACTATTTTATAATAATAAGTCTAAATGTCACCATACTACAATTTATGAGTTTTTTAACAAAATCATGATTTTATTTTAATAATGGACATTTGTTGAGTACTCCCTCCCAGTTTAATTAAACATCGCTTTGACTTTGGACACACATATTAAGGAAGCCGGATAACTCACTGTTTAAGACAGTTTTGCCCCTTACTTTTTCTCGAACGTACGTTAAGGATGCTCGTACGTTCGACAAAAAGCAAGGGCAAAATTGTCTCAAACAGTGAGTCATCCGGCCTCCTTAATATGGGTACCCAAAATCAAAGCGACAATTAATAAAACTAGGAGGGAGTATAAAATACCACGTTAGAAAGAAAATTTAATTAATAATTTAATATAAAATAAGAGAGTGCAAATTTCATAAGGTTTAATTCCTTTGGATTGACCCAACTTCAACCTATCTAAGTTAATATAGTGGGCGTTTGGCCCTTTGGTTCTACTTGGGAAATGACTTTCCCAAGTAGAAAATCTACTCCCTGGGTGTTTGGTAAACACCACAAATCATTTCCACAAAATACATTTTAACAAAAGGCATTTCAAGGCAAGACCAATTGGCCTTGCCTCCCACTGGAGCAAAATGCTCCAGTGGCCAACGAGAAGGCCTTTTGGCCTTCTCTCTCTCCTTTTTTTTTTTTTCAATTTCATTTTAATTTTTTTACTTTATATAACCAACAAAATAAATTAAAAACTAGTACAATAAAATCTCTACCTCAAGATGAATAATTCTAGATCCATTTTTTCTATTTTTATTAATTTTTTAAAAATGGATTTTATACCCTTTATGGTCATTTTACATCCAAACCATAGTTTTGAAAAACTGTTTTACCAAACACCTCAAGTATCTCACATTCCATTTACCAAAAGTCATTTTCCCATAGAACTTTTTCTCATAGAACTTTTCCAACTAGAACCGGAACGCCAAACAGACCCATAGTAGTGGAGCCACAATAGTCCAACGACCTAGTGATAATTCTGGAATCCATGTCATGTGTCAACTTTGCAGAACCGGTGGTACGTGAGGGAGAATGTTGAGTATTAAATATCACATCGAAAAAAAACTCAAATTAACAATTAAATATAAAATTTAAGTTTTTCGGATTGACCTAGTCTCAACCTATCTAAGTTAATATGCTTCTCATTCGTTATTATTTTATGCAGGATTAATGACATTTTTTGTTTTTTTTACTTCTCACAATCGTTTAAAAGTACATTATTCGTTTTTCTATTCTTCATCATCTATTGTTTCTAGTCTTTATGATGACGCAACATGAGACAAGGTTAACTTTCTAGTGAAACGGTGTCATAAAGTAATATTTTTGTCAATATAATTTTAAAAATATTTTAAAAGTAAAGTGAATATTTCTGGAAAATAAGAACACAACAATCCTTTAACACAGATCGCATCGCCCTTGTCAGTTGTCTCTATCCTTTCTACGTCTCCTTCAAACAAGCAAGCCTTGCGCACCATCAACACCTTATATCCCATCCCCATCTATATATGTCCATTACTTTCACACACACTAGAAGCTAAATGGATCCTAAACCAAATCTAGTTAGAGAGTAGATATGAGTTGGCTTTGGGTAAATCTAGGTTACCAGAAGTGAATCGACGCCAAACGGAGTGGAAGAGACACACTAGTGATGAAGATTGGACAATGATTAAGGGGTTCGATCGAGCTTATGGGTTTACGGACTTGGTAGATCGTGAAAAAATAGCTTATATGTGGTGACCGATGACAAGAACGGCGTTGTCGACGTCGTGTGTGGTGGCTGACGAGGTTGGCACTCGGCAGTAGGGATGACAATTGGGTGGGTATGGACGGGTATGAGTATATTAAAACGGGTATGGGCGGGTATGGGTAAATATCCAACTCATACCCATAACTAAATATTCATTATTATCCATACCCAATATGTCCAATACTCAATTGGGTATGCAATGATATCTAATTACACTTATTTATTTATTATTTAAATTAATAAAATTATTTCACCAATTTTTTTTTTTATAATTAAGTGAAAATTTACTATAATTTTATTTTATTTATATTAATTTTTTATAGCATCATATTTCATAAAACTCATTTATAAAAAATTTAAGAAAAATATGAAAAGTGGATGTATAATTACTCATCTTGAGATAAAAATTATATTTTTATAATTTTTAATTTATTTCGTTCAAAGTATTAAGGAAGAAGATTGAGTTTTTATTAAAAAAGAAAAATTAAAAAGATGAGAGAGATGAGAAAAGAGAGAGACAAAACCAAGGAAAAAAAAATCCCGAGAAGTTGAAAAAGATGCGAGTATTTTGTGAGTATTGTGCAGGTATCATGCTCAATTATACCCGCAATTATAAATACGAGTATTATCCATACTCAAACCATACCCACTTAAGCAGATAATTACCCGCTCAAGCAGGTATGAATATGTGAGTATAGGTACCCATTGACATCCCTACTTGGCAGCGATATTAATGGTGGCCTTAAGTAACACAGTCTGGTGGCTTAAAGGGATGAAGAGATCGTTCTGCTACTTTGTTGTAGACATCATTCTCGTACAAGTAAATCAATTATAAATAAATTTTGCGAGCATTTTGCGCTTTAAATTTTTTTTTTTCTGTGCTTCGTTACTATTTTGTGGTCAGTGCTCTTGGTTTTTTTTCTTCTATAAGGGGCACACTGGCACAGCCCACAAGTTTTTGTTTTTGAACAAAATTCTTTATGGAAAAAATTAAATCAGCCCCAATTTTTTTTATCACTTTTAATTCAGATCCTAATTTAAATTTTTTTTTTAAATTGGCCTCCAACTTTTTGCTTTGTTACTCACGTTAGTTTTAACTTATCTACCATTAGTCAAGTAGATCACCGTACCTCAAACTTTGCATTAACACCGTTAAAAAGTTGTCGTTAGTCACACTTTTCTCCCCAAAACGAAGTCATTTTAATATATATATATACAGGCACGGATCCAGCTGGGGTCAGGGTGGGCGGCCCAATCAATTTTTTTTTTTAATAGGCCCATTAGCCCAGCCACAATCTTTCAATTTGGCTTTTCAACTTTGGCCGCACATCAATTAATTGAATTGGCTCCGTTCATCCCTCTCCTCTCCTCGACCAAATCCAATCCCTAGCCTTTGCCTTTGCCTCTGCCTCTCCTCTCCTCAACCAAAAAACAACATCTGTCTTCTTATTTTTCTTATAATAATTCCTAAAGATTTTTTGTTTGTTTGTAAGAAAGTACTCCCGTAATCACCTTTAAAATTTTAACTATCCTTTGTAAATAAACTCATATTTTTCTTCTTATAAAATTATCAACATATTTAGTCCTTTATTTTATAAGGACCTTAAAGTTTAAAATTTTTCAAAAAATTATCTTAGCTTCGCCACTTTATATGTGTCTCCGTTTTAAATTAAATGACATTTTGGGGTTTTTTATTATCTCAAATTAAATAATATTTTACTATTTTTTAGATATTTTTTATCTAATTTTACTAATTATCCTTTTATTATTGAAGAGTGTGAGTATTAAAATATATGTCAAATACAAACTTAAAAAATATGAAAAGAGATATTTTTGGTAGTGTAGAGAATGAGAGAATTATACAAGGATTTCAAAAAATGAAACCTCGTAGAGAACAATTGTAAGAAGTACGTATATTGTATAAATTCTAATGTATAATTAATTTTTTTCTATATTGTCTTCTTATTTATCTTTTTGTTAAGTTTATCTAAATATTTGTTATTTAATTCAATTTTTTGTTCAGCTCGATTGCTTTGCTTTCCCTTTAAAATACTCAAAAAAAAATTTCGGGAGCGCTGCCCCCGAACCCCCACCCCCCTGAAAATAATTTCTGGATCCGTCCCTGTATATATATATATTAAAATTTTAAATATTGGAATAGAATGGAAAGTTAATCGAATATATATTTAACTACATGATAACTAATTAAATATGAAAAAAGAGAACTAACTCTATATATATTAACTGAAAGCAAATTAATCGAAGGTTGGGAACTAACTCTATAATCTACCAAATAAAAGTATATATATATTATTATACTAAATTAGATTTATGTAAAATTTAAAATTATATATTTGTTTGTTTCTTAGAAAAACAGGGGTAATATATATGTAAATAATACATGTATTTTTTCTTTTGTATTATTTTAGTTTAGCAATTTTAATTTGTCTACATTTAATTTACTTAATTACTATTATTATCCTCAATTAAAATTAGTATATTATTAAATTATGTGTTATTTCTTCATTAAAAAAAAAATATGTATAAAAATTATATATTTTATTTAGCCTTTTTTTAATTAATTGTTATTTTATTATTATAGTAATTATTTTATTTTTAAAGTCGGATCGGATTTTTAGGATTAACTTATCAGGGACTGTTTTGATTTTTTTGTGAAAAAGATGAGTCAGTTAATTTGGTAGTTCTTTTAAGTATATAATTTCTAAGAAATAAAAAAAATTACATAATTATAATTTAGTATAATAACATATACTTTTATTTGGTGGATTATTAGTAACTTCATAATTGGGGATAATTAGGTTAGTTATGAAAAAAATTGTTACTTTAATTTGAAAAATTATGTTAGTATTAGTATTTAGGGTTTACGAAAAAATTATTTGTATAATTAATTAATTAGAGCAATGAGAGGAGAAAATATGTCTGGATTGAAATTCGATTAATTTGCTTTCAGTTACTATATATAGAGTTAGTTATTTTTTTCCATATTTAATTAGTTATTATATATTTATTCGATTAACTTTCCATTTTATTCCGATATTTAATTTTTTTAAAATTTTAAATAGTTGATGTCGTTTTGGGGAGAAAAATATAACTAACGGTAACTTTTTAATAGTGTTAATATAAAATTGAGGGTAAAAAGTTTAATTAACTAACTGGGTATAAATTAGAAACCAATGAGTAATAGAGAAGAAGTTGAATTTGAAAAGGACCTTAGTTAAAATCTGACTTAAAAGGAGATAAAAAAAATTGGAGTTGATTTCCCAACATATGATGATAATCATCATGTGACCGCTACTTTAATTTTATTTTTTAATTTTAATATTATTTTCAATTGTTGAAAAAAGGAGCAAGAAGAGGAAGAAAGTTAAATTTTGACGGAAAACAGAGATGCGGGACCCACAACTTATGTGTGGTTTCCCGCGTCCGACATAGCAGCCCACTTGTCATATTTTAATAATTTTTAACGCTCATTTCATATCATATCAGTATGAAGACTATAAACAATAGACGGTGAAAAATAGAAAGACGAACAGTGTATTTTTATCCGGCGGTAAAGAAATGACTTTAAACAATTGTGAAAAGTAGAAAGGCAAAAAATGTCCCATTTAATAGGTTACTTACTTTTTAAAGTTAGTTCAGAAGAATATCAACCGGATATAGTACTTTTTTCAACCCAATTAGTAAATACTCGATTTACTTCTTCATTTATGATTAATTAATTACTATAAATCTCAACACGTAATTATCGATGGAAATTATAAAAAGAATAGAATAAATTGGTTCAAGTTTTCCAAGCGAAAAAAAGAAAGGAGAAAAGAGAAGAAAATTAGAAAAAGTAGGACATATATGGAGTGAACACATCATCAAATGGGTGGAGGGATGATCAATGATGTGTTGACGATATAGGATGACTACGACGAGGACGGTGGTGGTAGGCGAGAAGAAGGGGACGATGAAAGGCTGGTCGCATTCCCATTGTGTTATTTCTAGTCACAACCCAATACTAGGGTTTGGCAATCCCTGACCCAAGCCCTAACGTTGTCTACTACTTTTCTGTCCTCTGTAACATAATCCTACCTGATTGTTGTACTATTCAAACTCAAAACAGCTACTCTCTTCGTCTTTATTTATATGTCTTTTGGAGGTTGGACACAGAAATTAAGGAGATATTGTTGGTGAGGATTGATTACCATAAAGCCTCTATGCTTTTCACATAATTACGACACTGCCCCTCCTCACTTTTCATTTCTCCGCGCCAAATGTGTTCAATTTTTTCCTCATCCCTCCTCTCCCCCCCCCCCACACACACATTTTCAAAACCCAGTTTACAATGTTCTCTCACTCTATACATCCATATTCCCATTTCTCTTTAGCTCTCAAATTTTCAAGCACTATTTTCGTGAAAAATAATGGATGACATCGAATGCGACCCTTTTAACCCCCCCTCAAATGTTGAGATTGTGATAGAAGGTGAAGAATTCCCTGACCGAAATGAAGATGAAGAACAACCCACAAATATCCGTGAAGAAGACGAAGTCCATGAAGAAATGCCAGATGTAAATGTGTGGAACTAGTACCTCACATTGGTGTTCAAAGTAAAGTTACTTCATCTTATAGTAGTATTGTGGAAGTTTGAAGGTGTCCTCTCCTCAATTTCAATGATGTGATATTGTGTTAATGTTAGGTCCAAATCCGATAAGAAGAGAGCTCAGTCATGAGGACAGACTCTTAGCTTATAATATGATTTTGGAAAAAAAGTGTTGGTGGAAAGCTAAAAAAGACAACAACCAAGGAAGCTGCTGAGTTATTCAATGTGAATATTCGATCGATCCAGCGACTATGGAAAAGGGGAAGGGACTCCGACAACTACAATGTTTCTCTACACAGAGTCAAAAATTGTGGCAGAAAAAGGATTCAATTAGATTTGCAGAAAATGAGAGAGATTCATTTAAGTGAGAGATCAACTTTAAGGTCTCTTACTTGTGCTTTAGGTATTTCCAGATCCTTCTTGGCTTCAAAATTGAAAAGTGGAGAAGTGAAGTGCCACAGTAATTACATCAAACCATTATTAACAGAGGCAAATCGGGTGCAAAGGGTTCAACATTGTCTATCAATGATTGATCCAGACTCACTTCCAGCATCTAATACTTTCTACGACATGGAGAATGTGGTTCACATCGATGAGAAATGGTTCCAAATGATAAAAAAAGTCTAGACTTACTACCTTCTTTCGGACTAAGACAAGCCTGTAAGATACATCAAAAGTTTCAATTTTATTCCTAAGATTATGTTCCTTGCAGTTGTTGTTGGGCCTAGGTATGACTCTCATGGGAATTGTATGTTTGATGGTAGGATAAGAGTTTTTTCATTGGTAAATGAGATTGCTGCTATTAGGTTTAGTTCAAATAGGGTAGCTGGAACCATATAAGTGAAGTCGATTCTCAAAATAGATAGGAAAGTCATTAGGCAGTTCATGATTGAACAAGTTTTACTTGCCATAAAGGAGAAATGGCCGAGGGATAGCCTCATGGATCCAATTATCATCCAACAGGATAATGCAAAGATACATATCCATGCAGATGTTGATTTCTTAGCTGCAGTTGAGAATGTAGGATTGAATATTAAATTGTTATGTCATCCTCCTAATTCCTCTGATTTAAATGTGTTTGATCTTGATTTTTTTAGAGCTATTCAATCTTTGCAAGAAAAGAAATGTGCAAGAGATGTAGAACAATTGGTGGAAGCTGTTAAGAAATCTTTTGTTGAGTTTTCTGATGTTAAGGCAAATAGAATTTTCATAACTCTCTAGTCATGCATGATTGAAATTTTAAAAATTAAGGGTTCCAATACTTATATAATCTCTCACATGAAAAAGAAACAGTTAGCTAGGTTTGGTTTGCTTCCATCCAGGTTGTCATGTGATCCACTTCTCATTGCAACTATTGTTGCTCATCTCCCTCCGTTACCATGTAAGACATACTATGATTTGTTCAATTATATACTATCAATCCACTTCTTTAATACTGACATGTTATTGACACTGCCTTATTATTTATTTTTCAGGATACAGAGTGAAAGATTGATTGTTGATGAACCTGACAATTTATTTTTTTGGTTGGGAGAGCCAATTAGAATTGTTAATTTTTGGACAAATACAGTCATTAGATTGTACATTTTGTGGTAGATATAGTAATTAGGTTGTTCATTTTTTGATGAGTATATGGAAAGTAGATATAGCCAACTCTATTTGCTACTGTATCTTTTTGGTAAAGGATGTCACTATGTGTAGGATGGTATAGCAAACACAGTATGCTCTATCTTAACATGTTTGCAACGGTAATTTGCGATTGGTTTGCAATGGTAATTTATGATTGGTCTACAATGGTAATTTATGCTTGGCTTTGAATGGTTGAAAGTGATTGGTTTACAATGGTAATTTGTGCTTGGTTTGCAATGGTAATTTGTGGTTAGTTTGCAGTGGCAATTTGTGCTGTTTCGTGTATTGTTGAAAATAAATGCATGTTTTCCATGCATCTGCTACTGTTGGACAGAAACATTATTGCATGATGCTTTTACCAGTCTGTTTCGTGTATTGTTGGATAAGAAGTGTGTAGTCAAAAGGATTCCACTGCCTCTGCATACCCCAATGAGATTCCTGATCGGTTACTACTTTCTCCAGCTCTTTACCTTCCCAAACCATGCACTGTTTCAAAGACACCCTTTCACACGGCTCTCTGTTACCTTAATTTACCACTATAAATTCTTTCCTTTCATAGTTCTCTTATCAACCCTAAACTTCCACAATTCCATTGTTTCCTCTGTTCATTGTTTTCTTTGCTCTGTTTCTATTTATTTGCAGGTTTTTAACCATGGAACGTAGGGACAAGATAACACTCCTCAACTGTGTGGGACTAGTGAGTGCTCATCTCCAAGATGATATTGTCCAGGTTGAACACAAGGTTCTACAAACAAATCACGACATCTAGCAACTGACAGAGAGAGTGGAGGAAATGAGTCAGAGGAAGGAAGACATCAATGATGATGAAGAAAAGGATTTGACCCTTCAAGCGGATTCCGTAGGTTCCTGCATCACCCATCTGTCTCTTGCAATTGCTCATATGGAGCAAAATAGGGATGTGATGCAGCTGACACTTACCAATGTGAGAGCTGCTATTGATGAGCTCAACAGGTTTGCGAATGTACTCTGTTTCCTTTCAACAAATGTTTGTCATGTTGTTTTGTGTTTTTCTTTAATTGCAAGTTTTGTGATGCAGTTTCAATAAATTGGTTTGCCTTATCATACCAGTGCTTTCTTTAGCTTTATTTCTATTATTTGGTTCAATTTGTTGGCTAAGGAAAGAGGTTCTTAAGCACAAAAGTTGGTGTAATATTTCCAGTCAAATTTCGGCAACCACATAAACAAAGAATTCGAAGCAAAACTGGAATCATAAACCACAAGCAATGAAGTAAAATTGGGAAATCAAAAATTGACATCATTTACAGAACATAAATCATTGCTCAAACGCAAATCAAACTTGAATAACATTGATATTTAAGCTACAATTTACATCATTCTGCCAGTGCCAACATATTGCACAACTGGTCGGAGTTTCCACTACACCATTCACTTCCTAACAAAACCAAAAAAAATATTTCTTACAAGCAAGGTACAACCATTCTAATCTAGGAATATACATCCACAACACAACTATGTTCATCAACAAAAACCCCAACTAATCAACAACATACAAAATACAAACCAATACTTTGGTTTCATGAGTAGAAAGATGGAAGTAGGAGACACAACATTTCAATAAAATCTGGTTCTCTGCTTGGGTCCTCTAACACATACATACCTGCAATTGAGAGCTTGTTGAGGTTGAAATCTCTTTCTCCCTTGTACTTGGCTGCCAACAGTTTCTCCTCAGTAGATGATTCGTTTAAGTCAAAATCATGAATCACTTTGGGCCGTGATTCAGAAACCATAGACTTGACACTCATGTCCTCCACGATTGCCTCCCTCTCCTCGCCGGAATCTTCAATCACCGCTTCCGCAACTATATCCCCATTATTATCGTAGGTATCCTCCACGATTGCCTCCCACTCCTAGCTGGAATCCTCAATCACCGCATCCGCAACCATATCTCCATCATTATTGTAGGTATCTTCCACGATTGCCTCCCTCTCCTCGCCGGAAACCTCAATCACCGCATCATCGGCATCTTCCGCAATTCCAATTGAATCCCTAACCACCATGTTCATGCAACCATCAAATTCAACCACGTAGTCGTATTGAGAATCTTCTCAATACTGGACGCTTTCCATGATGGATTTGAGCAAGATAGATAAACCCAAATTTTCTATGGAATGGAGTAATAAATTGTGGACTAAATCCAAATAAAAGATAATGAGAACTGATTTGTTACCTAAATTTTCATTTTCCACCCGATTAGATTTTCAATTTCCCTCCTAAATTTTCAAAAATTTGAACGAAGTGGCTATTTGCAAAAGAGAAGCTTGAAATGGCAGAGAAGGAGCTCGGATGCGTTTATGTTTACTGCCAGGGGCAAGATGGTCACAGTGAAGCAGAAATGGTTTTGGGACACAAGAACGACAACCTTTGGTAAGCGCAGGAAAAAAGTGTAAACGACGTTTTTACAAAAGACGGAGGGAGTAAAACATGGATACCTTGAGAGCACATAATAAATTGGAGTTTTAACCTTTTAAGAACTGCATCAATTCGTTAATCTTCTTTAAAATGTAAAAGAAGAGACAACCGTGTATCATGAAATTGCTTTGCACAGGATCCTTGCACACAACTGCAGAGCTGAGCCACCAAACCCAATAACACCAAACTCAATAACACAGGGATGTGGATAGGAAAAGAAAAAACATTTAAACATTGCAGACCAAAACCATGTTGGAAGGCCACTAGAGCAAGGTAATGTGCTCATCATTGGGTGTTTAATCACCCAGATGATTCATGTCTTTTCCTCTACATAGACGACTTCTGACAAAAAAGGCCACGAACAAACAATCAATCATACGCATCAGTTAAAAGCACACTATCCATGCAGCTTGAGGAAAATTATCACATGAAAGGACTTGAAAATAAAAGAGAAAAAAACGATGTATCAGCAGATAAAAAAGGAGAGAATTCCGTACCAAAGGGAGAATGGAAAGTACAAACTTAAAACAAAATGATTATAGCAACCAAATTAATTGTCTTCAACAAAATTCGCCACACAAGACAAAAGTTTCACATTGCCAAATGATTTTGATAATAAAAACATATCATGTCACCCAAAAAGATGAAAATTAAAATCATTAACTAAAAATATTTAATAACCAGCTCTACGTAAGGGACTTGTACAGAGGTAGCCAAGGATGTAATGATACTATGAACAGAAAATAATAAGTACAGGAGGATAGTCTTGCTAAACCTGCAGGAAGCAAAATTGTAATAATGGCCATCTTCAAAGTCATACGAGGCTTGGAAGACACTTACAAGAGGTATAAAGCAGGTACACAAATAGTGAACTGAACTGACCTCTCACATCACGCCAAGTATTTGGATGCTGTTGGTCTATCCAATAGTTTTTACATTCACCTACAAACCCCTCCTGCACGGGATCTGATCATTCTGACACAGGTAAACCAATAGGTTCTGATAATTCAGCTAACTGCTTCTTGCCAAGCTTGGATACAAGTTCCAAGGAGATGAAGTGCTTCGACAAATTTGAAAACTCTTCCTCCTTGAAATTGTATATTGCTTGATGCTTTTTTGATTCAACAATTGCGCCTTCAGCCTCATCAAGTAGGAGGTTAGCTTCTTCAGTGTCACCTAGCTCTAGAGCAGCAAATCTTTCAGCTGTGGCAGCACTAGCAACCAAATCTAATTGTTGGACTCTAGCCATTGCAACCTCCTTTTCTTTGGACAAAATGAGTCCCTCAAAATCATGCAATCTTCTAAAAGTGTCTTTAATATATCCCTCAATCTTCTCAAGCTCCAAAGAAGCATTTTCCAAGTCCATAAGCACATTGTCCCTTTCAACACTTAATGACTTGGCTTCAGCAGCTAAACGTGCAGCTTCCTTAAAATTTCTTGCCGCAGCAGCAATCTTCTTTTCTGCTTCTAATTCAGGTACTCTTTTATCTATGAAAAGAATCCTCTGTTTGAAGGATGATATATTTTGTTGGATGCTTGACTTTGCTGAAGAGAACTCCTAGAAATATAGATAGATTTAGAAATGGCATGGGATGGGATGGTTGGTAAGGATGCAAACTGAAAGAATTCATGAATGTTTATAGTTTAACAAGTTAATCTTTGAGAAGGAAAAGAGTTGTAATATGCCGTCTAACTCGTGTAAATCATGAGAGTACATTAATTACATCTTGAAACTCTTATGAAAAGTAGGATTACTTTAGGTTCACCATTTGAATAGATAACACTTTTCATGTATTTGTAATTCAATTTCAAGTAGTGTTGTTGTATAGATGAGTGGTGAGTTTGGTCACTTGTTCAGGGCCCCAGACATGATCCATAATTCGACCTTCAGATTACTTTTATTCCATTAGCCACATTGATGGCACAAGGAGACAGTTTTATCTTTGGTCATGCAGGTCTACTTAGTAAAATTGCTATTTCTATGACATCACATTTACAAATAATGCATGGACATCAACCCACACATAGTCAAGAAATATATAACCTATTCAATCTCTCTACCCTTTCCGTGCAGGAGACTAATTTCATTCAAGCATTGCCAAGCGGATGGAGATAACTGTCCAAGCCTAGTTTGATCTATTCCCAGGCTTGAACTTAAGACATGAGTTAAGGGTGGACGGATGCTTACTACTCAACCACAACCAAAGTTGGGAAGCTGAGTATTTGACACTATTTCTATTAAGGGATTATCAGAGGAAATGATGATAAACAATAAAAATAAATATTTCGGAAGGGAAGTCAACCTTTAGCGAAGCTCTTACGGAAGAAACTTCCTTCTGAAGCATTTGGACATCCTCTGTAAGGTTCTCCTGGGTCTTCGCAAACCTCATTGTATCTTCCCTGGATTTTAAAATTGAAGTCTGCAAGTTCTTTCTCAGCTCGACAACTTCCTGGTATGCTTTTGCTTCATCTTCAGAAAACATGGCTAGCTCCCTAAGCTTGGCACCCTTATCTTGCTCCTTAGCAACCAACCCATCAATTTCCTGCTTTTTTGTTGACAACACGTCACTCTGAAAGTGCACCTTAGCAAGGTCTGATTGCAAGTTGTTATACTTCGTTTCAATGTTTGATCGGATCTCCTGAAAACCGGCAAGAACGTCAGTGATCCTTTGCTCAACTGCTTTGATTTTAGCATCATTCTCTGATATCTCCATTTCCTTCCGTTTGACTAGAATGAGTAGTTGCTGGAGTTCATCAGTGAGTACATTTTTTTTCTTACTAAGAATTTCCCGCTCTCCATTATCATCCTCGATGGAATGCTCGATGGAATCATCCAGGGTAACACGTACTTCCTTCATGAGATGAGATTCAATATCTAATTCAATCTTCATAGCCTCCAAGGCTTCAGTAGAGGAAAACCGCTCCTGCGTTTGTCGCAAAGAGAATGCTTGTGCTTCTTCCAAGACTAAACTTGCATTTTGATGTGCTTCCTTCGCAAAATGGCTGAGAAGAGAAGCACAGTCTTGTTCAGCAGCAATCAGGAAATCAAGAGCATCGTGAACCTGAGAATCAGTGGTAAGGCAAAGGGTTTCGGCCTCTTTGATGGCAAGGACAAGAGCTTGCCTCTCCTTCTCTGCGGAAGCCAGGCTCTCGCTGATCCTTTCAGCCTTCTCGAAATCTTCAGCCTCACAGGCATCCTCTAACTGTGATTCAAGGAGGGAGCGGTTGGCAGACACTAAATTGAGATTCTGGGCAACTTTTCTTCTATTCCTGATGGATTCTTTACGGGCTGTGGACGCAGCGGCAACTAACTCCTGGGCGGCTCTGAGTTTGTCAGAAATTTTGTCCTTGATGAGTTGAAATTGTGTATCATATTTGAAAGGAGCGTTATCTTCATATTCATGACAATGGTGATTAGGAGCAGCAGGAGGAAGTAGGGATTGAGATTGAAGCTGAGGCTGAGGCTGAGTACGGAGATTGGGGATAGGAAGAGGAGTAGGGGGAGAAGGTAGAGGCTGAGATGGGGGATCAAAATCATCAAAAGAAGTGTTGTCCCTGCCGTAACCGATCCGGGGGCCGGCGGCTCTCTTTTTCTTTCTGGATGAGTGTCGAGAGATTATATCGGAACCAGTAGTCAGATTGGAAGTAAAAGGGGTAGGAATTGGTTGTGATGTGGAAGTTAGGGTTTGGGTTTGAGTTTGGGTTTGTGCTTGGAGGGGAGCGAGGATGGTAAGGTCAGAGAAAAGGTTCTCATCAAGAGGTTCTGGCACACCAATCCCCAGCGAAAGCTGCTGATGGTGATCGGCCGTTGATGCATCAGGTGCGATACAAGCATCATCAACAGTAGATGGAGATGGGGAATGAGGCAGAGCACCATCACGTTCTTCTTTCTCGTGAACCAACTGAGAAGGCGTAAACAATTCCATCCCCTCAAATAGAGAATCCATCCCATCCTCCTCCATCGCCATTCCTTACAAACCTCCTCCTCCTTTCTTTTCTTCTCTTTCACCTTTCTCAAACTTGGGTGCTCCCGCACTGCTACTGTCAAGTAATTTCACTCCATTTTCTGCTCTGCCCGTTTTGACTCCACACCACGCCAGAAGATGAACTGGACATTCTTTGGGATGCCACTTTTTCCATCAAAGCGGTAGGCCCAAACCCACATCGCTGAACGTGGCCCCTTTTGGGCTTTCCAAGCTTCCTGTGAAAGCCTAACGCTCGCCGTGGGCTGGGGCAAAATGATGAAATGAATGAAAAATATTAAGCTGCATTTCACAACACAAAATTTCTGTTTTGCAAAAAAACAACAGAAAATTTTGCAAAATTTTCAATTCTGTTTCATAGCTACAGTACATTTTCTATTTTTCAGCCTTAAAAAATTCGAAATCGTATTCACCTAACAACTATTTCTTATTTTTTTGAAAAACAAAAGCTACTATTTTTGTTAAATCAATTTTATTTTAATTAAAAAACAATGCTAATGTTTTTTTGAAAAAAAAATTATAAACTAAATAGTAGCATATTTTAATTTGTTAAAGATCAAATATAAATATGCTAAATATATTCATGTCTAAATTCAAAAGCACAAGCCATTTAGGGAAAAAAATTGGAACATTTTTAGAAAATTTTTCAAAATCTGTTTCACAGCAACATTTTTCAAATGGAAAATTTTGAACAAATTTTTCAGTTTTGCAATTGCAAAACAGATTTTCAGAATTAACACTACAAGTTTAGAAAATTTTACAAACGCCATATTTGAAGTTTTACAATTGTAAAACGGATTTTCAGAATTAACACTACAAGTTTAGAAAGAATGTAAAAAATCCAAAAAAAATGTATAAATTCCAAAAAAATGTAACAATTCCCCAAAAAATGTAAAAAATCAAAAAAATGTAAAAATTCCCAAAATAAATTAAAAAATCTATAAAACAAATTAATCTAAAAATTCAAAATTTTTTGTCAAAATTCCAAAAAACATTAATTAATCTAACAATCCAAAAAATATAAAAATTCCAAAAAAAATAAACAATTCCAAAAAATGTAAAAATAACCAAAAAAACGTTAATTAATCTAAAAATTTAGAAAAATTGTAGAAATCCAAAAGAAAATTAATTAATCAAAAAATTCCAAACAAATTGTAAAATACGGAAATTAATCTAAAAATTCAGAAAAATGTTAAAAATCCAAAAAAAATTTAATTAATTATAGATTTTTACATTTTTCTCGATTTTTAGATTAATTACTTTTGTTTTGGAATTTTTACAATTTTTGGAAAAATATTTTTAGATTAATTTTTTTTTTGTAATTTTACACATTTTTTGTGAATTTTTACATTTTTTTGGTATGTTTTACAATGATTTTTGGAATTTTTATATTTTTTTGGATTTTTAGATTAATTAATTGTTTTTGTGAATTTTTACATTTTTTTGGAATTTTTACATTTTTTGGATTTTTAGATTAATTAAATATATTTTTGAAATTTTTACATATTGTTTCTGGATTTTTGGGTTAATTAATTTTTGTTTAGAAATTTTAAATTTTTTAAGGATTTTTTACAATTTGTTTTTGGATTTTTTATATTTTTCTAATTTTTGTAATTAAAGTCAACAGTCAATACTAACGGTCTGTTAGTCAAAGTTGAATAGTATTTTTAAAAGCGAGGAGAGGTTTCTGTTTTTTGCTTTAGTACAGAGGGCCTTTTTACTGTATGGTATATCGAATTATCGACCGAACTAATGTTAATGTTTGTAATTCCAATGTTCCAAAATTATATTTTTACTTATTTAGTATTTATCAAACTAATGTTTGTATGTAATTCGATATTACCATAATACCGTACCAAATTTATTGAGAGTATTGGTTAATTAATTTTCCAGTATATATTGATCTAATTTTATTCGTATGAATTTAATTAGGAGTATTGATTAATTAAAACAATTGGAACATTGGAATCAATTTACTAAGATTAATTTTAGATAAATATAAAAAAAGGTGTATCTTTAGCCATATTTATTCTTATTTGTTTAGGATGTATGAAGTTATTTGTTTTAAATCGAGTTTGTATTTATTTCATAATGTAATTTTTGATAATAACATGATAAAAAATGTTATTCATTACAATGTTAAACATTGAATTTTACTCGTATGATTTTAATTAGGAGTATTAGTTAGTTAAATATCAATTATGAAGTATTTTTAGCACAATTTGTATCAATTTACATAAATTATAAGGGTAGATATGTCTAAACTAACATTTTTTTTAGATTAAAAATATGAATTTATTAAACTAGAGTAAAAAACAAATATTGGAAAATGTTTGCAAGACAGAAAATTTTGCAAAATTTTGGTTGTGAAACAGATTTTTCAAAATTTTCCAGTTTTGCAATATTTTCAGAAAATTTTCAGAAAAAATTGCGTTATGAAACAATCCCTTAATGTGCTTAAAGTGTAAACCAAAAGCTGCAAACTTGCTGTTCTTTTTTTCAAATTTCAATTTACTATATAAAACACTTGACTATTTTCTTTTATCTTTTAACAAAGGTATATTTTAAAACATTTTTTAAGAACAACATTGCCCAAAAATAAATAAATAGATAAGTTGATGTATTCAAATCATAACTTTTTTTAGTTAAAAAGATTTTAGTTTTTTTCTATCTCCCAGAGTGTCATCATCGATCTCAAAGGTTAATGATTCTTCCGATATAAATTTCTTTCATTTCTAAACTCAAATATGAGATTTGAAATAAGAATGAATAATAAGTCTAGGATATGAGGTCCAGTTAGAAAAACACAAGTCGTGAGAAAAGAAGTCTCTTATATATAACTAGTCTAAGACTCGCACGTTGCGCGAATTATATTATAAACAATTATTCATACTATATATGTTAAACAATATTTGTTAATTCCGCATAACATGTACCATAATAGTTTACATAATAATAATAATAATTTTGACAATTAAACACTAATGAATTCAAATGAAAATAAATAAAAATGCAACTAACCTTAACTTGCATAAATACCACAATCAACACTTGTAGACATCTCCAACTATTTTTGTAAATAAAACGAACATGTTTATGCACTTATATAGAGAATCATGCAACTTTTTAAATTCTTGAACATTATCTCTTTCAAATTCCATATTAAATTGCATTAAATTTAATAGATTAATTGTGCATATTAAATTAATTTAATAGTGCAAGTGAAAAGTTCTAAAGTTATATATCATAAATTGTATTAAAATTAATAAAGAAGTATATAATTTTATTAAGCACACCAAAAATTTTCATGTTATCTAATACATTAATTGAGTAAAAATAATAGTATAAAAATATTAAATAAATAGAATTAAAAATTATTATATGTTATATATCAACATATTAGCAATTGCAAAATGACAAATGGCAAAATTGAAAGAATTCATGGATCTTAGATGACTTCCTCTCAAGCTTTTATACAAACTTTCACCACATAACTTTTATATTTAAATACATATATAGATTATCTATGAATTGAATCTAGAAATATTTGTTTTTTTTTTTTTAATAAGCAGAGATTATATTAGAAACCTGTCATGAAGATCATGACGAACATAACAAAAGTCAGCTGTCCAAGCTAGGCAGCACAAGCAGAAAACGAAACCAACAAACTAAGAAAGCAAGAAAGATAAACCTCCGGGCTCAGGAAACAACAACCTGACTACTAAAAAGCCAAGCCGGAGTCTGCATCATATCAGCTAGACTGAAAGCAAATGAATGATCCTTACTCTTTAGCCACCAATGCCATAAGGAGAATATCATATTCACACACTGCCATTCCGTTACCTCTTTTTGCCTAAAGACCTTCGCATTCCGGCGTTTCCACAGGGACCAAATCACCGCGTAGAACAGAGTTGCCCATTGCCTGCCAGCGTGCTTGTCGTGGCTTGGAAGATAATGTCCCCAAGATCTCCAAAGTCCCGCGAGATCGCGAGGTTGGCACCACACCACCCGAAGCCAACACATGATCAACTCCCAAACCCTCCTGGCCACCGCACATCCTAGGAAGAGATGAGTAGCATCTTCCGAGCTGTTATTACACATTGGACAGATATTCTGATCTTCCGTGATCATGTTACGTCTCTCTAAGAACGTCCTGGTCACTATTCTTCCCCTCAAAGATAGCCACAAGAAAAACTCAACCCGAAACGGAACCAGCCCCGTCCAACAGGACTGAAGCAGGGGTATGGAATCGTACCTTGTTGCCTCCCATTTCTTATACCCCGAATGCACCGAGTATTTCCCAGTTTGTTCGAGATCCCAACGGAGCACATCCTGGTGCCCCCCCCTACGCGGAGCCGGCAACCGATCACGTAAGCTCGCCCACTCCTCATTCTCCCACTCAAACAGCCCGCGCCTCCACTCTCTATGCCACTCCCAGACCATCCCTTCCTAATGGCCGAAATCCTTGACAGTCCCCTGCTGAGCTTTCGATAAATGGTACAACCTCGGATGAAGCACGGCCAACGACTGTTTAGCAGCCCACGGATCCCACCAAAAGCTCGTGTCTTTGCCCTCTCCAAGCTTAAGCGTCAAGTGTTCAGTCCATAGGTCAAAAAAATCACTACCCCGCCCACATAGTTGAATGATATCGCTCCAAATAGGAGACATATGCTTCTCACGCTCCTTCCATAGGTCGCCAATAGACCTCAAATTATATTGCTTGCGAACTATCTCGGCCCATAACTTACCATTGCCCTGCACCACCTCTCAGGCCCATTTGAAGAGTAAGGTCACGTTCCTGTCTTGCAATCTCCCTATTCCCAGCCCCCCGTGTGTCGTAGATCTCGTCACTTCCTCCCACTTCACCTTGCTCAACCCTCTTTTATCGTCCTTCCCACTACATAAAAATCACCGCATCACACCCTCACATTGCTTGACCACTACTCTAGGCATCCTGTAGATCGACATGTTATAGATGGGAATGCTAGCTAACGCCGATTTGATCAAAGTCACCCGCCCCCCCACAGATAGAAGATGACCCTTCCAAGTGGACAACTTTTTCCTAAGCTTCTGAACCAAGAACTGCCACCCTGCTATCCTACGCGGCTTAAAGCCAACCAAAGAACCCAAGTACTTGAAAGGGAGGGCTTCATACTTACATCCTGCCCGCGAAGCTAGAATCCCACCAATTTGATCACTCAAATTCACCCCCACCAGGGTGCTTTTGTGGAAATTAACCCGAAGGCTAGAAAAAACATCAAACCACCTCAACGTTCCTTTCACCCCCTGAATTTCAGCCTCACTATTATTCACGAAAACCAAGGTGTCATCAGCAAACTGAAGGTGGCTCAGCTGCCACCCAGCCTCCATATTACCTACCCCACGCAGAATTCCCACTTCCTCTGCTCTAACGAATAACCGATGTAAGCCCTCAGCCGTAATGTTAAAGAGAAATGGGGACATAGAACACCCCTGCCAAAGACCTCTCGCCACCCCAAATTGGCCCGACGGTGATCCATTCACTAGCACAGAGACCCTATTAGTGCTAATACACTGCCGAACCCAACCCCTCCACTTCTCTCCGAACCCCATGTGTCTCATCACATCCTCCATGTACTCCCATTCAACGGAGTCATAAGCCTTTTCGAAGTCTAGCTTGAAAAGCAGCCCCTGCTGCTTGGTCACCTACAATTGATGGACCACCTCACTCGCTGTCATGACACAATCCAAGGTTTGACGCCCTTTAATGAAGCCGTGTTGAACCTCGCTGATGACTGATGTAATGATCTCACTGAGCCGCTTAGCCATAATCTTGGAGACAATCTTGTAGTAGCTGCTAACCAGACTGATCAGCCTGAACTCACAGAACTGTTTAGCTTCAGGAATCTTCGGAATGAGGGTAAAAAATGATGAGTTTGCCCCGGCCGGAAGCTTCCATGTTCTGAAGAATTCCTTAATCAACCTGCAGTAATCTCCTCCAATGATTCCCCACGCCTTTTGCAGAAAGCGCAAGGAGAATCCATCCGGTCTTGGGGATTTCCTCCCGTCACACCCTTTAACCGCCTCCCAAATTTCAGCCGGCGTGACCTCCTTTTCCAACCCTGTTGCTTCCTCCTCACTTAACTTGGAGAACCCCAAATCCTGGATCCTAGGCCTGTCCCAGCTAACTGACCGGAAAAAAGCCTCGTAGTACTGCGAAGCTGCACTCTTGATCTCCGCCGGGGTCTTAAGAGTAGAGGTAGGAGTCACAATCTCTCTAATGGCATTTCTCCTCATATCTATCTTTGCTATCCTATGAAAATATCCTGTATTCCTATCCCCGTGGACATTCCATTTAACTCTGTTCTTTTGCTGCCAGAATCTATCCACCCGATCCTGTTGTTCCCATAACTTACTACGAATGGTGGAAAACTCTTCCTGCTCCACCTGATTCATGGGGAGGTCATCCGCCCTGCGATCCATTGCCTCATAACTCGCTTGAAGATCTCTCAGTCTAGTCTCAACGTTGCCAAATATTTCCCTATTCCAAAAGCGAATTTTTTCTTCAAGAATCGCATTTTACGAACCACACTGAAGTTCCTAGGAAATTCAGCTCCTGCCTCCAACCACCATCCCTCTACCAATTTTCTGAACTCATTGTCTTCCCACCAGACCGCTTGGTCTCGGAACGGCTTCGGCCCCCAATCCATCTTATCCCGACGAAGGATCAAAGGCGCATGATCTGACCCATTCTTGTCAAGGGCCGAAAGCTCGCAATGCTGAATACAACCGAGCCAACCAGCCTGCACGAACACTCTATCTATCTTGCTCCTGCTAATGGTATTCGACCAAGTAAACCGCCTACCAACCAGCGGTATGTCTTGCAGCCTACAACGGTCTACCCAACTCTGGAAATCCAACATACCCTTCGAGTAACCTCCTCCATGTAAGCGGTCAGACGGGGTCAAGATCTCATTAAAGTCACCTGCAACCAACACAGGGTGACTCGAATAACTATTTTCGAACCCAACGACTCCCACAACTGCTCACGGAGCGTAGCAGTGTTAGGAGCATATACATTCAAAACAACACACCTCAAATGATTCTCAGTGAGCTCACCCTCAAGCCAGATATACCTATTCCCCACCTCCGAATGATCCAACTGAAAAGCTTTAGAATCCCACATCGAAATCAACCCCCCTGATCTACCTATCGCCGGCGCAGAAGCCCATTTAGTATCATTGTCCCCCCTAACCCATGTATAAGGAAGTCATCCACCACGTCCCTTTTACTCTCTTGCAGGAGGCAAAACGGCACCTGATCACCCCGAAACATATTTTTGATGAAGCGTTGCTTCCTACTCGACAAAAGACCCCTACAGTTCCACGAAAAGATGTGCACCATTGGACTACTGTAGAACCCGTCCCTCCCACAACCTAACTTCGAACATTTCCCACTTCCTCTCCAAACCTCTCTCGGTCAAAAATACGTAGAACGTCCTCATTTACTTGATTAGTGATTGACATAATGCGTCCAATTCCCCATGTATCTGTTTCCACCATAATCGCCTCGCGCAACCTGTTTATACTAAGAACCTCACTATCCTCTACCTGAAATACTCCTGTGTCCGAGTTCCCCGATGTGTCGGCCGAATGTAGGTTGCCCGTCTCTGCCATAATCTTCTTGGTCTTCCTCTCTTTTTTTCTCGTTGTAACCAAAGGAAAAACACCAAATTCTCTCTCAACCGGCGCCCGAGATTCCATCTTTGTTAGGGGCGTTTCCTTAACCTCACTCTGCTGGTCTTTTTCCCTCGGATCAGCCCCCTCCTTCTCCTCAAAGCCCTCGGCGTACATTTCCTCATCCGAGTCCTCCTCTGCTGACTCCACTCCTAGTTTCTAATCAACATTGGAGATCATCCCCTGCATTGGTTCCTCATGACAATCAATTAAATGGACTCTGTTCTCCAATCTTGCCCGAATCGTACCTTTTATATGTGGCTGATCCGTCGATATGAGGATCCTTGCCACGTTAAACCTCTTCCAAGCTAGAGTGCAATCGTCCACTGCCACTACTTTCCCCCACTGCGCTCCTAACTTCTCAAAGGTCTCTTGGCCCCAACTTTGTACCGGGATCCCCGAGCATTGAACCTAGCACAATCTGCCCACCTTAGATAGACCCTCGGTCCAAGGAACCACCTTGGAAAACACACGGCTAAATTCCTCTGAAGTGTTCGCGAGTGCTTTCTCCACGTCCTCCTATTTTTCAAACTCTACCCAGATCAATCCCCTCCCTAGGATTATGGTCTCACAAAACCAACCCAACTCAAGCAAAAGTTCCCTAACATCTGGGATATCCTCTATCTTACGAAGAACTCCAACCATGCTCCTCGCTAACCAATCTCTATTTTCTGCCGGAACCGAAATCTCAATCAATTCCCCTTCCTGAGCGTCAACTTCCACGTCCTTGGCTAGTGGTTGGACCTTCTCTACCTTCTCTACTGTCTCTTGCACTTGATCCTGACTTGGTACCTGACCAACTTCCGGTCGAGCCTGACCGTCCGTGTCCCGTTTGAATTGCCGGCGCTTCCCAGGGTCTTCCTGGCTGCGACGCGCTGTCCTCCCTACCTCCGACCTCAAAACTTGTGAGGCTGGCCTAGCTATGTTTGCCCTGATGGCTGAAGCACCTATACATTGACGATCCAGCGCCAATTCCATGTCAATTCTATTCACTACCCGGTCGAAACGAATGAACCCAAACCGTTTCCCACTTCTATTTTTCCTTGGCGGGATGAACACGTCCATAACCCTACCACATGGAGGTAATCTCCACCGTTGCGAGGCTAAGTATCGAAGAGCCCGATGATCCACGTGCAACGGAAGATTCTCCACGTAATATGTCACTGCCGACGGCGACTCCCTCTTCGTGCCCAACGGCTCCCTACCTAGCGCCATTACCAACTAAATGATGCAGACAGGTGGATATTTTATGCCAACTGCAGTGGGCAGCTGGTATTTTGAGGACTCCGGCAGCAGTGGGCTGGCCGGAGGGGGTGGGGCTGGCAGCGGTGGTTTGCCTACCGGTGGCTAGGGTATCCTATTTTTGCAGTTGAGAGCTAATTTTTTTTAGGTTTTTCAACATTGAAATTTTCTGAGCTCGGGTTCGAACTGGGTACATTTAGTGTGTGAGCCTATGTGATAACCAACTACACCACCCAGGCATGGTTAACAAAATATTTCTAATAATCTATAAGATATTATGTTATACTTAACTAAATACATGTTTGCAAAATAAAATGAATAATTAAAAATTAAACTTAAGAAAGTATGACACTAACTTTGGTTCTTGTGAAGTATGCACCATCTAATAGAAATGTATAACAAATTGAAAATTTGTGAACACTTATATAGAGGATCATGCTAGAGTAATTTTTCAAATTCTTGAACATTGTCTTTTCAAATTCCACCATTAATATTTTAATTAAATTGTATTAAAAGAATTAATTATACAAATTAAATTAATTAAATAGAGTAACCAAAAGGTTTTTTTAAGTTATGAAAGATTTTTATTTCTTTTTATTATCATGTGTCAAATTCTAAGATATCAAAATAATAACGCATGGTATCATGGGAGAGTTTTAAAGATCCTAAGTGACTTCCTCTTAACTCACCAAAAGAGTTTCACCACGTAATTTTATATTTATATAGATATAGAGTTGAAATTGAGTATCCCGAACCACCAAATTGATTCTCCTTGCTTTGCTTTGCAAATTCGTACAAAGGAGCATATCTTTGGCTAGTACATAACAACATTTTGTATGTTGGCATTACGGTTAAAACAGATTTTATTGTGGGTGAAAGTGCTATATATAAAATTGCAAAAGTACCGTGTAAGAAGAAAATTATTTGGTTAAGACTGTTATTAAAATTGTGATTAAGAGGTAAAATGGTGATAAAAAACAATATGTATTTTTAATACAATTTAGATTCAAATAAATATTTTCATATATTTTTTTGTACGTGAATGCATCATCAATATTAATAAATATATTATAAAAAAATTGTTTAAGAAAATAACGTAACATATTAATGCATTTTTTAACTTTATTAACAATTGATACATTTTTTAATCTTATTTAACAAATGAATGTAACAGAAGTACATGGATTTCTACGCCATCATATTATTCAAATAAACATAAAAATTAGAAAATTATATTATAATATTTACCATACCACAAAATTTATTTCAAATATTAGGATTTTATTTTTGTATTTTCGGTATTGTCACTCACTATCTATTCTTATCTTTGTCAAATGATATTTCTCTTTAAAATTTAAAAAAAATGTATAATTTTTGAAAATGAATGACATTAAACTTACTTTAAAATATTACTCATCATATTAGTCTTACAAACAAGAAAACTTCTTAATAAAATATAAAGTTGATACTCCTTATCACTTAATACCATAAATATAATAATTCAATGTGGTACGAATATCTCAATGAAAAAAATTTCATTGTTAAACTACTGATCGGTTGTCGAAACTGTAAAAAATAATAAGAATAAACCTTCTATCAAGTGCACAAGAAGGGGGTTGAGAGAATTGTTGATTAAACTAATATTAAACTAAATAAAGTAGGTAAATAAAGATGTAAAATCAGATGGGAAAAGATTCTAGCAGAGGCTCGTTCTCTGGTTGCATCTAGGCCTAGTCAATCACTAGTGCAGATATATTCCACTCCTATGTCATAGGTATGCTATAGGGGCCAGGTAAGCTTAGTCCCCTTGCTCTTCTTCGTGTGAGAAGCTACCTCAAGGTACGTTTATGAGGTAACCTTGACACTCTGCCATCTCCCAAGGTACGTTTATGGGAGCAATACTCAGAGGCCCATTAAGCAGAGAAAAGACACACCTAGGGAGAGACATTCAATACGTTCGAGGCACTACCCTAGTTGCTTACTTGCCCTAGTCAGATTGGACCAGTTCTACGTGATGACTCTGAACTAGTTGTCTACTTTACTATGTAGTCTCACGTTAGTTATTACTACAAAGATGACTTTAATTACCTAGATTCAATTAAGAGTTGATCAGGCTTCTAATTAACCCTAGATAAATTGGCAAGATCTTGACAAGTAAGCAAATACGAACAAGGAATTTATTAAGTCCGAATTGACTATTCTAAGCAACCATTGAATCTCCTCTGCTAAGACAAAGGAGCTTAGTCGCTCATGCTAATAACAGAACAAATAAAATAAATTAATAAATAAATAAATAAATAAATAAATAAATAAATTAAAGATGAAAAGAAAATATAAATTAAAAGAAAAAGGTACCGACCGGAGCTATGGCTCCGGTTTATTACAGAAGGGGCCAGAGGCAGTGGTGGAGAAAACCTCTAACCGAAAGTGGTAAAAAGTTTGATAATCAAAAAAAGTGTTTAACCCTAGATCTAGAAGCCATATATATAGGCTACAAAATAGGAAGTCTAGATAAAGATAGAAATATAAAAAAATGGAATTCTACTTCTAATAGAATTACTAAAGATGGGAATAAAATCCTTGCTGGAATAGAAGACCGCAGGGAATGGGATTCTGAATCCGCTGGAGATCCTCTTCGGGAATTTCCTCTTGTGTGTCGGAGTTGTAAGCATCTGCAACGCTCGATAGCTAGGCCTAGATGATCCGTAGCTAGGCCTCGACACCTAATGCTCTAGCAAAATTCATCCAAAATGTGTGTATTCTGCATCTTCCTTTCTTTAGTTTGAAACTGCAAAAAAGATGGAAACAAGGAAAAATTAGCAGTATCACACTCCCCTTTGCTTTTAGTGGTACTCTTTGAGCACTATTATCCTCTCTTTTTGTTTTCTCTTTTTTTTTGTTTTTTTTGAAAAGAAGAAAGTAGCAGAGGTAGTGTGAACCTTTTTCCATTTCTGATTACTAATTGATGCAACTTTTCTATTCGATGTTACCATAATTCTGCTTCCAGCACCAAGGTCTTGATGTGTTATCTTCCCCCACACTTAGGCTTTTTTGCATCTAGTCCTTGACGTCGCCATCGATGAGTGTCGCTCACTTGCCAAGGAAAAATCAAGGAAAAACAGGCTCGATTGGTTTTGAGGAAAGAGAATGGAGGAGTAGGTGAGTTGTCAAGGGCAAGGTGTAAGAAAAAGAAGAATTAAAGAAAGATGCAAAGTTCTTTGTCATTTTGTCGCTTTCCCATGTCTAATGGTGCCTATACTCTAGATCTCATGCAAACCTAACTAGTGCTTAGCTACACACCTATTCGTACATGTAAGAAACTAATGGCATGTAGGTCTAATGTGCTCACAAGGTGATGCGATCACATATGGCTTCATTTCGGCGATGAATGAGCATACATTCGGAGGCCGAGAGACATGTCTAGAGTCACCAAAAGTAGGTGACATTCGTGCCAGCTTGAGGCCACCCGTGTGGCTAAGATTTCCCCTTAACTTGCCCAAGACAGCCATGAAGACTGTACTTGGCGACATACCGCCAGAAGAAGATAAAAAATGTTGTCTTCTGAAGCGAGGCTAGCGACATACTGTTAAGCCTCTAACGGTATGTCGCCAGAGACATTTTTGGCTTCCGAGAAGAGTATTTTCAAGGCCTTTTGTACTTAGTATAAATAGCTTTCTCCTTCATTTTTCTTCCTTAGTTTTTGATGAGTGTTTATTGCTTGAGTTAGAGAGTACTCCTCCCTCTAAACACCTTGAAATCTCCTTGTAAGGATCAAGCTTAGGAGGATCCTTGGTTCATTGCAAGTAAAACTCCTTTTACCTTCAATCTTTAATTACTTGTTCTTGTTGCAATTGAATAAAACTTTGGGATTATTGTGTTTATTGAATATTATGGATTCCTATGAATGGATGATTGATTATAAGTTGATTTGAATGCTTGCCTATTGATTGATCATTTCTGATTGAATTATTAACCGCAAATCATCTCTTAAATTCCTAAATTTTTGTTCTTCTTCCTTCTCTAAAATCCGTTGCGTTTCTTCTCTAATCCATCTCTGATTCTTGTGTTTCTTGTTTGAAATTGATTGAGTTTTTTTGGGTAAATCAAGCTAGATCTACTGGCACGATCTGACTCATTAAAATGAGGCCAGATCGCATCAAGTGGTAGCGAAGCCAATTTGCTTGAGTTTTTCTAGATTTTAAAATTTTTGCAATCGTTCAAAATCAAAGTGAAATCTATAGTTGAAAACCTCTAATCTTATGTCTTTTATGATTGTCTTGAGTTTTTTAAACTTTTGGTGAAGAAATTAAGCCATTTGAACAACAAATCTGAGAATTACCATTTTTTTTCCAGATTTTTGGTGTTCTTAGTGTTCTTGAACATTTTCATATCTGCCCAATTATTTGAACCCGCCTAGAAAATTCTGAAATTCGGTGTCAGCAAACTTCATCTTGTTTTTAGCAATATTTGTTCTTGAGTTGTCCAGAAATTTTGTGGAATTCTTATACATTTTGGCCAAAACAGAAAGTTGCGCAACTTTCACCCGAGAAAAGTGCAACCTGTGTTGTTGGTCTATTTACAGTGTGTTCCACTAACACCTACAGATATCTAGCTTGTTAATTTTGCAGGCATAATGTCACAAGAGGGTAATAGTGAATGGTGTGACCAAGAAGTGTGTGATGATGATGGTAGCTACTAATGCGGTAGTGATGATGGATATGAATCCTATGATGAGGGTTACCAACCGTTTAGTATTGATGAATATGGCTCCTATGGCGACGATAGCAACCATTCCAATGGTGATGATGGTAGCTACCAATGCGGTGGTGATGATGGATATGAATCCTATGATGAGGGTTACTAACCGTCTAGTATTGCTGAATATGGCTCGTATGGCGACGATAGCAACCATTCCAATGGTGATGATGGCTACCAATCAGCTAGTGTTGATGACGATGGTTCCTATGGTGTCACTAGCCGCCATTCCAATGGTGTTGGGAGTTCATCTCGGACGTGTAGTAGTTACCAATCTCATGGTAATGAGGCATATGAGTCTTATGGTGATGATGACTATGAGCATGGTATTGATAGTGCGGGCGAATACCAAGATCAAGGTAACGCAAGTGGTTGTGAATATGCAGACTACGAAGGATCTCCAAGTTCTCATGTCTCAAGCTATGGCCTAGGTTCCCATTCCGGTCAAAGCCTTGGCTATGACCCTAATTCTAGAAGAACCGTCCTCCACACAAGCACACAAGTCTGAAACAATCATGGTAGAACCCAAGGCTGAGCACCTACACCTTCTCCTCCTCACTCAAGTTATGGCCTCGGTTCCTCGAGACAAAGCCTTGGCCATGTCCCTTCTACTAGTAGACACAACCATCAAGGCCACACCAATTCTCGACATTGACAATCTCAACTTCCCCTCTTTAGAGGAACGTCCTCTCTAGCTGAATTCATTGAATGGGAGTACTACCTCGTAAAAACCTTCGAATGCCATCAGCTCTTAGAAAAACAAAAAATCAAGCTTGCCGCCATGAAATTTGATGACCGTGCCTATGATTAGTGGTACCGTATGAGCCATAAAGGAGAAAGAACTCGAATATGGCCAATTGCAACTTGGGATGAAATGCGACACATGATGCGAAAACAATTTGTACCCTCACACCATCAACGGATATTAGAATATGAATTTTCCTCCATCCGGCAAGGGTCTAAGTATGTGAAAGATTACTACATTGAGTTTGATGACTTACTCATCAAAACTCACATTCAAGAAGACGATGAGGGCATAATCATGGTGCTGTTTGAAAGTGGATTGAATGAAAGAATTAGACACCGAGTTGAACTTTATGAGTTCGCACATTTACAATCCATGTACCATTTTGCATTGAAAGTGGAAGCAAGTGAGTCTCCAATGAAGGCAAGCCTTAGCTCATCCCAACGCTGCCCAAGTAAGCCGAAATTAGTTATTAATTGTGATTTAATTGGAGATAATATGCATGAAAATATTGTTTTGAAGAGCAAGAATTATGGACTTGAGAATGATGTACTTAATGAAGGTGTTGAGAATGATATGGTTGAGCACCTTATTATTGAGATGAGTAGAGAGACAATTGAGGGTGAGTGTACCCAACCACTTGGGAAAGAGTTGGGTGAGTGTAGCCAAACACTTGGGAGTGAGTTGGGTGAGAGCCACCAAATATTTGGGAATGAGTCGGGTGAGTGCCACCAAACACTCAGGAGTGAATCGGGTAAACACGTGGGGCTAGATGTGTTTGATGTTTTTGTCAACCCGATGTTTAAAGTTAGGAGGGTTACATTGGGGAGTGAAAAGAGTAAGTGTGCCATTGAGAGTGAATGTAACCTTGGAAATGAATCGGGTGATCACATTGAGCTAAATATCTTTCAAGGTTTTGACAACCCTTTGTTTGAACTTGAAGATATTAATTGGGAGAGTGAAAATAGTGGGGAAAGGGATAGAGAGAATATCTTGTATTCTAACATGGATGATCCCTTCTTTTCTATGTTTGATTCTCCTTTGCAGAAATTTCCTATGGGTTTGGTCAAGGAATTCGGTGCTTATGAGGATCCTTTCCTTTACTACATTCCTAGCCAACATCATGCACTTCTAGTAATGTGCTCCTTGCAAGGAATGTTGAGTTATGTGCGCCCAAGCCAGGACCACAAATTTAAAGCAATGAATTCGAGGACGAATCCTTTCGAAGGGAAAGGTGATGATGCGATCACATATGGCTTCATTTCGGCGATGAATGAGCACACATTTGGAGGCCGAGAGACATGCCTAGAGTCACCAAAAGTAGATGAGATTCGTGCCAACCTGAGGCCACCCGTGTGACCGAGCTTTCCCCTTAACTTGCCCAAGACAAGCATGAAGACTGCACCTGGCGACATACCGCCAGACAGTAGCTGCACCTGGCGACATACTACCAGGAGAAGACAAAAATTATTGTGTTCTGAAGTGAGGCTAGCGACATACCATTAAGCCTCTAACGGTATGTCGCTAGAGACATTTTTGGCTTCCGAGAAGAGTGTTTTCAAGGCCTTTTGTACTTAGTATAAATAGCTTTCTCCTTCATTTTTCTTCCTTAGTTTTTGATGAGTGTTTATTGTTTGAGTTAGAGAGTACTCCTCCATCCAAACACCATGAAATCTCCTTGTAAGGATCAAGCTTAGGAGGCTCCTTGATTCATTGCAAGTAAAACTCCTTTTACCTTCAATCTTTAATTACTTATTCTTGTTGCAATTGAATAGAACTTTGGGATTATTGTGTTTATTGAATATTATGGATTCCTATGAATGGATGATTGATTATAAGTTGATTTGAATGCTTGCCTATTGATTGATAATTTCTGATTGGATTATTAACCGCAAATCATCTCTTAAATTCCCAGATTTTTGTTCTTTTTCCTTCTCTAAAATCCGCTGCATTTCTTCTCTAATCCATCTTCGATTCTTATGTTTCTTGTTCGAAATTGATTGGGTTTTATTGGGTAACTCAAACTAGATCTATTGGCATGATCTGACTCATTAAAATGAGGCCGGATCGCATCACAAGGTGTACTTTTTGATCACTAGTGTCTAGGTCTTGGTGTGGCTATAACAGCAGACAGGCAGAGTTATGCATGATCAGGCCTAAATGTAGTGAATGATAAATTTATTATATGTACAGTGGATTGAAAGTGCGTTCTTCCTAGGGGTTTAAAAATATTGGCAGTGTGTACATCATAGCAAGGAAATCTATACAAAAATCCTAAAACACCATAAGAGTAGAAATTCGAGGATTTAAAAAAAAAAGTTTGCCCAAAAACACATAAACACACAGAGAATCACACAAGCAGGCAAAGGTAGGAATGAAAATATGCAAGCAAGCAGTCACACATGCAAATATATCCCCTCCCCCACACTTAGGCAACGTATTGTCCTCAATGCGAGGGAGGCATACAAGCAAACAATGGCAAAGAAGTAAAAAGTACAGAAAGAAAATGTGTTCACCGGAAGTTTAAAAGTACAAAGAAAACACAGCCCAAAGGCAATATAGTTCGGGGCTGGGGCTCAGAGGTCGGAAAGAGACCGCAGGCGAGATGCGATCTCATCGGGGAGCTAGTGGATTGCATTGACGATGGAGCGGAGTAGGACACTTTTTTCTTGAATGGCGGCGGTGTGGTTGTCCAGGGCTTGGGCTAGGAGTGCTGAAGAGGTTTGGGCTGAGGTAGATGCAGGTGTATCTCGGGCAGAGGCAGGTCGAGGCTGGCCGTCTTAGGTAAGGTCTAGGAAGATGTATCTCCCTCCATGCGCAACATTGTAAATCCTCTCCATGGGTGGGGTGCAACCTGTGCTAAATTGTAAAACTCCATCGACAAGGTCAAAATACCCCATACCATCAAGGGTACGGAGATCCAATAATTTGAAATCAATAGGAGAATGCAAGTTACAAGTGGCAATGTCAAGGGCTCTACTGTTGATAGCTAAAACAGTAATTAAGGAGCCTAAAATAGGGGTCCTATCATTATTCACAATAGCAGTCAATTCTAAAGCAATCCAATACCCAAGATTGACACGATGCCCATGTTGCATACACTACAAGAAAAATACCTCATGCACTGAGAGTTGACCCAAAGAGTTCAACTTACCAGCAAAGTTAAGGGCCAAATAATGGTGTAGGATATACAGAGATGGGTCCAAAATCTCGTGGCCCTTGGAGAATCGAGAGTTGTGCACGATATTTGGGTCGCCTTTAATGTCTCGCCTTTAATCTCTCGAAAGGCCTCATCGACATTAAAGGCAGGGGGATAAGTAGTAAAAGACTCACAGTACCAAGTAGACCCAAGATCAGACGTATGCATAAAACCAATTAAATAATTAAATTCATCCAAGGACACATGAGACCAGACATTCATCAATCAAAAATTAACCACACGGGCGGTGCCAAGGTTTGGAGTACTCTTGCCCTTGGGCTTCAGACGTGTCTGGTCAAACTAGAACGTTGTGAAGAATTCGTGGTTGAGCTCTAAAAACATTGGGTGTTTTAGGAAGAACAGAGCATCCCACCCAATATTTTTGATGTGCTCTCGCACACGAGCGCCAATGCCCATCCTGTCAAGCAGTTCAAAATCTAGCCTAGCATAAGGGTTAACACATTTATTATGCAGAGCGGCTAACCTATCAAGTTGGAACTTATCATCAAAGTCCAACCATCCATTTAAAGCAGAAAGATCAAAGTTTACCTGACTTGGTGGGACGGGTGTACCAGCGCGCGCTCGGGTGGAGCGAGGGGCAATCTGCACAAGTGCCTTGCTCTTGCTCGAAGAGGTTCCCTGGTGGAGGGGTTGGGACTTATGGGAAACCTGCTTGATTCGGGCAATTGAGGAAGGTTAGGGATTGGGAAGTTTGGGGAAGAAGAAGAAGTTGCAGAGGTGGATGTAATTTTGGGAGAGAGGAGAGATTGGAAGAGGATGGAGTGTGTCAGGAGGGAGGGTGAAGGAAAATAAAAAGTGTGGGAGCTTTTTAATAAATGCGGCCAACTAGCCGTTTTGTCCTCTTGTCCCCAATTAGTCCCTCAAAATCTCACCTGCACAGAAAGGAAATAAATCCCAACCATAAAAGAGTCCTTTTCAAATTAGAAAATTAAAGTTCAAGTCAGCATAAGAGTGTAAATGGTTAAGGGAATAAAATCATGCTCCTAACAGAAAGGGAATTTGAAATAAAGGATTTATCACATGGAGAGAAAATAGGGATTTGAAAATTAAAATAGGATAGAGATAAGAAAGGAAAATAATCTAATTTAGAAAAGGAAGAAGATATATATAGATACAAAATATATATACAAAATAAAAGAAAAGGAAAATGAATAGTCTAGAAAATCGAAAAAGATAAAAATAAAAGGAAAAGAAATATAAAGGAAAGAGAGACACGTGGGTTGCCTCCCACGAAGCACCTTGGTTAACGTCAAGACCTTGACGTTCACAACTCTGTCTAGGGCTGGTCAGGTGGGGGAGACACATCTATCTCCTCGATTGTGAATGGCTTGAAGCCCTCATAAAAGGTCTTGAGTCGGTACCCGTTGACTTTGAAAGTGACACCCGTGTCTAAGCTTTGAATTTCAATGGGACCGTGGTCATACACAACCGTGACAATGTAGGGACCAGTCCACTTGAATTTGAGTTTTCCTGCAAATAACCTCAAATGAGAATTATACAATAAAATTTTCTATCGAACGTCAAAAGATTTGGGAGAGATCAACTTATCGTGGTGGGCTTTGGTCTTGCCCTTATAGATTAGCGCGTTCTTATAGGCATCATCACAAAGCTCCTCCAACTCTTGGATTTGCAATTGTCGTTGCTGTCCGGCTTCATTGAGGTCTATGTTGACCTTTTGGATGGCCAAAAATGCCTTGTGCTCAATCTCCACGGGTAGATGGCATGACTTACCGTAGACGAGCCGATAAGGGGTCATGCCAATCGGGGTTTTGAAGGCAGTCCGATAGGCCCATAAAGCATCGTCCAGCTTCAAACTCCAGTCCTTCCGAGATTGGTTAACTATTTTCTCCAGGATAGACTTGATCTCCCGATTGGATACCTCGACCTGGCCATTAGTCTGTGGGTGGTAGGCCGTTGATGTCCAATGTCTGACACCATACTTGTGAAGCAGATTGGAGATGATGCGATTGCAGAAGTGTGTACCTCGGTCACTGATGAGGACACGGGGTGTCTGAAACTTGTTAAAAATATTGGTATAGAGAAAATCTACAACCACTTTAGAATCGTCAGTTCTGGTCGCTTTGACCTCGACCCATTTAGATACATAATCAACAACTAGGACGATATAAGTATAACCAAATGAGTTAGGGAATGGGCCCATGAAATCGATGCCTCAAATATCAAAAATCTCACAGGCAATGATACCGGTGAAGGGCATTTAATTTCGGGCTCCAATGTTACTTGTGGCTTGGCACCTAGGGCAGGTGCACAAAACATATAACCATCCTTGAATAAGGATGGCCAGTAAAGTCCAGCTTCCAGAACCTTCAAGGCTTTCTTCTTGGCTCCAAAATGGCCACCTTTGGTCGTGGAATGACATAATTTGAGGATGGAGGGCACCTCGTCGAGGGTCACGCAGCGCCTAATAATCCAGTCCAAATAATATTTCGATAAGTACGGGCTGTCCCAAATGTAATATTTGGTCTGTCTCCTTATGCGATATCACTCTGAAGCAGTGGCATCTGCAGGATAAGATTCAGTGGCACAAAAGTTAGCTATATCAGAAAATTAGGGAAATTGGACAGCATGGGCACTACAGAGGTATTCATCGGGAAAAGTGTCACGGATAGGTGTCAAAGATTCGACTGGCTGTGATGGCAGTCTGCTCAGATGATCAGCAATGGAATTCTCCGTCCCTTTCTTGTCTTTGATGTCTATGTCGAACTCCTGAAGTAAGAGTATCCACCAGATCAGACGGGGCTTGGCGTCATCTTTCGTCAAGAGGCACCTAAGGGCTGTATGGTCAGAATAACTAACAAATTTAATGCCCAAAAAATATTGACGAAATTTATCTAATGCAAAAACAACAACCAATAATTCTTTCTCGGTGGTGGTATAGTTGCGCTGGGTGGCATCTAGGAGTGTCGAAGCATAGTAAATGACATAGGTCTCCCTATCTTTCTTCTGGCCCAAGACAACACCAAGGGTAGTGTTGCTGGCGTCGCACATGATCTTGAATGGGAGTGTCCAGTCAGGGGCTCGAATGATTGGGGCGGAGATGAGCTTCTCCTTGAGGGTGTCAAATGAGACTTTGCAACTAGCGTAAAAAATGAAGTCCACATCCTTCTGCAATAGCTGGCACATGGGATGAGTGATCTTGGAGAAGTCCTTGATGAACTGCCTGTAAAAACCTGCGTTGATGCGTTCCCAGGCCTATTAGGTCCCACGGGGGGCCCGATATATGAGCCCACCTATGTGCCCCACAGACCACGAAGACGCCATGGCGCAACCATTGAAGTTGTGGGTAACCAAGTGAGGTTACCACAAGTCCAAGACCTCTGCATGAAACCACTAGAGCTGAAGGAGACATTCGAAGCAATAACACAACACTTGGATAGGCCCGCGCTAGTGAGCCCGCCGAGCGCGCAAGGAATTGATGTCCGAGCCAACCCAGGGCAGAACACATCCCCAAATAGTGTTCAACTTATCACAGGCCCATCTCACATGCCCTCTAACATTGGCCCAAATTTGGAAGCATTTGGACGAGCCAAACGCCTGATGGCCCAAGGCCCTTTGTTCACACCGCGTAGGGTTTCTGAGTGCGCATGATCGTCATTCAAATATACTATTTTCCTGATGCCTATTTTCACAGTTTAAAATGCATAAAGGGCAAGATAGGGTCGAACCACAGAGATTGAAGGATAAAGGTTTCACTAGAAGATGTATGCAATGAGTAAATGCAGCCAAATGAAACAGTAACTTAAATGGGGGGGGGGTTGGTCGATTGATCTAAAAGATCAACCTTAGAGTGATAGATAACAACACGACTAGTTAAACACAATTAAAATCATGAAAGTAATAAGCATTCAAGGGCATGAAAGGAAAGAACAATCAAGGGCAAGATAACTAAAAGCAGTTCAAGGGCAAGATAACAAGAAAAGCTGTACAAGAGATATTAATCCAAATGAGAGGAGATCTTAGCAAAAGGTGTTCTTAGGTTGCATTTCAGTTCAGTTAATCATTGGCACAAAGATATTCCAAACTCATGCCATAGACTTGCTATTGGGACCAAGTTTTCACTAAAAACCCCCTGCTTACCTTCTTAAGAAAAGCCACCCCCCGTTTTCATATATGAGGTGACCTTGACATTTTTCCGTCTCCCGAGGCACGAATACGGGGAGGCAATACTCAAAACGCCCATGAAGTGGAGGCAAGATAGATCTAGGGCGTGACGTCTCAGTGTATCAAGGTCGCGGCACAACCCTAACCGACTATTTACCCCTAGAAGAAGGACCTCTCGTGATGTCCCTACTAGGTGTCTACTACTCCTAAAAACCTCACGTTGGCGTTATCGCTGTTAGGATGACAGTACCCACACAGAAACACTAATAGTTGATCAGGCTCTTAACATTTCTAAATGAGCATGGCAAGAAAATGATAAATAACCGAATATGGCAATAAGAGTGTATTAAGTACGTTTAGGCCTCTTAACCAATCCTTGTAACCCTTGAAACACCCTTTAATAAGAAGGTGGGAACTTATCTACTCATAATTAAATACAAACAGCAAGTAGAAATGGAAAATAACACAAACAAGGTTAAAGAAAATAGAAGGGGAAATGTATTAGAATAAATCGGTGGGGAATTCAATGCTTTCTTCCTTTACAAGCTGACTGTGTTGCTGAAAGAGAGAGAGAGAGAATCCCTAAAATTTAGGTAAAAGGGGAGAGTGTGTCTAGGATCAGCCGTCCTTACAAAAACCCTAAAACTAAGCTTAAATAGCCTAAAAACTAGCTAAGGGACAAAATACAGCTAAGGAAAGAGTGTCAGCACATGGAGAGGGTGACAACACATGGGAAGGACACGCCCTTAGAGGGAATATTCTCGAATCTTATGGAAGCGCCTGACATCTTCTAGAAACGTAAGGAAGGAATTCCATGCGAATCTTCGGAGATTCCTCTCTTTGGCTTTCGATCTTGATCTGATGCGGATGTGTCAGGGGCACGAGACTGCTCACTGGTCTGGTTAGCGTCGAGGGCACGACGACACTCTACTATTTTAGGCCTTGATGCTTAGAAGTCCAAGAAATCCTTCCAAAACCGCATGCTTTCGCTCTTTTCTTTTTTTAGGCACTGATCTATGATAAAGATGGGAAAAGGGGCAAATCAGAAGTATTATGCCCTGGAAAAGGCTAAAATAAAGGTGAAAAACCTACACTAAAAATATGCGTAGTCCCATTTTCCTAAAAAAATCTAGATCTAGGCGCGCGCATAGGCTAACGCCTCTAGAGTTCAAAGCATGCAACCTATCTAAAGAGGGTTTATCATTAAAATTCAACCAGGCATGAGGATTAGAAAGGTCAGAAATCACCTGGGTCAAAGTGGTTCGAGGGGTGGAAGTGGGGGCTAGTGTCGTGCCCTCGATGTCTGAATCTTCATCCTGCCCTCGACGAGCCTTCTTCGACGTCGTGGGCTTACTCTGGATCTTGGAGGAAGATGTGACCTTCCTCTTCCTATCTACTGGCATTTCCGGTTCGGCTGGCTGCTCCACTCTGGCCGGAGTCTTGGATTTCCCTTTTGCAGCCGTCTTTTTCGCTGCGGCGTCCTTCTCTTTTCTTTTCTTCTCAGCTTCGCCTTTTTTAGCCGCCTCTTTCTCAGCTCTTTCTCGCTCTAAATCTTCTTCTTCTCCCGCAACCACATTCTCACCGGATTCCTCGTCTTCGCTAGCGGCGGTCTATTTGACCTCTTCTTCTTCTACTCCGACCGGCGTTTGATTCTCCTCATGGTCAGATTCGGACACGAGAACTTTCTTTAGCACTTCCTCCATCATGAGCTTTTTCTTGGTAGCCGACGAGGGCTTTTCTTGCTTAGGATTTTTGGGCGTGGTGGCGGTCCCTGGTGGCTTTCTGGACACACGACCAGATCTAGTCATTGTTGACGTTGCTGGAACTGAGTCGGTGACCTCTAGCTCGTCGTCTGATGGGTTAGTGACGGCTGAGCTTGGTACTGGGTCGGTGACCGGAGGGAGGGCTGGAGATGATGGTTTCTCTGTGTCGGGACCAAGGCTAAGAGATCTCTGGGCGGAGTCTTTCGTGGTCGAGGATGAGGAGCCAGGGCCTTCTGGTTCAAGGACCTTGCGTTTGTGGCCTACTTGCTTGATAGTCATGGGGAAGAGTGAGAGATGTGATTTCGTTGATGGTGATGGAAGAGGAGTGTTTGGATGCTTGTGAGAGGGATGCGGAGAATAGTTGGAGGAGAGATGGTAGAAGACGAAGGAGAGCATGCTGAAAAGCGGTTGGCGTCTGACAACCAAATTAATTAGAGCTGCTTTTTGTCTAGTTGGGCTGATGTGGCGTCTTGGAACCAGGAGCGAGAGCGCAACGGTCCAGGCATATCTCAACCGACTACCTTTTAGATTTTTAAAAAGAGGGTGGTTAGAAGGGATAAAGACAAAAAGAGAGAATAAAATCAACTAGGAAAGGGAAAGGAGAGAGATCAGAGGATAAAAATAAGAAAGAAAATCCTAACTAATAAAGGGAAAATAAAATAAAAAAGAAAAAAGTTCTGGAATTAAATATAAGACAAAAAAGAGAGAGGAAAGAATGGAACGACATTTGGAATGCCTTCCAACCATGGTCTCTTTTAACGTCGAGGCCAAGACGCGAACTGCTCATCTAGGGCACGACGGGTGGGTGTTCCACCGCCATTTCCTCCACTGTCGAGGGCTTGAATCCATCGTAGAATGGTTTCAACCTGTGACCATTCACTTTAAAATTATCCCCTATTTCCAGGTGTTGTATCTCAATGGTCCCACAGTCAAAACTTTCCTTGACTACGTAGGGTCCTGTCCATTTAGATTTCAGTTTCCCTACAAAAAGGTGAAGATGAGAGTTGTACAATAATACTTTCTGGACAACAAGAAAAGATTTGGGACGGAGTTGCTTATCGTGATGGGCCTTTATCTTGCCCTTGTAGATCAAAGCATTTTCGTAGGCATCGTCCCTAAGTTCTTCCAATTCCTGGATCTGAAGACGACGGTGGTTACCAGCATGCCTAAGATCTGTGTTAACCTTCCGGATTGCCCAAAAAGCTTTGTGCTCTAGCTCAACAAGTAAGTGGCATGGTTTCCCATAAACGAGTCTGTAGGGTGTCATCCCTATCGGGGTCTTGAAAGCAGTTCGATAGGCCCAAAGGGCGCCATCTAACTTCAAACCCTAATCTTTGCGAGATTGGTTGACCGTTTTCTCGAGTATAGACTTGATCTCACGGTTTGAAACTTCCACTTGACCGTTTGTTTGGGGGTGATAAGCTGTAGAAACTTTGTAATGGACCCCATATTTGGCTAGGAGGGAGGTCACAACACGGTTACAAAAGTGAGTTCCATGATCACTTATGAGGGCACGAGGCGTACCGAATCTATTGAAGATATGAGTGCGTAAGAAGTTCACTACCACTTTAGAATCATCAGTTCGAGTTGCCTTAGCTTCGATCCACTTGGAGGCGTAGTCTATAATAAGAAGAATGTAGATGTTGCCGAATGAATTCAGGAAGGGTCTCATGAAATCAATACCCTAGATATCAAAAATTTCGCATGAGATAATACTAGTCAGGGGCATCTGGTTCCTTGCTCCAATATTGCCTGTTACTTGGCATCGAGGGCACGAAGCACAAAAGAGATAACAATCCTTGAAGATAGACGACCAATATAAACCCACCTCTAAAACATTGAGGGCGGTCTTCTTAGAAGCGAAATGACCTCCTTCTGTCGATGAATGGCAGAATTTCAGGATCAAGGGCACCTCATCCAAAGTTACACAGCAACGAATGACTTGGTCTGAACAATGTTTCCATAAATATGGGCTATCCCAAATGTAGTACTTGGACTGTCTTTTAATTCGGTTACGTTCGGAGGGAGAGGCATCGGCAGGGTAGGCGCTAGTAGAATAGAAGTTGGCGATGTCAAAAAACTATGGAAAGTGGACGGCGTGGGCAAGACATAGGCGCTCATCTGGGAAGGTATCCATGATGGGGAAAAGTGAATCATCTTCTTGAGTTTGAAGTCTGCTCAAGTGATCAGCTACTGAATTTTCGGAGCCTTTTTTGTCTTTGATCACGATGTCGAATTCTTGAAGTAATAAAATCCAACGGATGAGTCGGGGCTTTGCATCAGCTTTCTTGAGTAAACATTTGAGGGCAAAATGGTTTGAGTAGATGATGACTTTCGTGCCAAGGAGATACTGCCTGAACTTCTCCAATGAATAGACAATTGCTAGGAGCTCCTTCTCTGTGCTAGTTCTGCTATGCGGGGTCCAGCAACTTGGAGGCATAATAGATGACATAAGTCTCTTTCTCCTTTTTCTGGCCCAGGACAACTCCTAATGCTTGGTTGCTTGCGTCACACATAATCTCGAAAGGGAGGGACCAATCGGGGGTACGAATTATAGGCGCAGAGATAAGCTTGTTCTTGAGAGAATTAAAAGCAGCTTGGAAGTTTTCATTGAAGTGGAAATCAACATCTTTTTGCAATAAACGATACATAGGCTGAGCGATTTTTGAGAAGTCTTCGATAGAATCCCGCGTGCCCAAGAAAAGAACGCATGTCGCGGACGCAACAGGATAAGGTAAGGTCTCGATCACTTCGATCTTCGCTCTATCCACCTCTATTCCTTTGCTGGACACTATGTGACCGAGGATGAGCCCTCGATCTACCATGAAATGGCATTTCTCAAAATTCAAAACTAGGTTGGTCTCGATGCATCGTTGTAGGTATTTTTCAGATTAGACATGCATTCCGAAAAGGAGTTTCCATAAACTGTGAAGTCATCCATAAAGACTTCAATACCATCTTCAAAACGTTTTGAGAAGATGCTCACCATGCAGGGTTGAAACGTAGCGGGGGCATTACAGAGGCCGAAGGGCATGCATCGATAGGCAAAGGTGCCAAAGGGGCATGTGAAAGTAGTCTTTTCTTGGTCTTCGGGGGCAGCAGGAATCTGATGGAACCCAGAATACCCATCCAGGCAACAATAATGGGTTTTGCCCACGAGATGCTCTAACATCTGGTCTATAAACGGGAGAGGAAAATGATCTTTTCTTGTAGCTGCATTCAAACGGTGATAACCAATACAAACTCGCCAACCGTTCTGAATTCTCGTAGGAATAGATTCACCGTCTTGCCCAAAGGTAATGGTGATACCGATTTTCTTGGGTACGACTTGAATGGGACTTACCTAGGGGTTATTTGAAATGGGATAGATGACTCCCGCATCTAACAACTTCAATATCTCCTTCTTGACCACCTCCATCATAGGCGGATTTAGTCTGCGTTGAGGTTGTCGGACCATTTTACTAGTATCCTCTATATGGATTCGATGCGTGCACAAGGACTATGACAAGCCCTTGATATCATCGATAGTCTACCCGATGACTTGTTTGAATTCTTTCAATAAGGAGGTCAGCTTGATCTCCTTAGAATCGTTAAGCTTGTTGGAGATGATAACAGGGAGAGAATTATTGGCGCCTAAGTAAGTATACTTGAGATGAGAGGGCAAAGGCTTCAGGTCGAGGGCAGGAGCCTGTTCGATTGAAGGTGACAACTTAATATGGTCTAGACATTCGGGAGATATGACTCGGAGGTCATATGGAACAATGACGCATTCCTCTAGGGCTGCTATAACTGAGTGCAATTCTGGGGGAGCGACAAGCGTCGAGGCCACGACTTCCAATTCAGGTGGTGTGATACTCCTGTCAATGGCATATTGTAAAGGGCCAGCAGAGTTTAATTCCGCAATTTCATCAACAAAAGGGTCAATTAAATCAACGTAATTGACACTAGAAAATTCAGATGGGTATCACATGGATTCTATCATGCTAAATTTGATGATCTCGCCATCAAATTCAAGGGAGATGGTTGCATCATGAACGTCAATCTTGGCTCTGGCTGTGGCTAGGATAGGTCGTCCTAGAAGTACATCTGATGACTTTGTAGAATTTGTATTTTCCATGGCGATGACGTAGAAGTCCGCTGGAAATAGGAATTCACCCACTTGGACCAGAACATCCTTAATAACACCTTCGGGGTAGACAATTGAGCGGTCAACAAGTTGGATTGCTAGATTGGTGGGTTTCAGAGGTTCGAGGCCAAGACAATTGTAGATTGTCAAGGGCATGACATTGATTCCTGCTCCTAAGTCGCACATGGCCTTTCCAATATTGACCGTGCCACTCTTGCATGGGATAATAAACATCCCTTGATCTTTGCATTTGGGACGAATCTGCCACTGGATGTGGGCTGAAACATTAATCCCTACACTTATTTTGTTGACGCCGGCTAACTTGAATTTATTTGTGCACAATTGTTTCAGGAATTTGGTATATCTAGGCACGTTCTTGACTGCCTATAGGAGTGGAATGTTAACGATCACCTTGCTGAACATGCCGAAGATCTCGCGATCCTTCGTTTCTTTCTTCGATTTAACCAACCGTTGAGGAAACATGGGTTCAAGAATCTTATGGATGTACTCCTGTGTTTTACTCAGGTGGGTTTGGATCATTCCGTGGAGATCCTCTTAGAGAGCGAATTCGATCTTCCATAACCTCTTCAAGTCTTGGCTTTTTCGGACTTTTTGTCCTAGGCTTAAGGTCTGATTCTGGAGAGTTTTCAATGTCGAGGGCAGGATGTGTCGGAGGAGTCAAGGTCGTGCCACTTCGAAGAGTGACAACACAGACATTGTGTTTTGGATTGTTTTCTGTTTGCGCAAGAAACCTTCCCTGATCTTTCAACTCCTTCATCTTTGCCATCATTTGACTCATATTCTTCACAAGTTCTTCGATCGTATTTTGCTGATCGGGGGCATGATTTGGTAGTGCTATGAAGGTCTGATCTTGAGGGGGTTGACGTTGGTATTGATTGTAAGTAGGTCTGGGCTTGAAATGTTGCATGCTGGGAGGTGGAGGGTGGTTACCATACTGATTTTGTTGTGGCTGTCCGCTAGGGCCGGATTGTTGGGAGTTGTTAACCCAACCTGGATTCGGTTGTCTCTATGGTTGGTTATAGTTCTGGCTGTATGGGGCTTGATTATAATTTCCCATAGCATTCACTTGGACTCCTACCGTATTTATGACGATTTCATCTAGTATGAAAGGACACGCATCCGTGGGATGATCTGAGAAATTGTATATCTGGCATGCCTTAACTTGAATGGGTTGGGATGCCGCCATATTCTGAAGCATGCCCGAGATAGTTGTTAATTGGTTTTGCATTGCAGCCACTTGAGCTCCTTGATCATTGGTGCTGTTAGTAGCAGGGGTAGCATTCTTCGCCATGAGCTCGATGGTAGCTTTAGCAGCAGCTGGAGTGAGAGCACATAAAGAACCGCCTCTAGTTGCGTTAAGTAGTGCTTTGTCATATGCCCACAAACCTTCACAAAAATATTGGATGAGGGCATGCTCAGTGAGGTTGTGGGAAGGGCATAACGCTTGCATCTTTTTGAAGTGCTCATAATACCGGTTAAGATTTTCCGTATCTTTTTGAAGAATAGACACCAGTTGCTTGAGGGTAAACATAGCCATGTGTTGCACCCCCATTTTGGTTTTTACTGCGAAATGGTTCGGGACGGATGCTAAGCATAAATAGATGCTTCACATAATGCAATGAAGTCGCCACCCTATTTATCTAGGTTTAGGGAACCTAATCGTCATGACATCAAAAAAATAAAACTAAGGCACATATAGGTCTAAACCAAAGAACAACGGTTCGAGGTCATATTATGGACTCGGGAAGGTGTTAGGCACCCGAGTCACATCCTTAAAAGGTTACCAGTAAAAGGGTGTTTGGAAAACATTTTTAACATGAAAATGAGTAAATAATCGCAGCATGTCAACCAATCCCGCGCACGGAATCGGGCCACTTTCCAATCATTTACAGGGTAAACGATCGTAGAGTGTCAGCCGAAATCCTGTTAAGAAAATTGGGCCACTTTCCGATTGTTTATGGGCCTTCAGAGGTATTCACAGCTTTAGCATTTTTGTTATTTCCGATAGGGACCATTCGGGACTGATTAATCCTTTCTGGTCGGGATTGGTCGGGACTGATTAATCGTTGGTTTTTTTACTAAAGCGAGAGCCCTCTTTATCATCATCGGGCCATGCATGATTAATTAATTACTACATGATCTATCATGGATAAAGCTAGCACGATACCACTTTAATGAATGCCAATAAACCGTGTGGGATCGAAGCCACCATACACATGTATCAATGCATAACAGTTAATTTCATAGTATAAAAAACAAGTGATTTAAACACGTATACATGTGCGTTAATTTTAATTTCTAACAATTCTAAATGTCATGCATACGATTACGATATGAGTTTTTAACATTCCTAAATAGCAGACATACGAATAATATTTGTGGAAAATATTAAATAAATAAAAGAGACGTAGGAAGTGTACTTGCGAGTGAAGACTTTAAATTTTACCCTACAAATTGAGATTATTAGTACGAGTAAAATAAATATTAAGCAAATAAATAAAATGATTAATAATTAAAAGAAAGTAAAACAATTAATTTGACAATTAAAAGAATATGAATAATTAATTAAACAATTAAAAGCATGTGAAAAATAATTAATTAAACATTAAGCATATGATAAATCGGTACAAAAATACTTACGGTGGGCCGGGAAACTGGGCCCCACAGTTGGCCCAAGACCAGCCCAGCCCAGCCCAAGGGCCAAGCCCTTTTTCCTCTTCACGCCTAGGCCTGCACGGCCCAGCTTCCTTTTTGCTTGGGCTTGGCGCACAGTGCCAACCCTCTTCTCTTCCTTTCCCGCTTGGGCCCAAGCATATTCCTTGGCCCATCAACCAAACCAAACCAAATTTAAAAACCAAGCCCATGGCTCCTTCCCTCTTACACTGTTCACCTTCTTCAACCTCTAGCAGCGTCACTCCAACGACAGACCAACAGCGGAGCACGGCGGCAGAGACAGCGGAGCACGGCAGCAGAGACAGCAGCGGATACGACAGCATAGCGGCGTTATCTTCTTTCGGCGAACCGCAACGTCATCTTCTTCCAATGACCAATGGCAGTGGACCAGCATTAGTGCAGTGGACCAACAGCGCAGTATCCTTCTTCCCCAGCCGACCAACAACGACAGCAGCTGCACAAAAATTCCAGCAGCAATGCAAATGAAATAAAAACAGTAGATAAATTTGACAAAATGAAATTAAGCAATTAAATCAATTTGAGCAATTGAGCTAATTAAACAGCAAGCAATTCAAGCGAAATTAATTTTAAAGTAATAGCAGTAATTGATTCAAAGCAATAAGAATAATTAATTGAATCAAAACCAGAAAAAATTAATTATTGAAACAGAGCCAGAAAAATAATTGGAATGCAAACAATTAAATGAATTGAAAGTAGCAGAGGGAGAGAGCATGAAATAAAAAGGGGGGACTAAAGCATGAAATTGGCCCCTCTTTTCTCGTTGCTTGAGGTGCTCTATTTATAGGGGTGGAGGCCACGAGTGGACTTGGAGGCCAAGGCAAGAGTGGACGTGGTGGGTGTGAGGACCAAGGGCGGGTGAGCGTGAGAAGTCCGGCGATGGGAGGTTCGTGATGATGAGGATGCAGTCGGTTGGGCGGGTGATGATGAACAACCTTAAATGGGCTTTAATTGTGATGGTAAGGGTTGAAGGAAAATGGTGACCCATTGATCTTGATTAAAAGGGAGTCAAAAGGTTGATCAAGGGTTGAGATGGATGCTGCAATTTTATGCATTAATGCATATTAATTGTGGCAGGAATAAGATATTGTAGGTTCGAGCTATAGACTCGCTTGAAATGAAAATAAATTCGAACCAAAAAGACTAAAAGGTGCAGAAAAATAAGACGAAATAAATATTATATAGCGAATAAATAGAAAGTTCGATTTAACGCATTTATTTTCTCATTTGAAAATGTCAAACGTTCGAACGCAAAATAAATGCCCTTACGATAAAAATTGAACGAAACCAAACTAGATGTCGTGAAAGAGAAAAATAGTACGTAATTGTCAATTAAATAAATAAAGTATTCGATCTATGGTTCGAGGAAAATCGCTTAGGAACGATAGAGGTTCGAGCGAAAAGACAGTTAAAAATACGAAAAAATTAAAAAGGCACAAAATGACACGGAATATTAAACAAACTAGCCTAGGACCAAGAATCGATAGAAATTTGACCTAGATTAGTTATTAAATGCGATAAGCGTACAAATATGAAAATATGACGTGAAAAAAATCAAAAATCAGGTAGCAACAGTTGCCCCCTCTTTACTGTCTGATAAAAAATACAGTGTAATTGAAATTTTTGATAAGCAGTAAAGACAGTTTCCCCAAGTACTACCACGGTTTTGGAAATGTTGAAGACTTACCTAGGAGTGGGGTGAGCTTTAAATTCTGGTCTACGTGAGGCTATCACATTGCTAGATGTTGGTATGAAAAAATGAAACTGCATGTCCGTGCAAGGCTATCACTCTCCGGACGTTGATGTGGAGAAATGTTAATGAAGGTTCGTGCGAGGCTATCACTCTCCGGACATTGACGTGAAAATGTGGAAGCGTGTCCGTGCGAGGCTATCTGATAGAGAATTTTATGTCCATAATTCTTCCCTCTTTTGTAGCCCTTTTTGGATCTTGATGCTACTGATTAGCGTCTATTTCCTCACTTATTGCAGATTCAGGCTTTAGGAGAGGAAATTCTAGAAAGATGCATTATTCCCTAGATTTTGGAGTGTTTCGAGCGTCTTGGCCAAGCTGTTGATCACTCGCTGGCCAGCTGCAGAAAATGGAAAGTGCGGAAAAGGAAAATTAATAAATCCGACTTATTCTCCGACTTCCCCTCCGTGTTTCCAGCTCAGCAGAGGCATAATTAAGGAGACCTAGTTCTATTAGACTTAGGACTTTATTTATTTATTTTAGAAAATTACTCCTATTAGACTTAGGATTTCTATTTTCTATTTTCTATAAATACTTTTAGTTAATTAGGGTTGCAGGGGGGCTGCTACCACTTTTTTGGGACGTGCTCCTTCTAGGGTTTCTCCCAAAAGGAATCTCTCTTCTTCCGCCCCCTTTCTCTCTTCTTCTTCTTCCACCTCTCTTCTCCCATACTTTTTCCAGCAGCTTTGTAATAAACCGGAGCTTTGCTCCGATCGGTAATAATCAGGATTTATTTCTTCTTCATATCTTTTATTTAATTATGCAATTTATTTATTTATTTGTTTTTACTTTTAATATGAGCGGCTAGTCTTCTTGTTCTTGGTAAGAGTCGATTGAAGGTTGCAAGGGAAACCGTGAGGTTAATTTGTACTTCATAAATTCTGGGCTAATATCTTTCTTGTTCAATGATTAATTGTCAATTTACCTAGGGTTGATTATTAGCTTGGCCAACTAGTAATTGAGCTAGAGTATTACAATCGTCCCTGTTGTTATACCTAATGCGAAGCTGCAGGGTAAAGCAGATAACCATACTGGTCTTGACTGGAAACCTGGTATCCCCCAGTTGGATTGAACAAGTCGTTAGGGCAGAGCCTCAAGCGTACCAAGTGTCTCGCCCTAGACACATCTTACCTCTTCTTCATGGGCATTCGAGTGTTGCCTCCATAAGCGCACCTTGGAGGACGGCGGACTGTCAAGGTTACTCCATAAGCGTACCTTGGGGTAGCTTCTATTACGAAGGTAAGCAGGGGACCTAAGCGTACTTGGTCCCCATAGTGCGTCTATCAGCTCGGGGTAGACAATGCTTGCACCAATGACCGACTGACCATAATTGCAAATGGATATGGACTCTTACTGGGAACTCTTGTCTCTTCTGATTTCTTAGTACTTCTATCACTATTTGCTATTAGTTGTTATTTACTTTCGTAGTTAATAATTAGATTAATCAAACAACCATTCAAAACCCCCCTTTGGTTACTTGTTGCTTGGATTACTTAGTTTGTCAGATTGAATTGAGTGTTGATCCCTTAATCCCTGTGTTCGACCCTGTTACCATTATACACAATTTATTGTGCACATTGACTGCAGGTTTTATTATTATTTTTGACGGGTTCGACAACCGATCAAATTTTGGCGCCGTTGCCGGGGATTAACGCAATTAACTCTCTTTTCTTTTTGTATGACCAGGTCTTCCAACGCAACTCTACTGCCCTTCGATCTAGAAATCCGGAGAACAGAATGATTAGCTCGCAAACTCGCTAAGCAACATCATTCTGCAGCTCCTGCAACAAATTCACCAGAACCCCCTCTCATACATCGAGCAGTTTGATCTAGCCGCTGAAAACATCATCACCACCCCCCCCCCCCAAATTCCCCAACATGGCCAACGCCGAAGACCTTCGTGCTGCTTCTATGGAAAAACAGCTCGCCACCATCACTGGTATGATTCAGGTTTTAGCCACAAGACAACTTATCCAGGGCAAGACACACGGATTTACCACTTTACCGACCACCCGACTAACGCATACCCATATACCCCTAATGAATTCCAAGTTAATATGGTTGGTAATTATAATGGAGCTCCCTGACAGTTTGATCCTTATACCAACAACTATGACCAAGGACAACATCATCCTAACCAAAGTTGGTACAACAATCTGCAACCGTCTTGGCCTAGCCAGTCACCACAGCAGTACGTGCACCCAAACCAGGAGCAATACCCTAGTCAGCCACCGCTCAACCATCAGTACTTTCAACATCAAGTTCCTCAAGAACCAGCGCCTCCGGCACCACTAATAAATCTTATATTTGATGTACAAAAACAATTGAGTATTTTTTACTGCAGAGGTAAAGAAGATACAAAACCAAAGATGTCTGCCACCTCAACCAAAACTCAACCCACTGCATATTGTCTGTGCCATGACACTTCGAAGTGGTACAGAAATACCATCCCGCGAGCTGCCTGCCCTAGACGCTGAGTTACCTGACCGCGAGTCGCTTGCCCGAGAAGCTGAACTCCCTAACTCCACACCTGTGGTTGAAGATGTCGAGGTCACGACCGAAAAGGAAAAGAAGGTATATACCTCCAGAAAGCCAGGTACACCTATAAAGGTTGACGAGAACTCTGAATTCTCTGAAGACTACATCATTAAGGTACTTGAACCTCCGTTTCCACACAGGTTAGTAAAAAAGAAAAAGGATGGGGAGGATCGTGAAATTTTTGACATGTTTAGTAAAGTACAAGTCAATATTCCTTTGCTGCAGGCTATTAAAAGCATCCCTTGCTATGCTAAATTTTTGAAAAATTGGTGTGCTAACAAATGTAACATGGTAGGTGTGAAACAGATTAGCATAGGTGGGAACGCCTCAGCCACGATCCAACGAAAGCTTCCACCCAAGTGCAAGGACAAAGGTATGTTCTCCCTCCCCTGTAAAATCGGTTCTACTGACATTGGTAGAGCTATGTGTGATTCTGGTGCAAGTATCAACGTCTTGCCCTTGACGATATACAACAGTCTTGACCTTGGACCTCTCTGCCCCACCAAGACCACGATCCAACTAGCAGACCGATTTGTTATCTTACCCGAGGGTGTTATTGAGGACGTCTTGGTGCAGATTGGGGACTTCATATATCCAGCTGACTTTTACGTGATCGATATGGGAGACGACCAGTCCGTCAAGGCCTCGAACATACTTCTTGGGCGACCCTTTCTCCGGACCGCAAGAGCAAATATTGATGTCCACGACGCCTCTATCACTATTGAATTTAACAGCGAAACTATCAAGTTCAATATGCCTGACAATATGAGACACCCCACTGATTTGTCTAGCATAAACTTTGTTAATATCGTTGCCCCTGTTGCTACTAATGTTTCTGAACTTACTACTGATGATTCTTTGCAGCTTGCCTTAGACAGGAGTATCCCGCCCGCAACACTGAACCCCTTGGCCTTGACGCTTGCGACTCCACTTGAGTTGCATGAAGTCGTCACTGATTTGGAAGAGCATTCTGTTACCCCTTCTCCTTCTGTTATTTCCTCTCTTCCAACTGATCATGCTAAGCTTCCACCATCTCTTTTGCAGGACCCAAAGTTGGAGTTGAACAGCTTGCCCTCACACCTCAAGTACGCCTACCTTGGCGAGCATGATACATTCCCGGTGATCATCTCTAGCAAGCTCGATCCTGCTGCGGAGCGCGAACTGGTGTCCACACTCAAAGGATACCGTGAGCCCCTTGGGTGGATGGACATCGACCTCAAGCAGCTTGCCCCAGCCCTTTGCATTCCGCAATCAGCTCCAATACCCTTCGTACCCACTCCTGAGTCCCTGACACCATGGCAGTAACTCCAATCGTCACCACGACTGCTCTTATCGCCACAATGGCCCCTGCCCCTGCTGTTGCCGCCACTGCCGTGACCAGCAAGGGCAAGACGCCCAATGCTCACCTAGCTTTGTGGACTGCCAATGACACGGTCAACACAGTAACACATCACGATAAGTTGCTCTATCCTAAGACCTTTGACACTGGACAAAAAGTTATACTTTACAATTCTCATCTTAGGCTCTTTTCCAGCAAATCGCACTCTCGGTGGACCGGCCCTTACCTTGTCACACAGGTGTATGATCCTGGTGTAGTTGCTATTCAGAGTATGGACACAGGCATCATTTTTCACGTGCATGACCATAGATTGGAGCTGTTCCACGAGGGTTTCCATCCCCCCATGGTGGACCCACCTGACCCGAACTGATCAGTGCAGCCAACGTCTAGGCCTAGACGTTAACTGAGGCGCTTCGTGGGAGGCAACCCACGTTTCTTCCATCTTTTCTCTTTATTTTATCTTTATTATTATTTTCTTTTCATATGCCCTTGTTTGAGTTCCCTCTTCGCATTGAGGACAATGCGTTGCTTAAGTGTGGGGAGGGACACTTATGTGTTTGTTTTGTGTGTTTATTTTGGGCAATCTTTTTTTTTTTTTTTTAAGGATTTTGTGAACTTTGGTTTTCTTAATTACCTTTTGCTAAGCTAGCACTGCCCCTGTTTTTAAACTCACCCTTGATGGAATGCATAAAGTAGGCCCACTTCACACAGAATCTTCACCCACTGCACCAGAACCACTTGCACACCATACTGTCTGTTAGCTCTTATGACTATGTCTTGCCCTAGCTGCTTGCAATCAATGTTTCTTACCCTATGAGTGTTTGAGCTTCCATGCCGCATTTTATTTCTGAGTGGATGCATGATTTGTGTGCTGGCCGAATTTGCATGAGACCCCTAGGGTATAGACATGATTAGACATGGGAAAACGATGATGTGATTAGGGACTTTGCACTTTCTTTGTTATCTTTTTTCTTGCTTTTTATCTCCTTACCCATACTGCTCACCCCTTTCTTTCACTACCCTTCTAACTACTTGAGCCATTCCTTTCTTTTCTTAGCAAGTGAGAGATGCCTCCAGCAGTGGTAAGGTAGGATAGAGAAAAACAACATCTTCGATGTGGGGGTATTGAGCTGCTAGATCGAGACACAGAGAGCAGACCAGAAGCTAAAAACAGAAAAAGTTGCAGAGATTTGAGCTATGAACATTCAACTGCTGTATCGAGATGTTGAACGCAGTAATATGGCAACAATCACAGAACGCATAAGAGAGACAAAAGCTCTAGTGTGGGGATTCCTGACGACTCAACCTAGATGATCAAAAACAAATAGAGCACTCCAATAAGCAATATGGAGATCAACTGCTAGGCCGAGCCGTTTGCATCATGCACATACTGAAGATCAGACGCCTAAGGAAAAATTTGCTGCTCCAAGTTCAACAATCCATAATTTCATGTACACTCCCTTTCTACTCAAAGTCAAAATCAAAATCAAATTAAAAAAAAAAAAAAAAAAGTGAAAAAAAAATGAAAAAATGTGAAAAAAGAAAAAGAAAAAGAAAAAAAAGAATAAAGCATTTGAGCAAAAGAGGAGTACAATTCAGAACTGGAGTAGAGCAGTACAAAGATCAGAAGACCGACGACACTTTCCACAGAAGATACCCCCACTCTCCAGCAGTGTTTTCTGTCTTGCCCGCGCCACTACGATCAGGGGGTCTTTCTCACCAACTTGCATTTTTCCAGCTAAGAAACTTCTATCCTTCCTTCTCTCTATTTTGAACCCCCTTCTTCTTCAACATCTTATTTTGCTTTACCCTTGCAAAGTCTCTATGATCATATGATTTGCCCATGCGTGTGTTCTCCGTACTCAGGTCGCTATTGCAAATTTAGTTTTGTGCATGATCATTCGCATTGATGAGTGTTAAACACCCAACTCTGTTCCTGAGCGTGAGCGATAAACACCATATCTTGTGAGGATTGCTCGCAGCAGGCTGATGTAGGAAAGCTACTCTTCTGGTTTCGTTATTCCTCTAGAGTAGTGCAAAGTTCATCTAGGCTGGAGGGTGGCGTACTGCTTGGTCGAGGCGTAAGTGGTGGCGTAAGTAACTCTGTGTGTTGTGGATTGAGGCTGAGTGTTCCAGATAAGGTGATGCTTTCTGATTTTAATGCTCGAGGGCGAGCATCGGGGTAGTGTGGGGATGTTTGATAGAGCATTTTATATCCATAATTCTTCCCTCTTTTATAGCCCTTTTTGGATCTTGATGCTACTGATTAGCGTCTATTTCCTTACTTATTGCAGATTCAGGCTTTAGGAGAGGAAATTCTAGAAAGATGCATTATTCCCTGGATTTTGGAGTGTTTCGAGCGTCTTGGCCAAGCTGTTGATCGCTCGCTGGCCAGCTGCAGAAAATGGAAAGTGCGGAAAAGGAAAATTAATAAATCTGACTTATTCTCCGACTTCCCCTCCGTGTTTCCAGCTTAGCAGAGGCATAATTAAGGAGACCTAGTTCTATTAGACTTGGGACTTTATTTATTTATTTTAGAAAATTACTCCTATTAGACTTAGGATTTCTATTTTCTATTTTCTATAAATACTTTTGGTTAATTAGGGTTGCAGGGGGGGCTGCTACCACTTTTTTGGGACGTGCTCCTTCTAGGGTTTCTCCCAAAAGGAATCTCTCTTCTTCCGCCCCCTTTCTCTCTTCTTCTTCTTCCACCTCTCTTCTCCCATACTTTTTCCAGCAGCTTTGTAATAAACCGGAGCTTTGCTCCGGCCGGTAATAATCAGGATTTCTTTCTTCTTCATCTCTTTTATTTAATTATGCAATTTATTTAATTATTTGTTTTTACTTTTAATATGAGTGGCTAGTCTTCTTGTTCTTGGTAAGAGTCGATTGAAGGTTGCAAGGGAAGCCGTGAGGTTAATTTGTACTTCATAAATTCTGGGCTAATATCTTTCTTGTTCAATGATTAATTGTCAATTTACCTAGGGTTGATTATTAGCTTGGCCAACTAGTAATTGAGCTAGAGTATTACAATCGTCCTTGTTGTTATACCTAATGCAAAGCTGCAGGGTAAAGCAGATAACCATACTGGTCTTGACTAGAAACCTGGTATCCCCTAGTTGGATTGAACAAGTCGTTAGGGCAGAGCCTCAAGCGTACCGAGTGTCTCGCCCTAGACGCATCTTACCTCTTCTTCATGAGCATTCGAGTGTTGCCTCCATAAACGCACCTTGGAGGACGGCGGACTGTCAAGGTTACTCCATAAGCGTACCTTGGGGTAGCTTCTATTACGAAGGTAAGCAGGGGACCTAAGCGTACCTGGTCCCCATAGTGCGTCTATTAGCTCGGGGTAGACAATGCTTGCACCAATGACCGGCCGACCATAATTGCAACTGAATACGGACTCTTACTGGGAACTCTTGTCTCTTCTGATTTCTTAGTACTTCTATCACTCTTTGCTATTAGTTGTTATTTACTTTCGTAGTTAATAATTAGATTAATCAAACAACCATTCAAAACCCCCCTTTGGTTACTTGTTGCTTGGATTACTTAGTTTGTCAGATTGAATTGAATGTTGATCCCTTAATCCCTGTGTTCGACCCTGTTACCATTATACACAATTTATTGTGTACATTGACTGCAGGTTTTATTATTATTTTTGACGGGTTCGACAACCGATCACTATCGCTCTCCGGGCATTGGTGCTGAAATGTAACTACACGACCGTGCGAGGCTATTGCTCTCCGGACATTGATGTGGAAACATGTGAATGAAGATCCGTGCGAGGCTATCGCTCTCCGGACGTTGATGTGGAAAATATAACTACACGACAGTGCGAGGCTATCGCTCTCCGGACGCTGATGCGGGAAATATAAACTACACGATCGTGCGAGGTTATCACTCTCCGGACGCTGGTGCTGAAAGTATAGTCGATCAAGGAGGAGTTATTTAGATATGCAGAAAAGTAGTCGCTCAAGGAGGAGTATTTTAGATACGCAGAAAAGTAGTCGCTCAAGGAGGAGTAATAATTATATAGAAATGTAGAATTATGTAAAACATAGTCGCTTAAGGAGGAGTAGTTTAGATATGCAGAAAAGTAGTCGCTCAAGGAGGAGTATTTTTAGATAGACAGAAAAGTAGTCGCTCAAGGAGGAGTAATAATTATGCAGAAATGTAAAATTAGGAAAAACATAGTCGCTCAAGGAGGAGTAGTAGATAGACATGAATTGAAAATATAGTCGGGAACTTCAGAAATAATGCCAATTGCGGGAAAATAAATGCAGACTACTCAGATATTGAGAGAGAATGCAGAAATGCCGAAATGTAAATGACAACTAATCTGATAGTGAGGAAAAATGTAAATTGCAGAATTGTAAATTTAGAATGTACCTTTGGTGTGATGTTGGTTTGATAGTAACGTACCTTTGAGGGGAATGTCTTTGATAGTGAGAACGATGGTCTTCTCGGATAATGAGGAGGATAGTCTTCTCTGACAATGAGGATGGATATCTCTGATATTGAGGAAATGATGATCTTCTCTGATAATGAGGAAATGATGATCTCTAATACTGAAATTGGTTGTCTCTGATAGTGAGGACGTTGATGATCTCTGATAGTGAAATCGGTTGTCTCTGATAGTGAGACCGTTGATGATCTCTGATATTGAAATCGGTTGTCTCTGATAGTGAGGATGTTGATGATCCCTGATAGTGAAATTGGTTGTCTCTGATAGTGAGGACGTTAATGATATCTGATAGTGAAATCGGTTGTCTCTGATAGTGAGGACGTTGATGATCTCTGATATTGAAATCGGTTGTCTCTGATAGTGAGGACGTTGATGATCTCTGATAGTGAAATCGGTTGTCTCTGATAGTGAGGACATTGATGATCTCTGATATTGAAATCGGTTGTCTCTGATAGTGAGGACATTGATGATCTCTGATAGTGAAATCGGTTGTCTCCGATAGTGATGACGTTGATGATCTATGATAATGAAATTGGTTGTCTCTGATAGTGAGGATGTTTATGATCTTCTTTGATAATGAGGAAATGTTGATCTTTTCTGATAATGAGGAGATGTGGTCTTCTCTGATAGTGAGGATGTTTGATGATCTTCTTTGATAATAAGGAAATGATGATCTTCTCTTCTCTGATAATGAGGAAAGTTGATCTGGTCTTCTCTGATAATGAGGAGATGGTGATCTTCTCTTCTCTGATAATGAGGAAAGTTGATATGGATTTGTTTGATGGAAATTCATGACGAGGGCATTACAACGATTTCTTATCGAAGAGCCATGACAAGGGCTTTACAACGATGTTGTCATCAAAGACCCAATGGTGAGGGCCTTACAACGATGTTGTCATCGAAGACCCAATTTGCGAATGTTGATCGTATTTTGATGGAAATCCACGATGAGGGCATTACAACGACTTTGTCATCGAAGACCCAATTTGAGGGCTTCCATCGAAGACCCAATTTGTGGCGTGAGATTCTACCGAAGCATATTTGTATCCTGCAAATAGTAAGGAAACAAACGCGAAGCAGCAACAGATGAAAAAAAGCAAATGGCCTATGTAAGATACATCGCGTATTCCTACATTAAAATTTTTTTTTGCTTGCCCCCAAGCCTTTTTATTGGGATAAAAACGGTTTCTTTGTTTAAGAAAGTAAATTCATCATTTTTTTTTTGAAAAATGTTCGTCCAAATTTCGTTATACAAATATGATTTGATTCAAGTCTAGATAACGTCTGCGTCTCGTTCAGGAAATAATGACCTCAAGAACAAGACTTTCCCATGACATGCAGCTGTAAGCAATCCTCACCAGATATTAGTGTTTGCGCTCACGCTTAGAAAATAAGGCTACATATTTACACTCCTAAAAATGCAATAAACATAGCACAAAAATTAAATTTGCAATGTCAATCCGAGTGAAATATGCATATGCATGGGCCCACTAATAATCGAAAGGACTTTGCGAGGGAGGAAAAAAGACGGATTTTGTAGAAAAAAAGGAAAAGTGTTGTTTTTTTTTTAGCGAAAGGTTTTTAATGATTTTGTGCTCGACGACTGATTGTGACGATGGCAAAGTACGATGATCAATGCTCGACGATTTGGTTGCGGCGAGGGCAAAGTGCGGTGAACAATGCTCGACGATTTGATTGAGGCGAGGGCAAAGTGCACAAATTCTTGAACCTCTACTAGAGGTGTTCCTTCTGGATTGTTTTGAGGGCACCGTGCCCCAATTCTGTGATACTCGTAGGGAATGATCTTTTTCCTGTGGTCATCCTTGATTGATTCTGTTTTTCGTACTTGCTTATGCTTTTATTGACTTGTGTTTCTTAGACACCTTTTTCTTTGAATGTCTTTCTTCTTTCTTTTCCTCTTTTTTCTTTTTCTTTCTTAATTTTTTCCTTTTTTTTTCAAATGTAAAATGCAAACAGCAAGCGAAGCAAGTACGATTTTGATTCTTTTGGGCGACGACCTTCGATCTTTTTTTTGCTGCTTCTCGGTGTATTAGCGTGGACTGTCAACCTTCGAGGGTTTCCTTTTCGTCCTGCTGATTCGTTGAAATGAACTTAACATGCTTCTGGCGCTTTAGTCGGTGAACTCCGTCGAGCACTTACTCATTTGTGAGGAGTTTAGAAGAAGGCTTTGAAGTGTTTGATAGAGTCGTACATGGTGTACAAGGTATGTGTTTGAAGGCAAAAAAAAGGTTTTTAAAAAATGAAAAAAGTGGAAGAAGAGCAAAAGCAAAGTCCAATGTCATCTTACTGCTATCCCATGTCTGATGGTTCATGTACCCTGGATATTATGCAAATCTAACTAGCACTTAGCTTAGCATTTACACTCGTGAAAGAAGTAAGGCGTAAAGGCCCAAAATGCTCGCAGGGATATGTTTTGTGACTGCTTACGTCTAAAACATGTCATGGATATAAGAGTTAACAGACAAGACCATGTCAAATAATTTCTAATGAACTTACAAGTTATCCGTGACGTGATAAAATAATGAACATGCTCAATTTACGAAAGTTTGAAAATTTTGAGAGTAGTGTGGATTTCTTTTATTTTTATTCTTTTTAAGCAAAGTAAAAATAATTTTACAACTACAAAACTTGAAAGATTTAACAATTTTAGGGGATAAATTCAAAATTGCCCCCAATAAAAAAATGACTGTACAAAGACTGTAAAAGGTTTAGACTAAAGGAAAATGAACTTCCCTGAAAAATGGGCTTTGACATTTTTTGACACCTTCTTTTGGTCATCACTTCACTTGCTTGCTCCCAAGTACAAGTCTCACTGTACCTGAAATGAAGAAAATAGTAAATTCGTAGGAAAAAGATATCCTAAGATGTTGAATTTAACGAAAAAATAGAAATATTGAAAAGAACACGTGGGTTGCCTCCCACGAAGTGCCCTTGTTTAAAGTCGTAGGCTCAACTATGGAGAAGCTTCCTTCCATGTCTATGCGATCAAAATTGAAGTGGGGTGTGAACTACCACATGAAATTTGACGAAAAGTGGGGTGTGAACCACCACATAAAATTTGACCAAAAGTGGGGTGTGAACCACCACATAAAAATTTGACGAAAGTGGGGCGTGAGCCACCACATAAAATTTGATGAAAAGTGGGGTGTGAACCACCACATAAAAATTTGACGAAAGTGGGGTGTGAACCACCACATAAAAATTTGACAAAAAGTGGGGGTTTGAGAAGTAAAATTCTTATGTTAGTGAATTAAAAAATGAAACGTGAGGATAATATAAACATAAGGTAAAGCTGTAACACATAAATACATGGTATAAATGCACGAACATGATGCATATGCTGGGGCTTTGATTTCGACTAATTTCTAACGGCCGCAAAGTTCCCAGACGGTACCATAGAATGGTCCCTAAAGTGTCGGCCAGTGTCAACCGATTCCTTGCGGAACCAGGCAACCTTTCGACTGATTTAGGGGTTCGTTCGAGTGGGGTTGGTGAACACTACCCAGGACACGTGTCCCAGGGCGTCACTACTACCCTTCTAAGCCTATTTGGTAATTGTCCCTTGGGTGTAGGGCACTATGCATGAGTATGACAATTGATCAAAGCGTATAACAAATAATCACGAAAGCTGTTTATTAAAGCAAGTAAAAAAAACAAACAAACACCTAAAAAAAAATCAGCTTCGACCCTAAAGTCCCTAGTGAAGTCGCCAAACTGTCGCACCTCCTTTTTGGTTTTTACTGTGAAATGGTTCGGGACGGATGCTAAGCATAAATGGATGCTTTGCATAATACAATGAAGTCACCACCCTATTTATCTAGGTTTAGAGAACCTAATCGTCATGGCATAAAAAAAATAAAACTAAGGCACATATAGTGGGAAATGGTCTTTCCTCGTTACCGTGTTCAGCCTATGGTAGTCGATGCAGACTCGCCATCCATTTTGCACCCTGGTGGACTATTTGGCTCCAGCTGTTCCTTATACTACTGTAATACTTATTTTCTTTGGTACCACCTGCACAGGAGACACCCAAGCACTGTAAAAAATTGGGTATATAACCCTAACATCAAGTAATTTAATGATTTTCTTTTTAACAACTTCCATCATCAGAGGGTTTAATCTCCTCTAGTTTGTCTTATGGATTTCTTATCCTCTTCCACGTGTATTTTGTAGGTACATATGGTTGAAGATATTCCCTTGATGTCCGCTAATGTCCATCCTATAGCCTCTTTGTGCTTCTTTAACATTGCCACCAGTTTATCTTCTTCGTCTTTCTCCAGCTTGCTGGAAATGATTACGGGTAGGGTGCTGGCTTGCCCAAGAAAGGCGTATTTTAGGTGCTCTGGCAAAGCCTTCAACTCTATCTCTGGTTCCTACACAACGGAGGGTAAAAGTTTACAGTCAGTGGTCTGCAATGTTTGGCAATTTGCAACATCGGTATGAGAATCAGTTTCATTGAGGTCTGCCACTGTCTCTTGAAGTTCCTTCTAAACTATGATCCTTTCCTCTACCTCCTTCAGCTTTTTGTTTGATATTTCCCTACTCAAAACATATTCAAGAGGGTCGTTAGTGGAGATATCAAACATTTCTTCAGTGAGAGGGTCCAGAATGTCAAGAAAATTTTCATTATGCGTCTCATTAAGGTATTTAAGTCGCGCATACATGTTGAATTTAATAACCCTACCATCAAACTCCAAAGTAAGGCTACCCTCATATACATCTATTTTTGCCTCGCTGTCCTTAGAAATGGCCTTCGTAAAAGAACATCACTAGAGCTTGAAGGAAGATCAGTGTTCATTTCAACAATATAAAAATTGACAGGGTAAATAAAATTGTTGATCAGAACAAGCACATCTTCCACTACTCCCTTCGGATGAATTACGGACTTGTCTGCCAACTGAATTACCACCTTGGTATCCCTTATTGTTCCCATATGTAGTGTCTCATACTCGCTTAGAGACATCACGTTAATTCCTGCTCCTAAATCGCAGAGGGCTCTTTCCATAATATTATTCCCTATCTTGTACGGGATTGCAAATGTGCCTTGGTCTTTGCACTTTTGGGAATCTTGGCTTGTAAAGCGGTAGAAACATTTTAGTTGAGGTTAATTCTTTCAACACCTGCAGGTTTTCTTTTATTAGTACACAACTCCTTAAGAAATTTAGCATAAGAAGGTACTTTAGCAATCAAATCAAGCATAGGAATATTCACAACAATTTTTCAAAAAATGTTCATAAATTCTTTTGCCTCTTCCTCCTTTTTTGTCTTAGAGGATATAGGAGGAAGAAGGGGGTGGAATTTCTATCTCTTCCTGCTAGATTGTGGCCTTCTCATTCGTCTTGGCCACGGGCTTGGCCAAGACTGTTTCTTCCATTCCCATCTTTGCTTCAATGTCTGGCTTGGCCCGAGGCTCGGTCAAGCCTGTCTCCGTCTGGATTTCTTCTTCTTCCTTCTATAGTGTTTGTGCCTCAATCTCTTGGTCTGTCTTTGTACCCTCCCTCTCTGGCAGTACGCTTCCACTCATAAGGTTTATAACACTGGCATTGTGCTTCGGATTTTTCACCATGGTTGAAGGTAGTTTGCCTTAGTTCTCCGGTTGCTTCTGTGTCAATTGGGTGATTTGTTTCTGCATTTCTATCAGGCTGGATTGTGTTGCCTGTATGAATTTTTGAAGAGGTTCCTATATCGGCACACCGGTGAACTTTAGAGGTTGCGGTGCAGGAGGCAACTATGGTACCGAAGGCTGGTTCTATGGAGGCTGAGGCATAAAATGTTGGAAATTGATTGGTGATTGCTAAGTGTTGCTACCCGATTTTTGATTTTTTAATTTTTCCTCAAAACATTTTCGCATTTCTTATCATCAGTTTTCTAAAACCATACATCTGTTTATTTTCATCCAACTGATGTTTATTTTTATGCCACATGTCATTTAAATTTTATTCCATACCTTTTTCGCATTTTTATCGCTTTTTCTGTTCGAACTCGTATCGGTTCCGAGTAAAACTCTCGAAACTAAGGGTCGAACAATTTCTCTCATTAGCTACTTTTATTTATCATTTTTCTAACTCGCACTATCTCATTGCGTTTTGTTCAATTTTTATCCTAGCATTTTTTCTGATCGAACTTTTATCGCTTGCAAGTGAATTTTTATCAAACTATATAGCGAACTTTTCATCACTCACTGTGTACTAATCATTTTATTTTATTTTATTCTATGTTTTAGCATTTTTGGTTCGAGTTTTTATTAATTTTTAGGCGAAGTTGCTCGTATCATCGGCTTGAACCGAATAATTAAATAATAAATCAAGTCCTTCATCTCCACCATTGATCTACTTGACTTTGAAAGTCAAACAATATCAAGGGTGGAGGTAATTAACATGCAAGCAAGCCATTCTACCACCTTTCTGCACAAAACAGAGACAAGCCCATCCCTTGCAATGCTCCTCCCTTACTCCTCACGTTCAACCTTGTCACCCCTAAGCTACGAGCAACCTCGAAACTTCCAGCGATCCTCAGCCACACAACCGCTGCTCGTCAACACGCCTTCGTCCTTCATCATCTCTCCTACGTCACCACTCTGACGTCACGCCTCAACCGACTCAAATCCTCACCTATAAATACCAAGCTCACGCGATTGATTTAGGCGGGGATAGAAGAGCCAAGTAAAGAGCTCATTAACTCTATCCTCCATTGTTCTCCCTTTACTTTTTCCTTTTATTTCTGCATATTTATTTATTTATTGCCGCCATCGCCGAAGCTACTACATCGTCTGCTACCGCACTCTGCCACTGCCACTGCTGTTGCCATCCCTTGCTGTCGTCGCCTGCTGCAGTCGCCGGAGCCGCTGGTCTGCCGCCTTGTGCCGTGCTCTACTGTGTGTCTGGTTCTTGGTTGCTCAAGGAAGAAGAAGAATAGTGGGAGGGATATGGAAGAAAAAGGCTTGGGCTGTTTCTTTTAAATGAATTGGGCTTGGTTCTTGGCCCAGCAAGGAAAGGGAAAGGGCTACGTGAAGCCCAGACAGAAAGGAGGGAAGGCTTGGCCTTGGCCCAAGCGGACAGCCAGCCCATCTGTTGGGTTGGGCTGTCTTGGGCCCAACTGTGGGCCCACTCTCGGCCCAGTGGGCCAGGCCCAATTTTTTTGGCCCGTCGTTCTTTTTCGTGCCATGCAATAGTATACTGTTTATTTATTTTTCGCACTTGTTTTTATTTATTTTTTGCATGCTTGTACTATTTATTTTTCTTATGCTTGCTTATTTTCGCCCGCTATGCATACTTAGATAATTATTATGTTTGTCCAAATCAATCATTTTCACGCTCATACAAGAATCATCAAGCATTCGAATATTATCCTCTACTCGTGCCAAATATTCTCAATCAAAAGGGGTAAATCAACCTGATACCTTTCACAAGTAAACGTTTCTCACCCTCTTATTTATTTCATGTTTTTTTCAACACACTCGTATGCATGAATATTTAGAATTGTTAGAATTTAATTCATTGGGCATGGTCACTAAATTAGGACTTTTTATCGTCCAAGCATGATTAAACACCTCTTTTTACCGGTAACCTTTTTAGGATGTGACTCGCGTGCCTAACACCTTCCCGAGTCCATAATACGACCCCGAACTAATGTTCTCGGGTTCAGACCCATTTTGCCTTAGCTTTTTATTTTTTATGTCATGACTTTAGGTTCCCTAAACCTAGAAACAAAATAGGATGGCGACTTCATTGCATTATGTGAGATGAGTCCAATTTCATCTCACATCTCGTCCCAAACCCACGTTGCGCAAAAATTCCAAAAAGGGGGTGCGACAGTTTGGCGACTTCACTGGGAATAATAGGGTTGGAGTCGGAATTCCTTTTTGAGGTGTTTGTTTTATTTATGCAAAATTGTTGATTTTTTTTTATGATTTGTATATGATTAATTGTTTCCATTTGTTTAATTGATTTGATAAATTGATCTATTATCACATGATTTTTTGCATGATTAATTGCTTTTCATGTATTTATCTGCTTTGATAAATTGTTTATACATGATTTATTGCTATTTGTTATTCGCTTTTATAAACTGTCATTGTATACGCATATCCACGCATAATCCCTATCGCCGGGCATTTCCAAATAGGATTAGGTCGGTAGTAGTGAAGTCCTGGGGTCCACGCCCTAGTAAGCTTTCACGAACCCTCAGTCGGACTCGAACCCCTAAATGGGTTGAGCGCCCCAGATCCTTTTATGATTCGTTAAACGCTCTCGTATCCATTTACTAAGGGACCACTTCTATGGTATCGTCCGGGAGCCTTCCAGCCAGTTTAGAAATAGTTGGTGTCACCCCAGCATATGCATCATATTGAAATGCGTACATTGCGACTTTGTTTCACTTTTTCACATGATTTCTCAATTTTTCCACGATTACAACTAATTTCGCAATTTTTCCGCATTTACAAATTTTCCCCGCTTACAAATGTTTCGGTAAATTTTCCGCATTGGCAAATCTATCCGCAAATTTTCCACGTGTATAATATTTTCTGCAATCTTGCACGTGTACCAAATTTTTCCACAATTTTTCCATGTGTCTAAATTTTTCCGCAATTTCTCCATGTTTACAACTATTTCCGCAATTTTTCCATGTTTGCGATTTTGTTATTTCCACGATTTTTTGTACTCTTCTGATTTATTAAATCCTTATCTTAATTTTCAATCGGTTCAAGATTTAGATGCTACTGATTCGTTTCTTTTATTTCCTACTTACATAACCAAGGCGAGAAAGGAAGCTTCGCATATTAGTCGAGCCTACGACTATAAACAAGGGTGCTCTGTGGGAGGCAACCCACGTGTTTCTTTTCAAATATTTCAATTTTTGTCAGTTTTAATTTTTAATTCTGAATTTTGGGATATCCTTCCCTCCATACTTACTATTTAATTCCCCCTTTTATTTCAGGCACAATGAAACTTGTAAACTTGGGGGCAAGCAATTGAAAGGATGACCAGAAGAAGGCGTCAGGGAGCATCAAAGATCGAATACATTTTTACCGGGGGGGCAAGGCATAGGGAGCAGTAATTCACCACAAAGAGCTCGTTTCGTTCATCCTCCCCTCGCCTTCAGATAATCCCTGTAGTAGGTGCAGAGGAACACTCCTCCTATTAACTCTTGAGCGATTCTCCTCGGGAAATTTTACCATCATGACATTATTGTCACCAAGTGCCCTTTGCAAACCATTCCTCATCTTGGTGAAGAAACATAACGATGATATGTGTGTCCTTCAGGACCCCAGTCAATATAATTCGGTCTTGTTCAGTGCTACAACGATGTTTACGCCCTACATGGCTTTAGATTGCAGATTCAAAATTCAACCGTGGTCAAATCCTTCATATTTTGAATTTGACCATCACAATCATTCTCCGCGAGATCTCCCCCCGTACACACACGATGATAGTCATGTGAAGATCAACCCCCTAATTGGTGGGCCACTAAATGCTGACTTTAAGGGTAATTGCACTCATCCGCAATCCCCTGCAAAAGCTGAAGTGTTGGGGCTCCCCTGCAAAGAAACAACTGGCTAGATCCTCCAATGGCACCTTAAGTCTCTAGCAGATCAAGGATTCTCCTCCATCCCTCAAGATGATGTTCAGGTCATACTATTGGCCATCCCCGGCAGGGAAGAAGTCTCCTCGCCAAGGGCAGTCAAGGAACAAATCAGGAAAAAATTCAAGATGATTCTTTAGTAGCCATAATGAGCTGGTTTCTTTGTAGAACACCTTGTATTTGCAAACAATCAGTCTCAAGGTTCATTCTGAACCCATCTGACCAAGTCCAGGAATGATTCAATCATTCCCAAGACAAAATCTACAGGGAGATCGTGCATTCAAGGAATCATCAGGCTGCGATTGACTATGAGGGACTCGCTAGAAATATCCGCAATAATACCGTTATCCAGTTGGAGTACAGACGACACTGGATCAAGATCAGGAAGCTGATTCCCTACCATTGAACCTGTCTGATCGTCAGTTGCAGCTTACTGCACATATCTAGAGAAGTCCATTTTCTTCTCTGCCTCTTTAAATTTTTGTAATCATTTTGTATTCATTCCCACATTGGGGGCAACATTCTAAATTATTCATAAACTTTCCTGAGTGGTCATGCCCTCACATTTTGTCTATAAGACTGTTAAGAGTTTTTTGGCTTTATAAACTGTGAATAATTTTTTTTGAGTAAAATCCACACTAGCCTCGAATTTTTCAAAACCTTCCATAGATTGAGCATGTTCAACATGTTATTGCATCATGGATAACTTGTGAATTCATTCAAAATTGTATGACATGCATGATCTCGCCTGCTAGCTCTTATATTTGCAGTATGCTTTAGATGTAAGCAATCGTAAACACATCCCTGTGAGCATTTTGGGCCTTCACGCTTTATTTCTTTCATGAGTGCAAATGCTAGACTAAGTGCTAGTTAGATTTTCATAATATCCCGGGTACATGCACCATCAAACATGGGATAGCAGTAAGATAACAGGGGACTTCGCTCTTTGCTTCCACCTTTCTTTGGTCTTCTTATTCTTTTATCTTCAAGCACTTGCCTTTGCTCTTTATTCAATTCATTTCTTTTCTAAGCCGCTTGTAAAATCTCCCACTTGAACTCCCTAAATAATGAGCAATGCCCAACTGAGGTTGTTAACCGAAGGTAAGGTGCACATTGAACTTGGTTTGCGCAAGAGGGATTGCGAAATCTCCAAGGATTGCTGAAGGTCAACGCCGGAAGGAGGCCAAACAAAAAATCAAAAATCAAGACTTGAAGGCCTCTGTCAAAGACGGAAGTAACGACAAACCAAACATAAAACTACACTTGCTTTGCTTGCTTGCTAAAAAAAATCATCAAAAAAAATCAATCAATAAAAATCAGAAGCAAGTGCAAAATGGTCAAAAGTCAACAAAATGATCTAAAAAAAAAAAAAAGAGCATTTCCAATGAAGATTCGAAAACTGGTGCATTTCCTCACCGATAAATGATCTCAAAACAAAAAAGAGATCATTCCCTGTGAAAATTCAAAAACAATTGGGTGTTTCATCAACAAAGAACGATCAAGACGGGGCATCTCCCACGAAGACCTAAGGACCGGTGTGCTTCGTCAATAAATGATCTCGAAGAAGGAGCATTCCTCAGCAAAGACTAAGGAGAATGTGCACTTTACCTTAGGGTAGTGTGGTGACTTGGTCCCCCCGTATTGGGAAGTTATTTCTTGATAGGGAAGTTATTTTCACCTTGATAAAACGTTGGGGGCAAACCTTAGGGTAGTGTGGGAATACTTTCATATACAGCATATATGATTTGTTCTCATTATTTTCCCATTTATCATTTGCTCTCCTTTATTCCATCCACTATTGCTTCGTGTTTGTTTCTTCCCTATTTGTAGGATACAGATATGCTTCGGTGGAATCTCACACTGTGACCAATCTCCGCCAACAAACCCATCACCACGCCATCTGAATGGAGCACGTTACCACTCCTCAATCAATTTCGTGTGGTGGTCCATTTCCCCCACTCAATATTTGAATGAAGGTACGTTACCACTTCACTCTTCACTTATTTTGTGCGGTGACTTGGTCACCCGTGTTGGTGTGATGACTTGGTCATCCACTCTTCAGTCATATCATGTGGTGACTTGGTCCCCCCGTATTGATGTGACGACTTGGTCGTCTACTTTTTCAGTTATGTCGTGCAGTGACTTGGTCACCCCTGTTGGTGTGACGACTTGGTCATCCATCTCTTCGGTTATGTGGTGTGATGATTTGGTCGTCCACTTCTTCGGTTATGTGGTGTTCGTCCACTTCTTCGGTTATGTCGTATGACGACTTGGTCGTCCACTTCTTAAGTCGTGTTGTGTGACAACTTGGTCGTCCGCTTGCCAGTTATGTCGTGTGGTGACGTGGTCACCCACTTTCAACATGTCTTTTTAAAAATATTGAAAGCTGTCACGTCCCCACAACATGTCTTTTTAAAATGGTGTGAAAGGTCACGTCCTCACATCCTGTTTTAAATGGTGTGAAAGGTCATGTCCCTCACATGTTGTTTACAATGTTGTAAGCGGTCACGTCCCCACAATGTCTTTTTAAAATTTTGTGAAAGGTCATGTCCCTCACAACCTGTTTAAAATGTTGTAAGCGGTCATGTCCCCACAGCATGTCTTTTTAAAATATTGTAAGCGGTCACGTCCCCACAACATGTCTTTTTAAATGTTGTAAGGGGTCATGTCCCCACAACATATCTTCAAATATCCCTAACATCAGAGCAGAGGTACGTTACTATCAATCAACATCCGACGGGTAACAACGTCCAAAAGGATTCCTCAACATCAACCTCCAAGTGGGCAGCAGCGTCCGAGTGGATTTTTCACCATCAACGACCTCACTATCAGAGACTGTCCTCAGAAATCAGCATCCCCTCACTATAAGAGAAGATCACCTCACTATCAGAGAAGATCAGATCACCTCGCTATCAGAGAAGATCACCTCGCGATAAGAGAAGACCGCCTCGCTATCAGAGAAGATCATCCTCCCTCACTATCAGAGATCATCGTCCTCGCTATCAGAGAAGATCATCCTCCCTCACTATCAGAGATCATCGTCCTCACTATCAGAGATCTTCCCTCACTATCATCGCTATCAGAGATCACTCCCTCATTATCAAAGACATCTTCCTCAATATCCGAGAAGACCATCTTCCTCAATATCCGAGAAGACCACTTTCCTAATTATCTGAAAAGACCTACATCTTTCCTCATATCCGAGAAGACCATCTTCCTCAATATCCGAGAAGACCACCTTCCTCATTATCTGAAAAGACCTACATCTTTCCTCATATCCGAGAAGACCTACCTCTTTCCTCCATATCCCAGAAGACCATAATTTCCCCAACATTCGAGCAAAGCTACGTCACCATCATACAACACTCAAGCATCAACAGCAACAGACTACGAGTGCTACCATCTCCGGAGCTGAATCTAATTTTCTACATCAACAGCAACGGACTACGAGTGCTACCCTCGTCGGAGCTAAATCTAATTTTCTGCATCAACAACAACGGGCTACGAGTGCTACCCTTGCCGGAGCTGAATCTAATTTTCTGCATCAACAACAACGGACTACGAGTGCTACCCTTGCCGGAGCTGAGTTTAATTTTCTGCATCAACAGTGACAGACTATGAGTGCTACCCTCACCAAAGCTGAGTTTACTTTTCTACATCAACAGTGACGGACTACGACTGCTACCCTCGCCGGAGCTGAAGTCTACTTTTCTGCATCAGAGAAAGGACTACGACTGCTACCCTCACCTGGATCTGACTTCACTTTTTTGCACCAACGTAAGGTTGCGAGTACTAACCTCGCCCGGACTTGACTTTACCTTCAACACCAACCTAGGGACCACGAGTACTACCCTCGCCCAAGTCAACATCTACAGCTTATCCCGCTCCCAAGTAAGTCTGCATTTAAATTGTGCATTTTCGAAACCGTCGGTGGCACGAGAGCAACCATCTTTACTGCTCATCAAAAATCTTAGTTACACTTGATTTTTGATAAGACAGTAAAGAGGGGGCAACTGTTGCTACCCGATTTTTAATTTTTCCTCAAAACGTTATCGCATTTCTTATTATCAATTTTCTAAAACCATACATCCGTTTCTCTTCATCCAACTGATGTTTATTTTTATGCCATATGTCATTTAAATTATATTCCATACCTTTTTCGTATTTTTATCCATTTTTCTATTCGAACTCGTATAGGTTCTGAGTAAAACTCTCGAAACTAAGGGTCGAACGATTTCTCTCATTAGCTACTTATTATTTATCATTTTTCTAACTCACGCTATCTCATTGCGTTTTGTTCAATTTTTATCCTAGCATTTTTTCTGTTCGAACTTTTATCGCTTGCAAGTGAATTTTTATCGAACTATATAGGGAACTTTTCGTCACTCACTATGTACTAATCATTTTATTTTATTTTATTCTATGTTTTAGCATTTTTGGTTCAATTTTTTATTCAGTTTTAGGCAAAGTTGCTCGTATCATCGGCTTGAACCGAATAATTAAATAATAAATCAAGTCCTTCATCTCCACCATTGATCTAGTTGACTTTGAAAGGTAAAAAAAATAAAAATTGTGTTGGTAATTAACACGCGAGCAAGCCATTCTACCACCTTTCTGCACAAAACAAAGACGAGCCCATCCCTTGCACTGCTCCTCCCTTGCTCCTCACATTGAACCTTGTCACCCCTAGGCTACGAGCAGCCTCGAAGCTTCCAGCGATCCTCAGCCACACAACCGTTGCTCGTCGGCACGTCTTCGTCCTTCATTATCGCTCCTACGTCACCACTCTAAAGTCACACCTCTATCAACTCAAATCCTCACCTATAAATACCAAGCTCACGCGATTGATTTAGGTGGGGATAGAAGAGCCAAGTGAAGAGCTCATGAACTATATCCTCTATTGTTCTCCCATTATTTTTTCCTTTTATTTCTGCATATTTATTTATTTATTGCCACCATCGTCGAAGCTACTGCATCGTCTGCTGTCGTGCTCCGCCACTGCCCCTGCCGCGCGCCACCACTGTTATTGCCATCGCCTGCTGTCGTCGCTTGCTGCAGTCGCCGGAGCAGCTTGTCTGTCGCCTTCCGCCGTGCTCTACTGTGTGTCTAGTTCTTGGTTGCTTAAGAAAGAAGAAGAACAGTGGGAGGGATAAGGAAGAAGAAGGCTTGGGTTGTTTCTTTTAAATGAATTGGGCTTGGTTCTTGGCCCAGCAAGGAAAGGGAAAGGGTTGCGTGAAGCCCAAACAGAAAGGATGGAAGGCTTGGCCTTGGCCTAAGCGGACAGCCAGCCAATCTGTTGGGTTGGGTTGTCTTGGGCCCAACTGTGGGCCCACTCTCGGCCCAGTGGGCCAGGCTCAATATTTTTGGCCTGTCGTTCTTTTTTCGTGGCATGCAATCGTGTACTATTTATTTATTTTTTGCACTTGTTTTTATTTATTTTTCGCATGCTTGTACTATTTATTTTTCGTATGCTTGCTTATTTTCGCCCGCTATGCATGCTTAGATAATTATTCTGTTTGTCCAAATCAATCATTTTCACGCTCATACAAGAATCATCAAGCATTCGAATATTATCCTCTCCTCGTGCCAAATATTCTCAATCAAAAGGGGTAAATCAACCCGATACCCTTCACAAGTAAACATTTCTCACCCTCTTATTTATTTCACGCTTTTTTCATACACACTCGTATGCATGAATATTTAGAATTGTTGGAATTTAATTCATTGGGCATGGTCACTAAATTAGGACTTTTTTATTGTCCAAGCATGATTAAACACCTCTTTTTACCGGTAACCTTTTTAGGATGTGACTCGGGTGCCTAACACCTTCCCAAGTCCATAATACGACCCCGAACCAATGTTCTCCGATTCAGACCCATTTTACCTTAGTTTTTTAATTTTTATGCCATGACTTTAGGTTCCCTAAACCTAGAAACAAAATAGGGTGGCGACTTCATTGCATTATGTGAGATGAGTCCAATTTCATCTCACATCTCGTCCCAAACCCGCGTCACGCAAAAATTCCAAAAAAGGGGTGCGACACTAAGGTTGGCTTGGCTAACTGGTTTATCCTTGTCCTTATTGAGATGGATCCTATCACCATCTCAGATTTGGGTGGCTCCTCCAGAAGTACTGGTTACTCTCGTGGGGAAATTTCTACCCCTGGTTGTATCCATATGCTGCATTGACTTGGACTGGATCTCCAGGATATTGCACCACACAACAACTGTGAATTGGGTGATCTTATTGCTAACACATTTCACATACCAGGGCTACCTGTTCAGGACCTCCTACTACCATTGATGTACATGCAGAAAGATTATGAAGCATTTTAGATATTTCAGATAATTTATGTTCAATATCGATTGCATTTAAATTAAAGGAATAAAATTTCTTTCTGCATATGCACTATTCTGGCAATTGTCTGCCATTTTTTGGAGCAGTAGCTCTGCCCGGGTAGGAGTGAGATCCTGTAGGGCTCCTCCAGCTGCGGCGTCTACTCGCTCTTTGTCCTTTTGACACATTCTATCATAAAAATACTATACCAAGGCTTGATCTGTCACTCCATGTGTCGGGAAAATATCTTGCAAATCCCTGAACCTTTGGTGATACTCACCGAGGCTCTCATTACCTTGTTACTGAACAGAAACTAAGTTCTTTCTAGCCACCCCTACTTTGGTTGCATTCCAGTATTTATTAAGAAAAACTGAGGACATCTCGGCCCATGTTGTGATCGTGTTGTGGGGTAAACTATAGAACTAGTTTTTGGCCAAATCCTCAACGGACTATGGGAACACCTTTAGCTTGGCCCCTTCGATGGAAACGTTGGCTGGCTTCAAGGTGTCACATTGGAGATGTAGGTCCCTTAGGTGGGTGTATTTTCATTAGAATTCCCATGGAACTTTGTGAGGTTGTTTATTATATTGGTTTTTATGGACCAGTCATTTGGTATGGGGGCAAGCTGAATACAGGAATAGGTCTCCTGTTCAGTTCCCTCATAGTCTGCTCTTGTTGATTTTCTGCCATGTTCAGAACTTGTTCTTCTTCTTGGACTACGGCTTGGCCAAGCTCATTGTCGGAGTTAGAATTTGACTGTGAACCAGAAGCTTCTGACTCTGTTACTTCTTATCTCTTCCTGATCTGTGTCTCAGTCCTAGTGAGCTCTTGATTGTATGGGATTAATTCTGCTTTTGAGGACCTGGTCATCAACAACAAAAAAAAACAAAAACTACAAAACACTGTTAGAACTCCCCAACAACGATGGCAAAATTTGAACGCCCACCGAAGGCATAAAAAATAGTTGTAAAATATATATGAATTAAGAGAGAGTTACAACTTATCACGACCCACAAAGGGCTTGTAGATGGTGGTAAGAGGATCGTCCATAGAGACTCCTCGAGTGTGTAGTTTTCGCTTGACTTCCTCGTCACTGGAATTGTTTGTTTGATTCTGAAACTAAAAATAAAAGAATAACAATTAAATAGAAAAATGGGCTTGGTCAGAGGCTTGGCCAAGACAAAATAGTTGGGTTGTAAATTCAGAGGATGGGAATTCCTAGTAAGGGCATTTTGAAAGTTGTGTTTCTTATGCTTTGATCACTGACTCAATGATGTTCATCTTCGTCTCTATAGCGTTGCTATGGAATGCAAGGACTCTTGTACACTTCTACTTCCCTCCTTTATCAAATTCCCTAGCGGGTACTCCATACTAGACAATCCTAACCAAATAGCACCTTGCTGGTTAAAGGGTTTACTACCTTGGTTAATGGCTTAATTAGATTGAAAGGTAGCAGAATCGTCATCAATGGCGTAGGGGAAGACAACGCCTAACTCAAATTTACCTTGCAATTAAGGCCTTCGGTTGTCAATCGGGTCTGAGTTATATTATTCATTTTCTCTAGCCTATCTTGAGGTCTAGCCACTTGGCCTATCCAGTTTCGCTCGTCCCCTTCTAGGTTGACTGCAACTTCCCAACTAAATTCTAAGAGTGATCAATTCTAAACTTCAACAAGAAAGTGATTTGTTAAACCAGAAAATAAATAATTACAGAGATAAAGTTTATTAAGAATACTTAGATCTCACGAAGCATTTGGCTCAACAACCCTTACCAAGAACGGGTATTTAGCCTAACATATTCATGGAGGAAAATGATTTTGTTATTTGCATGAAAGGAATTAAATCCGTAAATTCTAGAACTAGAATTTACAGAGCGAAAACATTTATAGTCAGCTGGCAAAGAGAAAAGAGAATCCCTTCTCAAAGGGTTTCTAGAAGCTTATAAGCTTCACTGCTTCCTAGTCCTACTCTATCTCTTTCAAAAATAAAAGATAAGGATAAAGGAAAAATAAAGATAAAGATAATTGTTTGAGAAAGATCAAATATTGTTCAAGAGGGAGATCCAGTTAAGTATTCTTGTCGATAATCTTCAATATAGTAGATCCCTCAAATCCCATTTTCTCTTGCCACCTCACATCCTTGCGCTTTGCCCGACGTCTCCCACTGCAATGTGTCTCTATTGCGGCCGTCTTGGCCAAGCATGCGGCTAAGACAGTTTCAGATGTCTAATTTTTTTGCTCTGTAGATGATGTTCTCCTTTTTTATCAGCCTCTAAGTAATTTCTGCAAAAGTAGAGAGAATCCATAGAAATCAATAGCTTTACTGCCTAATTTACAAGTAGTTAGACAGTAAAAGTATGAGAAATTAATGCTCAATCACATTGCATGCTGCACATACTAGTCAATAGAACTAAGTTTCTGAAAGTAAATATTTGAAAGCAACCATATAAAATCTAGAATACTCTAGTGCATGTACAATGTTGTTAAAAGGACCAACCTGATACACTGCTTCAACTGGAATGCAATCTAACGAATATGGTTGTTGAAGTCGAGCTATAATTCGATCTTGCTAGTGGTAAAGAAAGATAAAAACTATTGCCAGGAAAACAAAAAGGCTAACGCAAAAATTAGAAATGCATATTCAGATAGAAGGGTTGCAAGACAAGCAAAATAAGTAAATGAAAAATCTACCTAGGGAAAAATTAGTCAAGTCATTGAAGGAAAATGAGTAACTAGCTCAAAAAATAAATAAAAAACCCCATGTTGTTTTCTACAGTTGAAGCAAAGTAACTCTTTATAGGATGAACCGCCAAAAACATATTATTAAGACAGACCATGCAAAAAGAAAGGAAGATTTTCTTTTTCTTCTTTTTTTGCTAATTGCATCTTTGATACCTATATGATTTTTAGTTGTCTAAAAGATCCATGGTGAACTGCTGGTTCAAAACTAAATGATGTTTTTGTAGACACTACGTCTATGCCAGAATGTGCAATAATTGGCTGACCTGAGATTGCACAGTGGCTAGGAATACTAAGAGTAGTTTACACTGAGCTACATGCATTTGCAGAAAATGTAGCTGGCAGAGTTTGTATTTAGCAATCTAGTTCCTTCATCAAATCTCATTCCAGTCAACAAACAATTGGAAGAACAATAAAAATTTAGGGAACTCAATAATATAGCAAAACCAAAAGAGAAATATAACACAAATGTAGGTTTAGCTGGGCAAAAATAGAACTGAAAAAATATAGCACAATGAAAACATGGAAGCAAGAGAGTTGGTTACTAAACAGAGCAGACTAAATGAAACACATATTTACTAATACATATGTGTGTAAAAGAGAATACAACCATGAACTAACTAAAATAAAACACATTTAACAATACTAGACAAATAAATTTAATTGAAACTCAATCGCCTTAATTACTAATCTAGCAATAAACAATAGTAAATTAGAATCAGCCAACTCACCAGGTTCAACAGCTGCGTGAGGCGAACCACTACGTACCCTGATCGATTGTCGAGGCCGTAAAAAATAATTACAACTTATCTACTACAATAAAAGGATTGTGAACACTGGTAAGAGGTTCAATCCACCAAAAATGAGTAGTCTAAAAATAAGATAAAGACCAAATGAGAACAAGTAGGTAAAACAAGCTAGGAGGGTTTTGAGTTTAAGATTTATAAAACAAGAAAATAAGAAAACAGAATAAAAGATTGAGATAAAATAGAGAAAAACATATTCCTAGCAAAGACATAAGACAATATTATGATTATATTCATTTGATCGTTGATACAAAGATAATCATTTCTAAGTTCATAGAATAACTATAGAATTCAATTTCACGTAGAACTCTTACTCTTCTCCTATATCAAATTACCTGAAGGTACGCTTATTAGATAATCTTAATCCCTCTAGCAACCCTAAGGTACGCTTATAGGATATAGTTAAAGTGATTGATGAAGATTAGGGAAAGACTGTTCTAGGGTAGGATTTGGGATGCCTAGCTCTTTAACCAAAATCTATTGATCTTTAACCCTAGGCTAACCCGAGTACTTGTCTACTATTCTTGATTCACTCGTGATTACAGACGCACTACTGAAGTTGATTGTAATTATTCAGGTTTAATCTAGACTGATCAGATCATAAATAAAACAAAAATAATATTAACCCTAAAAATAAAGATCAATAGAATATGAACAAAGAAAATATGAATAACAAATTAGATCTCACAAAACAAAATAAATCATAAACATTTATTGTCTTTGCTAGGAATGAAAGAAATTAGCTTGATGGGTATCAAACCGTCAAAAATAATTATTAAATACAACTCACTATTAAGAACAAGTTTAATTGTAGATAGTAAGTAAGAGGTTCGATCCACAGGGAATACTAGTAGGATTTTGTGAGAACTTGTAAAGATTAGGGGTAACACTTAGGTGAAATTGGGGGTTTTTGTTTAAAACTAAAAATAGAAAAGTAAAATAAAGTGAATAAATAGTCCGGGCTAAGAATGAGATTCTTTGTCAAGACGCAGATTAAGACGAGACAATCAAATATGAGAGAAATTCCTAGTAGAGGCTGACAGTGATGAGATATGAGCAGTAATCATTGACGCAGGGATATTCATCTTTAATCTACAGAGTCGTTATAGGGTCAAGGTATACTTATGACCCCTACTTCCCTGCTGTATCAAAACCACCTCAGGTACACTTAGAGATGATTCCTAACCAACTAGCACCTTGCTAGATAAAGGGTTTACTAAATTGGCTGATGATCAATTAAGGGAGGACAACTCCAAACCTAGTATCCTCGGTCGTCAATCGGGACTAAATCAGATTAACCTTTCACCCTAGTGGTACTCCGGGCTAGTTCGCGGTAGATCCATTAGAGCTAGGTGTCTACTTCAATCTTCTTGGCATGTAAGTGGCCCAAGACAGGTTATCGTAACTAAGAAGAATGACTGCTGTGATAATGATGCGATCACACCTACCGTAAAGCTTGAAGAGCAAGATATGGCGCCGGGAGGATCGATAACCCGTAGCAAGGCTAAGAAACTAGCGCTATAGATTGAGGCAGAGATGAAGAAAGAAATTCCCCGTTCCAATAGGAGAACCTTAATGGCGATAGAACATCATAGCAGAACCCAAGAATTGGATGCACATATTACCGGGAGCAATCAACTACCGGAAGCTTTCGAGAGAACTATCGGGAACGCGCATATTACCGGGAGCAGTCAACTACCGGAAGCTTTCAGGAGAACTATCAGGAACGTGCATGTTACTGGGATCAGTCAACTACCAAAAGCCTTCAGGAGAGTTACTAAGAGAAATCAACTACCGAAATCCTTCGGGAGAGTTATCGGGAACGCGCATGTTACCAAGAATAATCAACTACCAAAAACCTTCCGTGGTGATATCTAGAACGCACACATTACCAGGAGCGACTAACTACTAGAAGCCTTCGGGAGAGTCACTGGGAATGACAAACTACCGGAAACCTCTAACGGGTCTATTTTTACTTACTAGTGTAAATAACTAGCTTTCTTCTCATTTTAGGCAGTTTATGTCTAAGTGTTTATTGCTAGAGTTGAGAATACTCTTCCCTCTAAACACCGTAAACTCACCTTGTGAGAATCAAGTCTAGGAGACTACTTGATTCCTTGCAAGTAAAATACCCTTTGTCTCTAAGCTTTGGTTTGTGGTTTTTATTGGTATCGATACGAATTTTGGGATATTTGTGTATAGATTGAATATCCTAGATTTTCGTTGGTGGATGATTAATTATAAGTTGGATTTGATTATTTATTATTGATTTTTCATTTCGGATTGAATTTTTAACTGCAAATCCATCGTTATTGATTCCGATTTCTGTTCTTCGTGATTCTCTCTTTCCATTGCAACCTCCATTTATTTCCTTCCGCGATTCTCCTTATTTATGTTTGCAATCAACTGGGTTTTTGTTGGTAACTCGAGCTAGATCCAAACCGCAAGGCTCATACGTTCCAGCTTATTAAAAAGGGCTCAGATAGCATCAATTGGTAGTGGAGCTTTGCTGCCTTGAGTTATCAGTTTGGGCTTTTGATTTCTGTTAAAATCTTTATAAATTTCTATCAGGAAAACCTTTGTTGTTGTGTGATCAAAGTTTGTCTTGAATTTTTGAGCTAATGGTGAAGTTCTAAACCATATGAGCACTGAATTTGAAAATTACAAATTTCCATATCTTTTGTGTTCTTGGTGATCATCGAGTTAACAGCTTTCTCATTGATTTTCAACCAAATTTTCTTCTTCGTTCTTGGATGAAACTTGTTGTGTTGGGTCTTACAAAGTGTTTAGAGCTAAGAGTATTTCATTTCACCTTGTTTTTCAAATTTTCGAACAAATCAGAGTTTCCAGCCAAGAACAATCGAATGTGTTCTTGAAAATTCTAGGGCTGGTAGTGGGGAAATTGGTGTTTGATCCTTTCCCGTCATCTATTTTTGTTTAATTGTGCTTATAGAAGAAACAACAAACAGTTTTTCCATTACACTCACTCACTTACACTACTTACCTCTTGTAACATACAAAAGGAATTATCAAAGAGAGCCGCTACATTATTTTCTTCTTTTGTTATAGTAGCAGCTGACAGTTGCAGAGAAAAGATTAAAAAAATAAAAATAAAAAATAAAAGAGTAAAATAATAGAGAAAGGGAATGTCTCTTATGAGTGAAAAGTGAGAAATTAAATCAAATGGATTGAGCTGATTTAGTCCTTAATTTATTTCTTGTTATTAAACACAATTTAAACTTTCATTTCTTGAGTCTTGTTTGCCTTTAGTTTTCTTTCTTTTGCCTCCATGAGTCTCATAAGTGTGTGCTTTTCTTGTTGAGTCTTGTGGTGGTTATTTAAGACAAAATGATTAATCGATAGTGAACTTTTGAATCGCGCAACCTTACGCGTATAGCTTGTAAGCACCAATTCGGAACCAAGAATTGTGAGATTTTGTGAGGACAATTTTGACGAGTGCTTAAACATGAGGGAAAACACACGGGGGAGAGAGAATTTCACTAACGTTTGCTACTTGTGCAGGTACAAACTTTCATTATGTCCACCGAAAGTGTGGTGAGAAACAATGACGCCAAACCCGATGAGGCGGGTCATTCTTTGTTGGCTAAAATTGAGGCAATGGAACATGGCCAAGTTGAGTTGAAGGAAATGTTTCAATCCTTCATGTTGGCATAAGGCAAGCACGCTGAGGCTCCTATGGGCCCGATGGATTCTAAAACCGTGGCGTTGAAACCACGCGAAGAACTAAACAAAGATCGTGTTACATGCGAGACGGAGTCGGAGGGTCATGATAGCGATGAAGAGTATGGAAGAGGCAAGAGGGTGGCCAACCAAGGCTTTCCCAACGCCCTTACCACGGGTCCTCGAGGACAGGGCATTGCCAATGTCTAAGCACATGTCTTTGTGCTTAGAGACCTCTAAGCCCAAGGCTACAATGCTCAATGCCACAGCAACCATGCCATAAGGCCGCCACAGGTCCGTGGTTCTCAACATATTGGTAACCCTACAATTAGCAGTATGCCACTAGCTACTGGTAAGCGAGCGCCTCACCAAGTCCAAGGCACTTCTACCACTAATGATCGAACTTTAATCCCTCACCTACAAGGCCGCACTACTCCTTACCATGACCGAGAGTTTTATGAGGATGTATATGAAGAAGAAAATGATAATTTTGATGATTATGAGGAGAGAGAGCGGATGAATAGGGAAAGAAGGGGAAGGTTTCAAGAACCACGGCTTGATGACAACTTGAATAGCATTAAGGTACAAATTCCTACCTTTGAGGGGATCACCGACCCTTCAGAATATATTAAATAGGAGGGCAAAATTCAACGTATTTTTAATTTCCACCAATATTCGGAGGGTAACAAGGTGAATCTTGTCGCGATGGAGTTTGATGGATATGTTGTAAGTTGGTGGGAGAAAGTATATAGGGAGAGGTATGAGGCAAGGACCATTCGAACTTGGGAAGAGATAAAGCAAGTAATGAGGGAAAGATTTGTGCCATCCTTCTACAAGCGAGATGATAACAATTAAGGCAATTCCAAGGGTATTGTCGTCTTCACGTCAGCCGTGGAGGTTGCCGCCCCCTTTTGAAGAGAAGAGCCTTGGGATGGTCGACATCAGCGGGGGGGCACTCTCACGGGTTATCTACTCATACGCACGACGTCATCCCATCCCAGGTCAGCCATGACGTCACTCGAGGTGTTATCTTCCCAAGATAACGCCCACCCCCTAGAGGTAACACCCACACTCTGCCTGTAAATACCCCACCACTCAAGATGAGAGGTAAGCCTAAGATCACTACCCGAACCTCTGCTAGTTGGAACAGCCTTACTAACTTAAGCATCGGAGTGTCTACGCCGGAGCCCCCCCTCCAGTGCTTTGCAGGTTGATATACGTGTGTTTTCTAGATATTTTCCCTCAAATTTTGTATGTTTTCCCTCCTTGATGCTACTAACTTGCTCTGTTTTCAATACTTTTTGCCATATCCAGCCCTGGAGGAGAAAAAGAAAGAAAGCACACGCCTTGGGATGGAATTGAGCAGCTTTGGAAGTCTCCCAGTCTTCGTCGCGGCCTAGACGTATTTCCTCAGTCGAGCCCTAGATGTGCGCATTCGTGTCCAGCCCTGGACTATCTGTGAAGCCGAAAAGTGCTGCGTTTTGCCCTTGATCAGAAGCCGCACGTGCTTGCAATCCATCTTGGAGCGCACGAAGAGAGACTCCAGCAAGATTCCTCTCTGATCCCTTTTGAGCGTCCTAGGAATATTCTCCCTGGGACGTGGTCCAGCCCAGCTGTCCCTTTCCTCCCGTTTTTTCCTCTTCCCTTAGCTGGATTTGTCCTCTAGTTAGCTTAGGGTTGTATATAAATAGTAACTTTAGGATTTTTAGGGTAAGCAACATTGGTAGGAGGCAGAAATCAGCATACTTTCTATTTTTCTCCCTTCTTTGGGATTTGTTCCTCCATCTTCAAGCTGTAGCCGCCGGCCAGCCTTACTCTTTCACCGGAGCTTTTCAGCTCCGGCTGGTATTTAATAGTTTTCTTCCCATCTTCTTGTTTTCCTTTTATGCTTGCTATCAAATCTATTTATATTTATGTTATTATGAGTATGAGTAGCTAGATCTCTTCGTCTTAGCAAAGGTTTTTCCAAGGGTTGCAAGGGTAGTTGTGAAGCCTTAATGTTCTTCATAAACTCTTATGCGTGTATTTAATCTCTTGCCATTTTACTGTCATATTGCAATGGATCTATAGAAGCCTGATCAACTGCTGTATTTTCCTTTGTAATTACTGCCATTTCTTTAGAATCAGTAGGCACCTAGCCCGGAGTCATCAGGTTGCTGGTCCAATCCGGCTAGGGCTGGAGGTTAACTAGGGTGGATCTGACAACGTCTTGCCATAGACGTGTCTTCCTCCACTTCATGGGCCTCTGGATCTCCCCATAAATGAACCTTGGGGAAAGACGGAGTGTCAAGGTCTCTCCCATAAGCGTACCTTGGGTGAGACTTCTCTTACGAAGGTAGACAGAAGGCCTAAGCGTACCTGGCCTCTATAGCACGTCTGCACCGTGAGAGTGGAATATCCTTGAGCTGATGACCAACTAGGCCTAGACGCAACCCGTGGAATCACTTTGCTAAGACTCTTTCCTACTATCTGATTTACCCCTCTTGTGATACTGTTTTATTACCTTTAGATAATTTTTACTTTATTTAGTTCACTTGTTAGCTTTAGTATCCAAATCTCGCTGGTTAATTTCATTAGCCAGCCTAAACCCCCCAGTGTTACTTGTTACTGTTTAGACCTGGACATACACTATGAACAGAATATTACTATTAATCCTTGTGGTTCGACTCTGATTTGCCCTATACACATTTATTGTGCATTTTGCTAGCAGAAAATATTACTTTTGAGTGACGATCAAATTTTAGCGTCGTTGCCGGGGATTGACGGTTCTAATATTTTGCTTTTCCTTGTATGACCAGGAGATCTGCTTTAGATCTACTGCCTTACGATCCATAGCTCACTAGGACAGAAAGAGAACTCTGAAGGAAAGCCAGAGGATTATCTTCTCTCCGGAGTAGAGCTCCTGTCCCTCTTCTCGACAGAGACCTTTCAGATCTTGATACTCTTCAAAGCCTATTTCAGGAAGAAATTGCATCTTTACATCGAGCCCTCGACAGTGTTGAGTCTATCCAGCCCCCGACATCTGAAATGGAAGATCCACCACCTCCTCCTGGAGGAAATGAGGACGTAGTTCCTCCTGTTGCTCAGACCATCGATGATCTTAATGCCGCCCCAGAAGCGCCCAGCAGCTGCATCGATTGGCCTGAAGTACCTCACGACTGGACACTCAAGTCCGCTGTCATGCACCATCTCCCTATTTTCCGAGGTGCTACCAAGGAAAATCCTCATCGCCATCTTCAACAGCTCCATTCTATTTGCGAGGCAATGAAACCTACGAATGTCAGTATCGAGCAGGACAAGCTCCGAGCTTTTATGTGGTCACTCAAAGATTTAGCCCTCGACTGGTTTTATGATCTTCCTCCACGGTCGATCCACTCATGGGCTGAAATGACAAAAGCTTTCACGGATAAGTACTACCCTGCATCCAGGGCGATGGTGACAATCAAGCAACTTGTATCTATTCTTCAAAAAGAAGACGAGACCCTTGACCAGTACTATGAACGCTTCAAGCGTATGCAAGCCTTGTGTCCCTCTCATAACCTGACCGAGCATGGTCTTATTCAGTACTTCGCCGAAGGACTGAGACCCCATGATAAAGCCTTGTTGCATGCAGCCGCTAATGGATCCCTTAGTGCTCTCACTCCAGCTGCCGCCAAGGCCATAATTGAGCTCATGGCCAAAAATGCCATTCTATTGGGAGGGGCAAGTAGCGACCAGAGTGCTCAGGTAGCCGCTATGCAAGGGCAACTGACTTCTATCCAGGGCATGCTACATACCATGACATCTCAACAGCTGATCTAGGTCAAGGCATGCCAAATTTGCAATTACACGGATCACCCCACGGATGCTTGTCCTCATATCCCGGACGAGATCCAAGTGAATGCTGCTGGGTATTACAATTCACCCTCTAGCCAGAACTACAACCAGGGCTAGAAACAACCAAGCCCAGGGTGGGTACCCAGCCCTCAATAGCCAAACTCTAATCAACAGCAACATCCTTATGGTAACCACCCCCCTCCTCTCATCATGCAGTACTTTAAACCTCGACCACCGTACCCTAACCAGCAATACCAACCCTCACCACAAACAAATCAACCTTTTCCTTCACCTCCACCACCCGAAGATTGCACTAAATATAAAGACATCATCACGGAAATGCAAAAGCAGATGGGTACCATGGCAGCCGAAATGAAAGAATTAAAGAACAGAGGCAGGCTCCCTGGACAAACCGAAGCAAACCCCAAGCACGAGGCTTGCGCTGTCACTCTCCGCAGTGGGCGTGAATTGCCATCTAGAGAGAGTCCAGATCTCGACGCCGAACAAACAGTCGAGCCCGGGATTAAGCCAAGAAAAAATGAGATTATTCCAAATGTCATGATTGACAGAATACGATCTCCTAGAGGTTCTCCGAGGAATGACAAGAAGCCCCCAGAATTCACTCAAGAATATATCCATAAGATCCTTGAGCCTCCATTTCCCCAACGGTTGGTCAAATCGAAAAAGGAGAAGGATGACCGAGAGATATTTGATATGTTTAGTAAGGTTCTTGTCAATATCCCTTTGATTCAAGCAATCAAAAATGTGCCCCGTTATGCCAAGTTCCTCAAAACTCTTTGCACCAACAAATGTCATTTGGCTGGGGTCAACAAGATAAGTGTGGGGGCAAATGCTACTGCCCATATCCAACAGAAATTACCTCCGAAATGTAAAGATCAGGGTATGTTTGTTATTCCATGTAAGATTGGATCGATCGAACTTGGAAAAGCTATGTGCTATCTAGGCGCTGGCATAAACGTTATGCCTTTGACAGTTTATAACAGTCTAGGCCTGGGTCCATTGAAGGAAACCCGCCTTGTTATCCAGTTGGCCGACCGATCCATTGTCCACCCTGAAGGTATTCTAGAAGATGTCCTCGTGCAAGTAGGAGATTTTCTATACCCTGCTGATTTTTATGTTATTACCATGGCTGAAGGAGAATCAACCAAGAGATATCCGGATTTTTGCACATCATGTAGAAAAAAACGTAAGTTGACTTCTAAAATCAGTCTTTCGAAAAGAGAGCGAGCAGCACTTATTGAGCATTTTTCCCATCTCTTCTCGAGAAAGAAGCGGGCTATTTCTTTGCAAAATTGTGCTCAATTTCATATGTGGCAATTCGAAGCCTTCGGATATTCTCCTTGGACACCCGTTTCTCGCCACAGCGCATGCCAAGATTGATGTTCATGATGTATCAATTACTCTCGAATTTGATGGCGAGATCATTAAGTTTGATATGATTGAAGCTATGCGACATCCTACTGATTTTGCCAGCGTTAACTTCGTCGATGTTATTGACTCCTGTGTTGAGGATGTTTCTGATCCAGCCCTGGACAACCCCCTCCGACTTGCCCTCGAGAAAAGTATTACTTCAGAAGCACTCGAAGGGATTGCCATCACGCAAGTTACCACTCCAGAACTTCATTCTGTGGTCGCATCCCTTGATGCTCTACCTATTGATCATTCGACATCTCCAGCCCTCGCTCCCTATAGTGCTGAGCATGTCAAGCTTCCTTCTTCTATCATTCAAGCTCCCGCCCTGGACTTGAAAGAACTACCACACCTGAAGTATGCCTATCTTGGTGACAACAAGACCCTTCCAGTGATTGTCTCGAACAAATTAAGTGAGAAGGAAGAAATGGAATTGATCGATCTATTGAAAGAATACAAGCAAGCTATCGGCTGGACTATTGCCGATATCAAGGGCCTGTCTCCAGCCCTGTGCACCCACCGAATCTATCTTGATGATACCAACAAAATAGTTCGTCAGCCTCAACGACGGTTGAACCCTCCCATGATGGAAGTAGTGAAGAAAGAAGTGCTGAAATTATTAGATGTTGGTGTCATATACCCCATATCTGATAGCCCCTGGGTCAGCCCTATCCAGGTCGTGCCAAAGAAATATGGCATTACCATCACTCCAGGCCCAGATGGTGAATCCATCCCAATCCGAATCCAAAATAGCTGGAGAGTGTGTATTGACTATCGGTGTCTCAACGCTGCCACAAGAAAAGATCATTTCCCGCTTCCATTCATCGACCAGATGTTGGAACGTCTCGCGGGTAAGATACACTACTGCTGTCTAGACGGCTATTCAGGATTCCATAAGATACCAGTTGCTCTGGAGGACCAGGAAAAGACCACCTTTACTTGCCCTTTTGGAACCTTCGCGTATCGCCGAATGCCCTTTGGTCTTTGTAATGCCCCCGCTACTTTCCAGCGTTGTATGATGAGTATCTTCTCAGAATTCGTCGAGGACGGTATCGAGGTCTTTATGGATGACTTCACGGTATATGGGAATTCTTTCCACGAATGCATCTCCAATTTGAGAAAAGTCTTGCGCCGATGTGTTGAGACCAGCCTAGTCCTGAACTTTGAAAAATTCCACCTCATGGTCGATCGAGGTCTCGTCCTTGGTCACATTATATCCAGCAAGGGAATCGAAGTTGATAAGGCCAAAGTTGAGGTGATTGAATCCCTTCCATACCCATCCAGTGTGCGGGATATTCATTCCTTCCTCGGACATGCTGGGTTCTATCGACGCTTCATTAAGGACTTCTCGAAAATCTCCAGGCCCGTGTGCCGGCTATTGCAAAAAGATGTGGAGTTTCTATTCGATGAAGAATGCAAGGCTGCGTTTGATTTGCTGAAAAGCAAACTCATTTCTGCTCCTATCATTCGAGCCCCCGACTGGACCCTTCCATTTGAAATTATGTGTGATGCAAGTAACCAGGCCCTGGGCGCCGTTTTGGGTTAGAAGAAAGACAAAGAAACCTATGTTATCTATTACGCGTCTAAACTTCTGGATCCAGCCCAACAGAATTACACCACTACCGAAAAAGAGCTCCTGGCGGTTGTCTATGCCCTGGACAAGTTCCGCCAATATCTCCTTGGGACTCATGTTATAGTGTATTCTGATCATTCTGCTCTCCGGTGCTTGTTGACCAAGGTTGATGCCAAGCCACGTCTCATAAGATGGATCCTCTTGCTCCAAGAATTTGATATTTTAATCAAGGACAAGAAAGGATGCGAGAATCTTGTGGCCGACCATCTCAGCAGGCTTCCAGCCCAAGACGACAACTCCAAGGAACCCATCCGAGACACCTTCCTGGATGAGTTCCTTTGTCTAGCCCAAGTTGTTCAGTATCCATGGTTTTCAGATATAGCTAACTTTTGTGCCACTGGATCTTTCCCAGCAGATGCTTCAGCTTCAGAGCGAACTCGTATTCAGAAGCAGTCCAAGTATTACATATGGGATAACCCATATCTCTGGAAATATTGTTCAGACCAGATCGTTAGGCGGTGTGTTACACTTGATGAAGTGCCCTCGATCCTAAGATTTTGTCATTCCTCAACAGAAGGAGGCCACTTTGCATCAAAGAAGACGACCCTCAAGGTGTTGGAGGCTGGATTCTATTGGCCCTCAATCTTTAAGGATAGCTACATGTATTGTGCGTCCTGCCCTAGATGCCAGGTCACGGGTAATATAGGTGCACGGAACCAGATGCCCTTGACGAGCATTATCTCTTGCGAAATCTTTGATCTATGGGGCATCGACTTCATGGGCCCGTTCCCGAACTCCCATGGTAACACGTATATCCTCCTTGCTGTGGACTTTGTCTCGAAATGGATTGAGGCCAAGGCCACTAGGATTGATGATTCCAAAGTGGTAGTCGAGTTCTTACGCACCAACATCTTTAGCCGGTTCGGAGTCCCTAGAGCACTCATCAGCGACTGCGGCACTCATTTCTGTAACCGTGTTGTAGCATCTCTATTGACCAAGTATGGAGTCACCCATCGGGTTTCCACAGCTTACCACCCCCAGACAAATGGTCAGGCAGAGGTGTCTAACCGGGAGATTAAAGCAACCTTGGAAAAGACGGTCAACCAGTCCCGAAAGGATTGGGGTCTGAAGCTAGACGATGCTCTTTGGGCATACCGTACAGCCTACAAGACCCCGATTGGGATGACCCCTTATCGCCTTGTCTATGGTAAGCCATTCCACTTACCCGTCGAGATCGAACACAAAGCTTTTTGGGCAATTCGCAAGGTTAACATGGATCCAGGCCAGGCTGGGCAGCAACGCCGCTTACAAATTCAAGAGCTCGAGGAGCTCCGAAGCGACACCTATGAGAATGCCCTGATTTACAAGGGTAAGACCAAGGACTACCATGACAAGATGCTGACACCAAAGTTCTTCGAAATTGGCCAGAAAGTTCTACTCTACAACTCCCAGTTGAGACTCTTCGCGGGCAAGCTGAAATCCAAATGGACTGGTCCCTACCTGGTCACTACTGTTTTTGATCATGGTGCTGTCGAGATCCAGAGCATGGATACAGGAGTGTTATTCAAAGTCAATGGCTACAGGCTCAGGCCCTACTACGAAGGATTTCGTCCCTTCACCATCGAGAAGATGAGGTTGGAGGATCCTCCCATCCCGACCTAGACTCCGTTGGGAACGTCCAGGCCTAGATGTCAATGTCAAGGCCAACTGAACGGGCATTCCAAATGTCGTTCCCCTCTCTTTCCCTTCTCTTTATTTTCTTACCCTGAACTTGCATTTAATTTCCTGCCTGATTGTATAAATTATGCCCATGCATGCGCTCCTCTCTTTTTTTTTAATGTGAATTTAATTTGTTTCTCTTTTTCCCATACATGCCATTAATTTCCTTGTTTCCTTTCCATGTTTACCATTTATTATCTTTATTTTTATTTTCCCTCTTTCCCTTTTCTCTTTTCGTCTTCATGTGCATTTGAAATTTGAATTCACTTACCTTTTTATAGGAGGACACTGACAAGGGGCGCTACGCCAAACCCCAGCGCGCCACGTCTACACTGTGTCAGACGCGGATCGCGTCTGACAGCGTGATTCCCTCCATCCGTCTCTATCTCTTCCCATCCCTCCCCATTTTTACGCCTTGTCAGCCTCACTTCTCTCACATATCCCTTTCACCCAAACAACTCACCATCTCTACCACCACTTTCTTCTCTCTTTTTCACCTCACCACCAACCTTTCACCATGGTAAGAGTGAAGAAGATGGCCCACAGAAACACCCCGGGCTCCAGCCCCAACGCTCCACCTCATAGCCCCGTGGTTTCTTCTTCCTCCACTACACATAGTGAAAACCCATCTCCTTCACCCTCTCTCACTCTACCTCCACCTACTACTCCCACCTCACAACCTCCAGCCACCGAGTCCGCCGCCGTTGATTCTCCTAGAAAGGAGCCCGACGCCACCACTGTCGTTCCTCAACTCTCACCCATGACCAGATCCGGCAAATCCAGGGCTCCAGTGCGTCACCCCACCACCAAAAGCTCTCGCCCCACGAAAGCCAAGGCCTCTCCCGCGACCAAACGTGAACTCACGGTGTCAGAGGTGCTGAAAGAGGTTCTCGTCTCTGGATCTGATGGGGAAACTAAATCCCCTAGTTCTGAGGTTGCCCCGGAGCTTGAAGTTGAAGGGAAGGATGTCATGGATGTCAGTGGCGATGAAAGAGAAGAAGGAGAGGACGTCGAGGGTGTCAGCGAAGAGGCGACCGAGTCTGGCCCAGCTGAGCAAACCCCTGAGCCCAAATCCACGGCGAAAGTTCCACCAGGGCCGGAGGATGAACCCACTCTGACTACCTAGAAGCATAAAGCACCACCATCCAGCAAGGGGAAAGCCAAGGTCTCGACTGCCAAAAAGGCCAAGCCCTCTGTCGAGGTCTCGACACCGTCTTCCGCGTCCACCCCTCAACCTTCCCAGGTGACTTCTATCCCTTCTGCTGGTTGGGTTAAGTTTAATGACAAGCTGTCTTTCGATAGGCTGGCTGTGTTGTTCCCGAAAGGCGTGCGCCCTTGTGCACGCCTGGATATGAGTTTTCTTGAAAAGATGCCTGTAGGGTCAAGAGTTAAGGAGTTTATTGCCAATATTGGGTAGGAAGTGTTGTTCTTCCTTGAGCATCCAAACTTTGTCGAGCTCTCCCTAGAGTTCTTTACTTCATTTTGGACTGTCTCTGAGCATTTTAAGTCTAGAGGTAAGACTGCCCCTGATTTGTCTGCCCCGGAAGCTATTAGTTTTAGGTTGATGAAAAAATGGCTCCCCATGTCTATTGATGAATTTAACTGTGCCTTGGGTTTTGTTACTGCTTCTGATTTGAGCTATGATACATATACATCTGCTTTGACTAATTATCCTGATGACTTTGATGGTAATTCGGCGTTTCGGGAGCTAACTGGCAAACCCAATGCCACCTTTAGCCCGAAATCGGCCAAAGCTCATGAAATCAGTGATCCTTGCCTGCGCATCTTGCACCGATATCTAGCCCTTACCTTCGCAGGTAAGCATACTTCTTCAGGCCAGCTATCGTTGCAAGAATTGTTCTTTTTATGGTGCATGTATAAAAAACGTAGAGTTAAATTAGGCTTTTGGGTTGCCACCACTGTCACTGGTATTCAAAACAATAGTCGAGGCCCCGCCTTTGGGTCTCTTATCACTCTGCTTGCCATTAATTTGCACGGTCTCGACCTTGCTAAGCATAGCTTTTTAACCCCTGTCCCGGACACGGTTCTGGACCTCAGAACTCTTGACCGGATGGGGCACCTTTGTCTCTCACGCAAAGTTTTGACTTTCAGTACAGTTTGCACCAGCCAGAAAGAGCAGGTGTTTGGAGCAAAGCACGGTGGCAAGTTTACTTGGCCTTCAGAAGCGCAATCTTCTACTCAGCCCCCTCCAAATCCAGCTAGTAGCTCCCGCCCAGCAGAGACTCCAGCCCCCGATGTCACTCCTATGACCATCAATGCTCTAACCCTTGAAAGACTCCTCCACGCAATCCTTACTGAACTCTGCGGTCTGACTACTGAAGTCGCGCGCCGCAATCTTCCCCCCCATTAAGCCCGCCCTGAATAATCGTTCCACCCTCGTGGAGGGTTTTAAATTTCTATCTTGTTCTTTTCTTTAAATTTGAACTTCTGTGTTTGTGTGCCCTTCTCACATTGAGGACAATGCGAAGCCTAAGTGTGGGGAGGGACTTTATCCTTGCTTGCTTTTTAATTTTTGTGTGTGAACGCATGTTTATTTTCATGTTTGTTGCATGACTGCATGATGCGGATTTTCTCGGATTTTTCTTGGATTTTTCCAGCTATCTTTTTGCACTGCCAGTTTTGTTTTAAAACCCCCAAGGCATGGACACACACTTCTAGCTTGCGCATATGAAAAAGGTCCTTTTTATCAGTCTAGGCCTAGTCACGCAGTCTTTGCCTGTTGCCCCTTTTGTCCACATCTAGGTCTGGATAGTTGCAATCAAAATTAAACCTTGTGAGCATGATTGAGCCTCAGCGATATATTTTGTTCATGTGTGAATAGTTGCATGGCTTAGTAAAGCACTAAATTTGTATGATATCCCTAGGTACGGAAACCATTAGTCATAGGAAAGCGTCGAAAGGACAAAAGATTTTGTAAAAATTTCTTTTTGCTTCTCTTCTCCTTTGTTTTTCGCCATCTTCTTCTCTCCATCTCTAGACCCCGACACCCCCTTCTCACCCTATTTTCTTAACCATTTGAGCTGATTCATTCATCTTTTCCTTGGCAGGTGAGGTAGAGTTCGAAGAGGGCAATGTCGAGGGCTAGACAACATAACCAAGCCGAAGTGTGGGGAAGATACATTAAAATCGCAGTGCTGAAAGCAGGAAAAAGGGCCGGCAGCATCAGAATGAAAAAAAAAATGGAAGCAATAGCAGAAATGTCTCGCCCTAGCCATGAGAAATCCAAGCATCCAAGGTTCGTGGCCTCGATATATCCTCAAAAAAAAAAAAAAAAAAAAAGAAGAAGAAAAAGAAAAAAAGGAAAAAGCAATAAAGGATCGAGGCACGAACATAAGTGAGCAAAGAACTTGCCAGTATATTATCAAAGAAAGAAACTCCCCTCTTCAGAGGAAGTACTAGTGGTCTAGCCCTCATCTTCCGTCCAGCCCTCGACGAGCGCTACCTCGCCAATTTGCTTCTTCCAGCCAAGGAAACATTCCGGGTTTCATTTCATCTCTCATCTCTTCCTTAGCCACCTCTTTCACTGTTCTTTCTTTCCCCCTATTGCAAAGTCTTTTAGATCGAATGATTGCCTATGCATGTGGATCGCTACTCGGATTGATGTGCAAATTGTGTGTTCTGTTGTGTCATTGCATTAGTTTGAGTGATTTAAACACATGAACCCTGCTTATGAGAGCGAGTGTAAACACGACCTGGTGAGGATTGCTTCTGTTTGGGCCTGGATGTGGAAAAGTTTAATCTCTAGGGTCGTTATCCTTTTGGTTTAACGCAGGTGTGCATCTAGGCAAGGTCTGTTGTGTCGCAGCTTGGTCTGATCCTAAGGATCGTTGCTCTTGTGTCTCGTTGAATGTGTGTCGTGTGTGTCTTAGGGTGGTTTTAAGTTTTGATTGATGCTCGAGGGCGAGCATTGGGAAGTGTGGGGATGTTTGATATACGTGTGTTTTCTAGATATTTTCCCTCCTTGATGCTACTAACTTGCTCTGTTTTCAATACTTTTTGCCATATCCAGCCCTGGAGGAGAAAAAGACAAAAAGCACACGCCTTGGGATGGAATTGAGCAGCTTTGGAAGTCTCCCAGTCTTCGTCGCGGCCTAGACGTATTTCCTTAGTCGAGCCCTAGATGCGCGCATTCGTGTCCAGCCCTAGACTATCTGTGAAGCCAAAAAGTGCTGCATTTTGCCCTCGATCAGAAGCCGCACGTGCTTGCAATCCATCTTGGAGCGCACAAAGAGAGAAGCCAGCAAGATTCCTCTCTGATCCCTTTTGAGCGTCCTAGGAATATTCTCCCTGGGACGTGGTCCAGCCCAGCTATCCCTTTCCTCCCGTTTTGTCCTCTTCCCTTAGCTGGATTTGTCCTCTAGTTAGCTTAGAGTTGTATATAAACAGTAACTTTAGGATTTTTAGGGTAAGCAACATTGGTAGGAGGCAGAAATCAGCATACTTTCTATTTTTCTCCCTTCTTTGGGATTTGTTCCTCCATCTTCAAGTTGTAGCCGCCGGCCAGCCTTACTCTTTCACCGGAGCTTTTCAGCTCCGGCTGGTATTTAATAGTTTTCTTCCCATCTTCTTGTTTTCCTTTTATGCTTGCTATCAAATCTATTTATATTTATGTTATTATGAGTATGAGTAGCTAGATCTTTTCGTCTTAGCAAAGGTTTTTCCAAGGGTTGCAAGGGTAGTTGTGAAGCCTTAATGCTCTTCATAAACTCTTATGCGTGTATTTAATCTCTTGCCATTTTACTATCATATTGCACTGGATCTATAGAAGCCTGATCAACTGCTGTATTTTCCTTTGTAATTACTGCCATTTCTTTAGAATCAGTAGGCACCTAGCCCGGAGTCATCAGGTTGCTGGTCCAATCCGGCTAGGGCTGGAGGTTAACTAGGATGGATCTGACAACGTCTTGCCCTAGACGTGTCTTCCTCCACTTCATGGGCCTCTGGATCTCCCCATAAATGAACCTTGGGGAAAGACGGAGTGTCAAGGTCTCTCCCATAAACGTACCTTGGGCGAGACTTCTCTTACGAAGGTAGACAGGAGGCCTAAGCGTACCTGGCCTCTATAGCACGTCTGCACCGTGAGAGTGGAATATCCTTGAGCTGATGACCAACTAGACCTAGACGCAACCCGCGGAATCACTTTGCTAAGACTCTTTCCTATTATCAGATTTACCCCTCTTGTGATACTGTTTTATTGCCTTTAGATAATTTTTACTTTATTTAGTTCACTTGTTAGCTTTAGTATCCAAATCTCGCTGGTTAATTTCATTAGCCAGCCCAAACCCCCCAGTGTTACTTGTTACTGTTTAGACCTGGACATACACTATGAACAGAATATTACCATTAATCCTTATGGTTCGACTCTGATTTGCCCTATACATATTTATTGTGCATTTTGCTAGCAGAAAATATTACTTTTGAGTGACGATCACAGGTACACTCGACGGTAACTACAGTAACTCCGAGCGGCCATAATCCTTTCCCCGATTCTCCAGAAGTCCGAATCTTATCAAACTGGTGCTTTCATTGAGAGCTTTGGTTTATTAAGTGAGCGTCCTTAATAGCCAAGCTCTGTCTTTCTTGGAAGATCAGAATGAGCATGGCTTCTGATTCGTAGTCCACACAACCTCCATCTTCTGGCATTCCTTTTGCGATTTGCAGACAACTCTTTCCTTTCACCACTACTGACGATTCTACCATGATGCAGGAGATTACTCTAGAATCTTCAGATCTCTCCTTTAGATCAATAGGAGAAACGCCCTCTTCCCAGATAAACATCCCTATATCCCAAATGACGGGATCCAGTTTTTTCACTCCTCCTCCGAGGGGATTCATGTTGGATGGTGTAAGCAACCCCCTCGCGAGTGAAATATTTGCCCTTCGTTCTCGGCTGGATTACTTGACCGAGCTGGCTGCAAGAATCATGCTAGAGGTTTTTGGGTCGAGTGTTCCTTCCCGGGCTATTTTTACATCATCTATTATCACCGAACGACCCTTATCACCCTTGCAACACAAAAACATTCCGTTGACCTTGCCCACGAAAGATACACCAATTAGCCTTGTGCAACTCGCTCAGGGGCGAGTAGAGCCTTACGTGCCGCACGCGCTACAAATTCCCGTCTCTCAAGGGGAAAGACGGCTTGATGAGTATAGAGATCGTTGGGATGGTCAGTGGGGGAGAAATGGACAGAGATGCATCCCCCGAGTGTAGTGAGAGATCCAGTAGTCAAAGATATCGAACTCGTTCGCCAAGGAGTCGTAGCCGATCTCCTAGGCGTCATCACACTCCCGATCCTCAGAACCGCAGGCATCACCTAGAAGCTTCAATGTCTCGCAACACTCGCGAAATCCTAGACGACACCTCGGGCCACCCATTCAGTCATCGCATAAGGCGTCATAGGGTCAACCGACATGTGAAGCTCCCCACGGAGTCCTATGACAGCACTAGAGATCCCATTTCCCACCTTAACAAGGTGAAAGACTTCGTGCAATTCCAAACCCACAGTGATGCGGCTTTGTGCCAGATATTTGTCATGACATTCCCATGAGTTGTGCGCCTCTAGTTCGAGGGTCTTTTAGCAAAATCCATTAACAGCTTCACGCAGCTGGAATCCAAGTTTCGAAGCCGGTTCAGCACCGCGGTCCCCATCAGAAAATCTGCTGCAGCGTTATTCGACATACACAGGAGACTTCAAGAGTCTTTAAAAGATTTTCTCAGTCGTTTTGACCTAGAAATGTTGTTAACGTTGGGCGTTACCATAGATTTCGTTGTGGAAGCCTTGAAGCGGAACTATCGTTATGAGAAATTGCGAGACACACTAATGGTGGACCCCTCGGCAACCTTGGACGCATTGAGACTAAAAGCTCATAACTACGCAAGAATGGAAGAAGAAGAAAGTAGAGACAAAGCCCAAAACGTGCCACAAAACGTACCTCAGGTACCTAATGTTCCTAGTAACGCGATCCCTGACGGCCGTTTTGTAGACGATTACGCCCAACGAAAAGATCATATTCCAAAAACCTCCAATAGACGAAGAGGCAACTCTTCAAGGGGAAGATCTGGTAATTCCCCTACTTGGCGGCAGGCAGATCCTCCCAAGGGCCGGATTTACGACCCGGACCTTCCTTCCCTTATACTACCAAGGGTAGAAATTTTAGCAATTGTGGAACAACGGAACCTCCCTATCCGCTATCCAACTCCCGTAAAGCCAGAGAACACTCTACAGACGTGTGCAGAGAATTAAAGCTGGCAATAGAGCGTTTGGTAGAAGAGGGATACCTTGGGGAATTTGCCACTAAGGCAAGAGAAGAAGTCAGGAACAACCCGATAAACAAGACATCTGATGACAGACGACCCCCTCTTCGCGTTCCGGGAAATAATAACATACCCACTGGAAGAGGTAGGGAAACGCTTGCGATTGACGAAGACAACTTTCCTATCATCAACATTATCGTTGGGGGCACATTGTACCTTGACGAGCCTGTACCGTTGATGCCTACAGCCAGAGGCAAGCGGAAGCGAGGGGGCACGTTAATAAAAAGTGAAGCAATAACTGCACTGGATCGGATGGTGTTATCCTTCTCCGAGGAAGACGAGAAAGGCATCGTGTTCCCACATAACGATGCGTTAGTAGTTACGCCTATTATCTGAAACCATGGGGTTAGAAGAACTCTCGTTGATAATGGAAGCGCAGTGAATCTATTTTCGTTAGAGGCTTATAACCTCATGAAACGCCCAGATGGCGAACTGGCACCGTGCAAGAAGCTGATAATTGGGGTAGATAGAGTACCAATCCCGGTAACTGGAGTTATAACGTTGCCAGTGCACTTTAGAGAAGACACATCTAAACGGTCAGAGGAGCTGTTATTCTTAGTCGTTGACCTCACCCTACCTTACAACGCCATACTCGGGCGACCGTTCCTCAACCATTTCGGGGCAGCGATATCTCAAAAGCATTTGAGGATGAAGTATCCCTCCTGGGATGGAGTGGTCTCAATCAAAGGCAATCAGAAACTGGCGGCTGAATGCTACTTACTCATGACTTAGAAGAGTTGTGACAGGTACGTATGTGTCACGGTGGATCCATATGGCCAGAATGATGAGAAGCGCACTCAGCCTGTGGACAAGATGGTACCCGTACCAGTTAACGGGATTATGAAGGCGAATTTCCTAGTTAGCGAAAAGCTCAGCCCCGAGGAACACCTCCAATTAGCTCAACTATTGAACAAATGTAAAGGAGAGTTCGCCTGGAAGCCTGCGGATATGCCTGGTATCTCACGAGAAGTGGCAGAACACCGACTTAATATTGATCCCTGTGTCAATCCCGTCCAACAGAAATGATGAGCGTTTTCCACAGAAAAGGCGTTAGCCGTTGATAAGGAGGTGACGAAGCTCCTAGGCACAGGTTTCATTCACGAAGTCCAATATCCAACCTGGTTGGCTAATCCAGTTCTTGTTCTGAAGCCCAATGGAGACTGGCGTATGTGCATCGACTTCACTGACCTGAACGATGCCTGCCCCAAAGATTGCTACCGGCTCCCTCGAATCAACCAGCTAGTCGATCAGACTACGGGTACGCGTATCTAAGCTCGCTAGATGCCAACTACGGATATCATCAAATCCCTATGGCCATCGAGGATGAAGAAAAGACCGCCTTCATCACTCCAAAAGCCACTTACTGCTACACGGCGATGCCGTTTGGGCTGAAGAACACTGGAGCAACTTTCCAACGTATGGCGAATAAAATATTTGACGACATACTGGTCAAAAGCCAAAGCTTCAAGGACCACTTGCTCGACTTGAAAGAAGTTTTTGATGTGATGAGAGAGTACCAGATGAAGCTGAATCCCCATAAATGCATGTTTGCATTTCAAACGGGTAAATTTTTGGGCAATGTGGTCAGTCAGAAAGGTATCCAGCCCAACCCCTCGAAATTCAAAGCTATCCAAGACATGATATCTCCTTGAACTGTCAAGGAGGTGCAAAAATTGACAGGGCATGTTATCGCCCTAGGACGGTTTATCTCCAAGAAGGGCGAGAGATGCCTTCCTTTTTTCAAAGTCATTCACAAGAAAGCCCATTTTGGGTGGACAACGGAATGTGAAGAGGCTTTTATGAGCCTGAAAGCCTATTTATCATCCGACCTAGTGTTGACAAGGCCAGAACTGGGCCACCCTATACTTATACCTCGGCGTTGCCGACGAAGTAGTTAGTGTCGTCCTCGTTCGAGATGACAACCGTCTGCACCACCCTGTCTACTTCGTAAGTCACGTCTTGAAAGATGTTGAGCTGCGATATGCTCGCATTGAGAAAATAGCGTTTGCGCTAATTCAAGCCACGCAAAAAAGGGACAGATACTTCCAAGCCCATCCCGTCATCCTACTTACTGACCAGCCTTTGAAAAGGATATTCCGGAAACCTGAGTCTTTGGGAAGAATGCTGATTTGGGCTATCGAAATCGAGCAATACGGGTTGCTGTCTAAAAATCGACCCTCCGTGGAAGCCCAAGTCCTAGCAGACTTCATAGCCGAGTGCACCTTCACAGAGGACCCGTTAACGGACCTACCGGAAGAGGAAAAAGATGATTTGGACCTTTCATTCCCTGAAACCTACACTGAATTGTGGCTCATTCATGTGGATGGAGCCAAAAATCAAGAACTAGCCGAAGCCGGAATGTTCATAATCGGGCCGCACGACATGCAGATACGATACGCCATCAGAATACTACAGCCGTTATCCAATAACGCAGTGGAGTATGAGGCGTTATTGGCTGGACTCAAGATAGGGAGAAGCTTGTCCACCAAGGCCATACACGATACGGGAATGATGGGAGACTTGCGACTAAATATTTGTGGAGATTCTAAATTGATAATAGACCAAGTCTTGGGACACTCTCAGGCCAGAGAGCCCATCATGGTTCAGTACCTCGCTAAAGTGAAGCGCGAGTTGTTGGAAATAAAGAAAAATGGCATGCAGGTCAGCTTTGAGCATATTCCCCGAGAGGATAATGCTGAGGCAGATGGCCTAGCCAAACTCGCCGCAAATCCGGACGCGTCCATACCTAAGGGTGTATACTGCCGAGAGATATTGATACCCTCCTTCATGGAAGAGCAAGCGTCACTTTGCGTGGAAGAAATTGAAAATGATTGGCGAATCCTCGTAATAAAATACTTGAAACATGAGGAGTTACCTGCGGACAACGCCGAGAAAAAGAAAGTGCTGAAATAAGTTGCACGGTGTACATACTATGACGGGGAATTGGTTCAGAGATGCTTTTCTCACCCAGCCGCCAAGTGTATAACAGAACAAGAGGGTCTTCAGAACTTGCGAGAAATCCATGAAGGGATATGCGGCATGCACACAGCAGGCGGCACCTTGGCCGCGCAAGTCTTCAGGTCCGAATTCTACTGGCCTACTATTTGAAGAGATTGCCACAATTATGTACGAACATGTCAGAAATGTCAGGAGTTCTCTAAGGTTCCTCGACAGCCCGCCATGGAGATCTTTGAAATTGTGGCCCCTTGTCCTTTCGTAAAATGGGGGATCGATATCCTAGGACCGTTTCCAAAGGCAAGGTCTCAACTAAAATTTGTGGTCGTGGCGGTAGATTACTTCACGAAATGGGCAGAAGCGGAAGTGGTTGCCAATATCACAATGGAGAGAATTTGGCGTTTCTTTAAACACCAAATTATTATGAGGTTCGGTGTACCCCGTATCCTAGTCAGCGACAACGGGACGCAATTCACTAGCCAGTTCTTTAGAGACCAATGCGCAAAATTCTAGATCGAACAAAGGTTCTCTTCCGTGGCTCACCCGCAGACCAACGGTCAAGCGGAGGTGACGAATCGAAGTATTCTCAGCGGTATAAAGAAAAACCTGGAAGGATCTAAAAAGAAATGGGCAGACGAGCTGCCATATGTGATGTGGGCGTACCGCATGACCGTTAAAACCAGCACTAGAGAAACTCCTTTCGTACTGGCCTTCGGCACTGAGGCCGTCACACCGGTGGAGATCGGTACTTTAAGCTTACGAGTGGCGTACTTCAGAGAGGAACTGAACGAGGAAAGGTTGCGAGCAAACCTCGATGCGTTACCAGAATGGCATGAGGATGCCCTTTTGAAAACGCTCCATTATAAACAAAAAATGGCACGTTATCACAATAGGCGCGTCAAAGAACGACTGCTGAAAGTAGACGACTTGGTACTCAGAGACAAACGAGCCGCCGGACAGCGTATGTGGAAACTCAGTCTGAATTGGGACGGCCCATACCACGTCACCCGCATTATCGAAAAGGGAGCGTATCACCTGGAAACACTTGATGGTACTCCCTTACCCAACTCTTGGAATATTGCTCGTTTGGAATTATACCATGCTAGATCTTGATATATCTCTACACCTTTTTGCTAATGCCATCCCTAACGTATGCTAACACTCGAATAGAGAATGTTCTTGTGTGTTTTATGGTTGTTGACTATGTGCAGATGATAAATGAAGAAGGGTGCTAGGAGTGAAAAGTTTTATCCTTGTGACGGTCGGTCCTGATCAGATGGCTCACTAAGTGAGGGCACACCCTGGCATACCTAAAAATAAGTGCCAGAAGTGAAAAGTCCTATCCTTGGGGGCAGCCGCGCTAACACAGGAGGGCCGCTAAAAAGAGGCACGTTCCGACACCCCTAGGAGTGTAAAGTCCTATCCTTGTGGCAACCGTGCTAACACAGACGGCCCACCAAGATGAGGTACGTCCCGGCTTCTCTGGGAGTGAAAAGTCCTATCCGTGTAACCGAGCTAACACAGACGGTTTACAAAGATGTGGCACACCGCAGAGAGATAGAAACTCCATCCTGGAAGTGAAAATTCTTATCCTTGTGATGACCAGGCTAATACAGATGGCTCACTAAGTGAGGGCACGACTCCGGGATGCGAGGTCAACGCCTGGATGTGAAAAGTCCTATCCTTGTGATGGCTAGTCTTGATCAGACGGCTCACTAAGACGAGGCACTGTCCGAGCTGACAGTGGAAATTTAGGAATACGGAAAGAAATCACGAAATCCCAACGAGTAACTAGAAGGGAAATCCCTGTTGAAGATGGCTGGTTGAGAAAGCGATATGTCGTGAAATCCCAGTGAGTAACCAGATGGGAAATCCCTGGTGAAGATGGCTGGTTGAGAAAGCGACATGGATAATGCTGACGACCCTTGGATATGGAGGCGCGATGGCTCCTAAACGGTAATTAACGTTTAATTATCGCACAATATTTTGACTAATGCTCTATAGCATCGATTGAGAATGTGCAGGATCTTGTGGAAGCGAGGGGGAAATTGACGCCCGCGCAAGCAATAACATCGTGAGGCCTGCCATGGTGATAGGTGCATGGGCAATGGCCAGAGTTCCTGCCGCCTCGGTTAGGGAAATACAGTCAGGGGAGCCCACATGATTGACCCCCTTTGGATATCTATTATTGCGGAAGGGGATAAGTCCGCGTTTATTTACATGGAATTCTTCATCTATAAGGTATTTTTCGTCGTTGGTTGAGAATACCTGCGTCAGCACAATGCCGTTATAAAAATGCTCATCCTAGATGAAGTCTCATCGAGGGAGTTATCTCTTCAAGCGGTGTAACGCCTCCAGAAGGATACTGCCGCTTCGACGGCGCGTGCGGGTATACGCCACGCGTCTTGGATAATATTGATTATGAGTCACTTCTATGAGTTCTACTTCTGAAATTATCTACTGAGTAGCGTTATTCTACACCGACATTAGAAGGCGCATGGTTAAGTCATGTAGCGATATCTAGTGTGAAATTCGTTATCAATGTTTGTGATCCTGTAGAGTATAGGGTGACGCCATGGTGATCTCATCCTCTGGCGGAATGATGTTATCCCGCCATAGCAACTATCTTATCGTGAAAGTTCAGAGAAAAAGAGATGGTGGGAAAGGGGGTCAGTTACGAAAAGAAATAATATATATGTGCGAACTGTTCGAAAAACCCTCAAGGGGCTACAAAAAGGCAAAAAACCTCAAGAGTAAAAAATAAAAAGGGGTGATAACAGCGCCTATTGTGCGCCAGCCTCATTGTCCCCTTGTCCCTCGTTACCCCCCATTCTCTCTTGATGAAAGCAGTCATCTGTAAGACCCCCTGATCTCTTCCGAAAAAGCATCAATGAGGGCCTCAGCATCATACACGTCTTCTCCGTAAATTTCCACGAAGCAGTTAGACATGATGCGGGCTGTATTCTTAGCAAACCACTTGCCCTTCTTAGATGACTCTTTCTCTAACGCGGTTTTTTCCCCTTGTAATGCCGCCCTGGCAGCTCTCTCTGCTGTTAGAGCAGCCTCAAGATCCCACACCCTAGCTGCCTCCTACTCCCTAGTCACTTTCAAATCTTTCTTGGCCATCGCCAAAGCTACCACCAACCCTTGACGTTCCCCCGACAGACTCTTCTTTTCTTCTCGCTCCTTAGCGAGCTCGTCGGAAAGATCGCAGCGGGCGGAAGCAAGAGAGGTGACCTCCTGCGACATATACTGGGACCAGTAGTGAAATTAGGAGAAACCAGAGAATAAGGTGGAACGCACAAAGGCCAACTGCTCGTCAACAGGCCGAGAAAGAAACGCCCCCTTCTCCTCGGGAGACGTTAACGCGTAAGCAGCCAAGAAAGAAGAAATCCCCGCTGAGTTATCTCCCCCAGCGGCCGCAAACCCAACTCTGCGCAAGTTGTTCAAGTTAACCTGATGGGTAACGGACCCAGACTCCCCCAGCGAACTTAGATCGGCCATCATATGAGGCGTGTTATCACCACCAGGATGATACATCGAGGCGCTGGAAGGAACAAAGTGCAGGGTAAGAGGAGATGGAGGTTGGCTGGAAGAAGTACCCCCATGAAGCCCAAAAGGACCGTGAGACTGAAAGGGCGGAAAACCGACCCCTGTAAAGTCCTCAGTAAAGCCCATGGCAGTAGAATAGGAAGGAGGAAGTGCAGAGTTAAGAGAATTGGGTGAAGCGTCAAAAGACCCGGAAATGCCCATAGTCCCCAAAGGGTCAGAAGACTGGCCGCCAAGAGGCGGCATCGAAGCAAAAAGGGTAGTATTGTCCCCTTCACTGATAACAGGATTTGTTGGCGGACTCACGTTTTCCCCATCGAATCGCTGCCTCTTGCCAGAACGTCGAAGTATATGGCCTAGGTTCATGTCGCCCGATGACGGTAACTGGGTAGGGGCGACAACGGTATCCTGCAGAGAAACCACGAGTAAGAAGGTTAAGAAAATAAAACAAAGGTCAAAGAGTGCTAAGAAGCAATGACTGAAATAGTGCGAGCATATAAGAAACACATATAGTGATAGTGTCGCTGACCGCGTCTAAAGAAAGAGTAAGGGCGGCAATGCGTACTGTCTTCTTCCTTTTCTTCTTTGGGGGAGCCTGGGAAGAAGATGCTGGAACAGGAGCAACGGCAATGGATACAACCGAGATAGAAACATGAATGGTCACTGATCCCTCACCAGCCACGGAAGAAGGCACTTGGATGGGGTTTATAGTCACAGTAAATGATATGACTAGAGTCACAGCGGCAGTGGCAATTTCCTCTCTCCTCTTTAAAGCCCTCCGCTCTCGTCTCCTAACGCTTTCTAGCTTTCGATCAAGATCAGGAGCTGCACAATCACGACATAACGTTAGCGTTAGTACTGCCAGAAGTAACAAAGAAAATGACACAACACTCACTCTCAATACAGGCTTGAATGTCAGTGCCGCAAGTCAATTTGAGAGTATGAATGTAGAAGTCCAACTCGAGCAGTTTGTCTAACCATCCTTGTTCAGGCTGAAGAAGAGTCATCCGACGACCCCAAGCACTGTCCTTGATATCATGGTTAAAACCAGTCCGCCACTAGGGGCTAGGTAGCTCGATAACAAAAAAATCCGTTCTTCCAATCTTCAATGGAAGACTCAAGGTGCAGGAATTTCCAGGTGAAGGGTTTAAGAGAATCATCATCATAACGGGTTGCTATCGTTATCACACCCCTACGGCTATACAGTTGGAAAAGAGATTTAAGTAATAAAAGGGAAGGAGAGGTAATCTCTTTGTATCTACAGAGTTGCAGAAACACATAAATGCAACAGTATGTGTTAGGAGCCAACTAAACGGGATTCACATCCAGAGCAACAAATAGCTTTTCGATAAAAGGATCAAGAGGGAACTTGAAGCCATAGCCAAACATCTTGGCATACAAGAGCCTGCTATTACCAGGCATTACACTATTAAGGTGAAGTGAATCAGAAGCCACAAAAGGCTTATAATCCTTGGGGATATGGGCATTGTGCTTAGATAAATGATCTTGAAGTATAGATAAGGAAGTGATGGTGGTGGCAGTACTCTCAATTTTTTCCTCATCAACAGACTTGGTACGAGTTCTAGCCATGGCAAAAATAAAAATAAAACATGAAGAAGATGGCAGATGAGGATAGAAATATCTTTTTTGGAGGAAAAACTCAGAACGCCCAGATGTTGGAAAGAAAAAACACAAGTCGGCTCGAGAGGGAGAAGCAAAAATGAAATAACAAAAGAGGGAAAAATAACATGTAGTGGGTTTTATAACCCTAGTGGTCAGCCAAAACGACTGTTGCAACCGTCGTCGCCTGGAAAAGACGTGAGCGATGAGTACAACCCTAGAAAAGCAAAAAGACGCCTCGATCTCGTCACTTCCTAGGGCACGACAATCCCTAGCATCACCACGAACAGACACGTGTATTCTAGCCATCATGACTTCTCTCTCGCATTAATGAGGGGATCCCGAGCATTAAATGCTCTGACAAGTGGAATCAATTTTCAAATCAAAACAAGCGCGATAACGCGGAGACCAAAATATCGTGGCGCAGTGTTAACTCCACAGGCAGCTGTTGAGATAATGCAAAAGAAAGAGATAGCGCTACAAAGATCAATCATTATTCGAAGGGGAATTCTAAACATGACATTATTAATTATTACAAACCAAATGGGATCAATGTTTGGAATAAAAAGAAAGAATAACTAACGGAGATGAGAGAAGCTCTTGACGTCCCTCGCGGCATCAGCACCGTCCGATTACGGGAGCACCACGGCATCACCCCCGTCGCCTCCCTTCTCCTCTCCTGAAGAAAGGAAACCTTCCTCGCTCGCGTCTATTTCATTCATTTTTTCAGAGGCATAATCGGCTATCTTAGCCGGATCAAAAGACCCACCGCGATAGTAGTCTGCGAATCCGGCGGTAAAGGCCCGCATGGCTCTCTTCTTCCACCAGTTTATCTTTGAAGGCACCTTTGCCAGATCCGCGTTACAAGCCGATATCTCTTCACGAAGAAGAGAATTTCTCTTGTCCGCCGACACCAGCTCTGCCTCCAACAACCCAACCTTGGCCTCCCCCTTAACCAGCTCTGCCTCTAGCCACTCAACTTTGGCTTTCCCCTTAGACTTTTCTCTCTCAAATTTGGCACGATAATCATTCAGCTCCGCCAGGGTATGAGTTTGAAGTCGCGTTAACTCCTTAACTCTAGCCAAGGCGGCATCCAATTGCTCCTTCGAGTCAGACGAACCTCAAAGTTTGTCACCATGATCCTGAAGAAAGTAATGCACATGGCGAAAGCCGGCCAGTGCATCATTCAGAACACGTGCGTGCTGAATATTGGGGGAAAGCCGCAGCAACGCCTCTTTATCCTCAGGCAAACCAAATATCTCACCTGCCAGGAAGGCCGTCAGCTGATCCCGCGACAACGGGTCCGACACCCCTAAGGCACGAAGCCCGTTAGTGCCTAAGGTTGACAAATCCAACCGGTAAGAAGGAACTCCTTGAGGACCCTGAGGGGAAAGATTGGCGATAATGGAGGGAGAAGAACCCTTGGCGAAACCGTCGACACCCAAAATGGAAGTAAAGAATAACGGTTGGGGACCCCCTATCGGTGTGTCAGGAAGCACGCTCGAGTCGAGAGCTGACATCACCACATCAGGAATACAAGAAGAAATAGGAGAGTTAGGGGCGTTAGTCGATGGAAGTGAATCTGCCGCTAATGAAACTTCAGTAACCTTGGGAGGAGCGACAGTTGACGCCTCAGCAACCTTTGCTGTTTCAGAAGTACTCGCCACAGTAAAGGCGTCAATCACCGCGGTAGGGACTTCACCGAACTTTTTAGAAGAAACCTCAACAGTCAGATTGTTTTTCTCCACTCTGAGTTTCTTCCGTTGAGTCGAGGAAGCATGACAAAGCTCTGTCTCGATATCCATTTCCTCGATATCGCTGTCAATTATCCTAGCTGTAGGACAACTCAAAGTTGCTCCTCTACCCCGAATAGGTAGCCAATTATCAAGGAAGCGAGAGGCTCGAGCAGAGATGTCGCGCCCTCCCCCTGCGACTGTCTTAGTTCTCCTCTTTTTTGGTGGAGTAGTCTGACAGCTGGAACCCTCGGGCGGTGGAGAAGCCGGTAGCGTTTGGAGCGGTATCACATTTAAAGGAGCGTCATTCCCTCCAGACGATTGACCCTCAGCGTTTTCTGCCAACGAAGCGTGTTAGAATGGCAAGTAAAATTAAGTGATAACGTGGAAGGAGAAATGCTTACCCGTAACGCACTCTTCCAAACGCTTATACAAAGCGAATTCTCGAATACGGAAAGACGTATCTATCTCTAGTAAGGCGTTAGCGTGAAATAACTCATCCCTCATCAACACCCCTAGGTTTACCCAGACAGCACTAGTAATCTCCTTATTAAAGCCCCTACGCCACAAACGGGAAGGTAGTTCGAGCACGAAGAAACCGCTCTTCTAGTCAACTACAGTTTCCTCAAAACCCTGAAATTTTTACCAGAATGATTGCACGAATGCGTCATTCCACCGCGGGGTGATATCGACCAAGCAGTTAGGACAACTCAGGCTAAAGAATTTGCAGATTAAATTGACAGATGTAGTAAAGATATTCCTCATCTCCCAAGCGCGAAGAAATGCATAAATACCGCACCAAGAAGAAGGGGTTATCTGAGCGGGATTAAGATCATACCAGCGCAGCAATCTCTCTACAGAAGTATGAAGTGGAAAGCGAAAGCCGTAGAGAAACATATTAAAATAAACCATTCTATACTTCCCCCATAACGGATTATGAAGCCGCCAGTCATCCAGGGGAATGACAGGAAAATAGTTGGGGGGAAAGAAAACACCTTGAGCCTCTAATTCAGCCCTCAGAATCATTTTGCATGAGAAAATACTGCGCGCCCTTTCAATTTCTAGATCTAGAGGCCTCTGAAGACCCCTGGTAGCTCTAGTGTGGCACATATTGAACCAGTAAAAGAAAAACCAGAGCGAAAGAGAAGCAAATACCTTGAAGGAGGAAACAATGAGTAGACCACCGGCGCCGACGAACGGTTGAAGGAATTTCCCTTGAGCAGAAGAGGAAGCAGAAAGAAAGTATAACAGAGGAAAATTCGAAGCGCGAGTAAAAGTGTGAGAAGAAAGCAGTTATTCCCCTTTAAAGGTCAAACTCAGCAACTGAGTGACCTGTGAGAATAAGACGCGCGCAAAGTAGAAAATGACACGTGGAACGACCTCAGCGGAATATTTATGACTAAGCATTTATATCCTTGAGGAAAGGCAGTTAGCGATTGAAAAATAGAGAATGGTTGCATTGAGCGATAACCGATCGCTCAGCGTTAACTGTCTAAGGGTCGTAGAAGTTAACGCGAAATATAACAACGAGAAAGCAAGCACCAACAACGTTATTTTATTCATGATAAGCCATACTGCATCTACAATATGCATGGTGTGAAGATTAATCCTCGTCACGCCAATAAGAAGGCCAGTAGGAGTTCTCTCCATCCGAGGACGGAAACTCCTCGTCGGCGAAAGGTAAAGGCTCGTCAGCCCCTTTCTCTCGACCAGGCTTTGGTAGAATTGACTCCCTCTTAGTAGCAGAAGCCGCTACCTTGACATCGATGTCGCTAGAGGAACCCCCTTCCATGAAATGATTGATGTGAGGAAACAGTTCATCGCCCCTCCGAACAGTAGGGGCAGAGAGGTCAAATGGCACATTGGCTGCCTCGAAGGCCTTTCTCTTCGGCCTCTTAAGACCTTTGCGATGGGCAGGTTGCCTTTTCAGACGTGAAGAAGGAGGATCGTCGGAATCCGGACAGAAAGGTCAATGCGCTTCGAGAAGAACGATCTTAATTGCAGAAGCAGATCCTGTGATCATGCCTGTCGAAATGTCTCACTGATCAAGAGACCAAAAAACTGCCCAATCAGTTGATACTGAAGAGGTGGCGTGAAATCAATGCGGAACGATTCACAAGAGTAACCGTTGCTACCTGACGACCAAGAAAAAGCAAGCGATGCAGAAGTTCAACCAATGGCGGACTCATTTTCAGTTGGGTTGATGTGGCACTCAACTGAAACGTTAACTAGCACGTTGCGAAAAGAAAGGAGAAAAATGCAAGGTAGCGAAAAGATATTTTATTTATGGCCTAACGGCCCAAAGCATACATCCGCCTACACACTGAGAACATACAAAAGAAGATAAAGGGAAGCGACGGTGGCAGCGAGCGGTCAACCATTGGACCCGGCATCGTCCTCCCCCTGCACCACGGGAACCTCCCTCAGCGCGTCTGCAACAGAGGTCAGTTCAGAGGAACAGACCCTCATTCCCTTCAAGTAGCACCCCAACATGTCTTTCCTGTGCCGCAGCATGGTGACCACCACCTCGATGCAGGAGATGGTGGCGGCTAACTTCGTCACGCTCTCCAAGGGGCTGAAGTCCTCCAGGGAAGTCCCGAGCTGCCTGGACAAGAGCGGGGTCATCATCCCCTGGAGCTCCATGATATCCTCAGAGGTCTTCCTTACCATATTTTCCAAAAAATCAACATCGGCCTCAGTCAGATTCTTCAGAGTGTGGGTGATAAGATCCGAGATCTCTTCGGGTCGGAAACGGTTGCTACAGCTAGTCGGAGGGGAAGCGATCGGCGTCGGAGGTACCTGCAAAGCGCCGGAGGGGGACTCCGGCGTAGACACTCCGATGCTTAAGTCAGTTCGGGTTTTCAGAATGGTAGAGGTTCTCCAAGATGATCTCGATCTTACCTTCTGTTTGGAAAGATGGGGGTATTTATAGGCCGAAGTTGGCGATACCTGAAAGCGATAAGGGTGCAGCGATAAGCATCGTCCGAAGATATCGCTTCCAGCGATAATAGGTAAGCCATCGCGGGCGATAATCACGTAAGGCCTATCAGGAGCGACATCCTCTCCGTTCCCCTAGGATGGGATGACGCCGTGCGCGTAAAGATGCATGAGATCCCCCCCCGCTGAAGTTGACCATCCTAGGAAATGTCCGCCGGCCCGGGCGATAGGTTTCCCCCTCCGGCGCTTTGCAGGTACCTCCGACGCCGATCGCTTCCCCTCCGACTAGCTGTAGCAACCGTTTCCGACCCGAAGAGATCTCGGATCTTATCAAATGGTGCTTTCATTGAGAGCTTTGGTGTATTAAGTGAGCGTCCTTAATAGCCAAGCTCTGTTTAGTTGGGAGATCGGAACGGTTATGACAGCCAGATCGGAGCCAGACCGGTCTACATTTTCCAATATTCCTTTCTCAACTCGCAGGCGGTTATTTCCTTTTGCTACTGCTGACCTCTCTATGACGACACAATCGACTATCTCGGGACCTCTGGACCTCTCGGTCGGGATCGCCGGAGGATCTATCTCCTCACAGACGGTCATTTCTTCATCACAGACGGTGGGATCTGATCTTTATACTCCTCTTTTGGAAGGATCTGTGCTTAACAATGAAAATCCCTTTGCTATGGAAATAGCGGCCCTTCGTTCCCGCTTGGAATATTTGACTGAAATGGCCACTAGAGTCACGCCTGGTGCTTCTGGATCTAGCGTTCCTCCTCGCGTCATGTTCACACCATCTATTGTTGCTGATCGACCTTTGCCCCCGTTGTTTCCAGAGAACCCCCAAGTGCCTTTATCCGCAGGAAATCCCCCGGTTGGTCACGTACAGCTCACTCAAGGAGGAGTAGAGGCTTATGTACCACAAATGCCGCAAAGACTTCTTCTGCAGGAAGACAGGCAGCTTGAGGCGTTGAGGAACCGTTGGGCCGGACGGAGGGAAGGAACAAACAGGAGTTTATCTCCCGTATACAGTGAAAGATCCAGTAGCAGAAAATATCGAAGTCGTTCTCCCAGGAGTCGCAGTCGGTCTCCCAGGCGACATCATATACCTGAACCAAGGGAAGGAGGGCGACAAGGAGACATATCTCCCCCACGTCATGCGCGTGAGATTCTTGATGATACCTCAGGTCACCCTTTCAGTCGTCGTATAAGACGTCACAGGGTCAGCAGGCGAGTGAAGCTTCCCGCTGATACTTATGATGGTACTAAAGATCCTATTTCGCACATCAACAAAGTGAAGGATTTCGTCCAGTTTCAAACCCACAGTGATGCGGCTTTATGTCAGATATTTATTATGACCTTATCGGGAGTTGCTCGTCTTTGGTTTGAAGGTCTTCCTGGCGGATCCATTAGTAACTTCGCACAGTTGGAATCCAAATTTCGGAGCAGATTTAGTACAGCAATTCCAATTCGGAAATCTGCCGCAGCGTTATTTGACATACAGCGGAAGCCCCAAGAGACATTGAAAGAATTCCTCAGCCGATTCGATCTGGAAATGTAATTAACGCCGGGCGTTACCGTTGATTTCGCCATAGAAGCTCTGAAAAGAAACTGCCATTATGGAAAACTGAAAGATGCATTGATGGTGGATCCTCCAATATCCTTGGACGCACTAAGACTTAAAGCCCATAATTATGTGAAAATGGAAGAAGAAGAAAATAGAAATAGAACATTTAATATGCCGCCTGGGGCACCTCACATCCCTGCCGCTCCCGCAAATCCTCTGGTTGACGATCATTACACTGATGATTACGCTCGACGGAAAGATTACATCCCAAAGACCTACGATAAGCAAAAAGGAAATTCCTCGAAAGGAAAACAAGGTAGTTCCCCTCATCAGCGTCAAGGGAACGCTAACAAAAATCGGGCGTATGATCCGGATTTTCCCTCCTTGAATGTACCAAGAGCAGAGATCTTGGCGATAGCGGAACAGCGAGATCTTCCTATCCGTTATCCTGCGCCCACGAAACCTGGAGTGCTTTTAGGCAGAAGAGAAAACGCTTACTGTAAATTCCATAAAGCCAGAGGACATTCCACAGAGGCTTGCAGAGAATTAAAGTGGGCGATAGAATGCTTGGTGGAGGAAGGATATCTGGGAGAATTTGCGACTCAAGTAAGGGAAGATGCCCGAAACAATCCGATAAGAAGAGCGACAGACGAACGACCAAGGCCCCCTCCAGTCCCACAGCCGGATAACGCTCCCAAAGGAAAGGGTGTGGAAACCTTCGCGATAGATGGCGACGACATCCCCATAATCAATATCATAGCGGGAGGGATCCCCTACGCAGATGAATCAGAACAGTCGATGGTGGCGAAAGGGGAAAAGCGTAAGCGAGACGGCATGACAAAGAAAGGTGGAGCGATAGACATACTTGATCGCATGATCTTATCCTTTTCAGAAGAGGATGAAAAAGGCGTTATCTACCCCCATAATGACGCCTTGGTAGTCACACCTGTCATCGCCAGTCATGGTATAAGAAGGACTCTTGTGGACAACGGGAGTGCCGTGAACCTTTTTTCGCTGGAAGCTTACAACCTCATGAAACGCCCCCACGATGAGTTAACGCCTAGTAAGAGACCCATAGTCGGAGTGGATGGGACCCCTATCCCTGTTACGGGAGTAATCACCTTACCCGTATACTTCCGAGAAGACACTTACAAACGGTCAGAGAATTTGTTGTTCCTTGTTGTGGATCTGAATCTGCCCTATAACGTCATACTCGGACGGCCTTTCCTCAATCGCTTTGGAGCGGCGATATCACAAAAACATCTAAAGATGAAATACCCCTCCTGGGACGGGGTGGTATCGATAAAAGGTGATCAGAAACTGGTGGCAGAATGCTATTCGCTCATGACCCAGACAAGCTGCGATAGATACGTGTGTATAGCGGCAGACCCCTACGAGCAGGGTGATGAAAAGCGCGCTCAACCCCTTGACAAGATGGTACCCGTATCAGTGATAGGCAAAGAGGGACCCAGCTTCCTGGTCAGCGATAAGCTCAGCCCAGCGGAAAATCTTCAACTGGCACGGCTGTTGAACAAATGCCAAGGAAATTTCGCATGGAAGCCCGCCGATATGCCAGGTATATCACGAGAAATAGCCGAGCACAGGCTTAACGTTGACCCTGACGTCAAGCCAGTTCAGCAAAAACGACGGGCGTTCTCCACCGAAAAAGCGTCGGCTGTGGAAAAGGAGGTTGTAAAGCTCCTTGACGCGGGTTTCATTCGCGAAGTACAGTATCCCACTTGGTTAGCCAACCCGGTTCTTGTTCCTAAACCCAATGGAGACTGGCGTATGTGCATTGACTTCACCGACTTGAACGACGCTTGTCCTAAGGATTGCTACCCGCTTCCTCGCATAGATCAGTTGGTTGATCAAACCGCTGGATACGCATATCTAAGCTCATTGGACGCCAATTCCGGATATCATCAAATCCCTATGGCCCTAGAGGATGAGGAGAAGACCGCCTTCCTTACTCCTAAAGCCACGTATTGCTACACAGCGATGCCATTTGGACTAAAGAACGCGGGGGCCACGTTTCAGCGAATGGCAAATAAGATTTTTGAGGAACAAATAGGGAAAAATGTGGAAGCATATGTTGACGACATACTGGTGAAGAGTGTGAATTTTCATGATCACCTGCAGGATCTAAAGGAAGTTTTTGATGTGATGAAAAGGTATCGCATGAAGCTAAACCCCCGGAAGTGCATGTTTGCATTCCAGACGGGTAAGTTCTTGGGCTACGTAGTTAGCCAGAAAGGTATCCAGCCTAATCCTTCCAAGGTTAAAGCTATACATGATATGATATCGCTGAGAACCGTTAAAGAAGTGCAAAGGCTAACGGGGCGCGTTATCGCTCTAGGACGATTCGTCTCCAAGCAAGGAGAAAAGTGCCTCCCTTTTTTCAAAGTCATACGACGGAAAGCCACGTTTGGGTGGACCCCAGAATGTGAGCAAGCATTTGTGGACTTAAAGGACTATTTATCATCTGATTTATTATTGACAAGGCCCGAGTCCGGCGATACCCTATACTTATACTTGAGCGCGGCGGACGAAGTGGTCAGCGCCGTCCTTGTTCATGACGATAACCACACTCATCGCCCAGTTTACTTCGTGAGTCATGTCTTAAAGGACGCGGAACTGCGATATGCTCGTATTGAGAAAATAACGTTCGCCCTTATACAAGCCGCCCGCAAGATGGACCGATACTTCCAGTCTTATCCTATCGTTGTACTTACAGACCAACCCTTGAAGAGGATATTTCGAAAGCCTGAATCTTCAGGAAGAATGCTGATCTGGGCCCTAGAACTCGAACAATATGGTTTGAGGTACCAGTCCCGGCCATCCGTAAAGGCTCAGGTCCTTGCTGATTTTATAGCAGAGTGTACATTCACAGAGGACCCTTTGAGTGGTGTACCTGAAGCAGAATGGAACGATATGGATCTCCCATTCCCAGAAACATATACGGATCTTTGGATCGTTCATGTGGACGGAGCCAAAAACCAAGAACTGGCGGGGGCCGGAGTCTTCATAAACGGGCCGCACGATATGCATATACGGTATGCTATTCGAATCTTGCAGCCTTTGTCCAATAACGCAGCCGAATATGAGGCGTTGCTAGCTGGACTCAGAATAGGAAGAGAGTTTTCTTCAAAGGGAAGGCGCGATACCGGCCAAACAGGAGATCTGCGTCTAAAAATTTGTGGAGACTCCAAACTGATAATTGACCAGGTCTCAGGCCACTCTCAGGCTCGAGAACCTATTATGGTGCAATACCTCTCTAAGGTAACGCGAGAACTAGTGGAAATAAAGAAAGAGGGCATGCAAGTCAGCTTCGAGCACGTTCCCCGAGAGGAAAACGCTGAAGCCGATTACCTTGCCAAGCTGGCCGCGAATCCTGAAGCATCCATACCTAAAGATGTGTATTATCGTGAGCTATCGGTGCCGTCCTTCATGGAGGAACAAGCCTCTTTGTGTGTGAATGAGCTCGAGAATGATTGGCGGATTCTAGTAATAAAATACCTGATGCACGAAGAGCTGCCTGACGGTAACGCTGAAAAGATGAAAGTGTTAAGACAGGCTGCTCGTTGCACGTACTATAACGGGGATCTAATTCGAAGATGTTTTTCTCACCCCGGCGCCAAATGTATAACCGAACAAGAGGGCCTTCACACCTTACGCGAAATCCACGAAGGGATATGCGGAATGCACGCGTCAGGCGGCACCATGGCGGCACAAGTTTTCAGATCAGGATTCTACTGGCCCACCATACGAAGGGATTGCCACAATTATGTACAAGCTTGCCCCAAATGTCAGGAATTTGCTAAAATTCCTCGACGTCCGGCCACGGAAATATCGGAAATCATCGCCCCTTGCCCTTTTGCCAAATGGGGGATTGACATCCTGGGTCCATTTCCAAAGGCAAGGTCCCAACTGAAATTTGTGATAGTGGCTGTGGACTATTTTACAAAGTGGGCGGAAGCTGAAGCGGTTGCCACAATCACGGCAGAAAAAACATGGCGTTTTTTCAAACATCAAGTTATCATGAGATTCGGGGTGCCTCGTATCCTTGTCAGCGATAACGGGACCCAGTTCACCAGCCAATTCTTCAAAGACCAATGTTCAGAATTCGGGATTGAGCAGAGATTCTCTTCCGTGGCTCACCCACAAACCAACGGACAGGCAGAGGTAACTAATAGGAGCATCCTCAGCGGTATTAAGAAAAACATAGAGGGGTCTAAGAAGAAGTGGGCTGATGAATTGCCATACGTGATGTGGGCATACCGCATGACCGAAAAAGTTAGCACTGGAGAAACGCCTTTCGCGTTGGCTTTTGGAACTGAAGCCGTTACGCCAGTGGAAATTGGGGCCATGAGCCTACGGGTGGCTCACTTTCGTGAGGAACGAAATGAGGAACGGTTACGTGCTAACCTGGACGCGTTACCAGAGGTTCGAGAAGAAGTCCTACTGAAAACGCAACACTACAAAAGAAAAATGGCCCGTTATCATAACAGGCAGGTCAAAGAGCGATTGTTGAAAAACGGTGACCTGGTGCTCCGAGACAGGCGAGCAACCGGACAACGTATGGGAAAGCTTAGTCCTAACTGGGAAGGACCGTATCGCGTAACCCACGTTGTCGGAAGAGGGGCCTGTCGCCTGGAGACACTTGACGGTACGCCCTTATCCAACTCCTGGAATATCGCTCGTTTGAAGTTATATTATCCTAGAGTTTAATTTTATCTGCACTATTTGGATTATAACGACCCTAACCGTGGCTAACGCTCAATAGGAGAGTTTTCGTGGGTTTGTGGTTGCTTTTGTGCAGATAAAAAGGGGGGTACCCTGGGAGTGAAAAGTCCTATCCTTGTGATGGTCGGTCTTGATCAGATGGCCCACTAAGTGAGGGCACGACCCTAGTGTATCCTTGATTAGCGTCGGATTGAAAGATCCTTGACGCCCCCGGGGGTGAAAAGTCCTATCCTTGTGATGACCGATCTTGATCAGATGGCTCACTAAGTGAGGGCACTGCCCGGTATCTTTGGGAGTGAAAAGTTCTTTAATGATAACCGATCTCGTGGAGACGGTACATCAAAACAAGACACGCCCCAAAGAGTTAGAAACTCTGTTTAGAAACAAGAATCCTATCTTAACGGTCGGGCTGGTGCAGCTAAACCATTAAGTAAGGACACGGTTCTAAACGAGAGGACAACGCCTATAAAAGTGAAAATTCCCTAGCCTTGTGATAGCCGTCCAGATCCGACAGCTCACGAGATGAGGCACTTAGAAAGGCCGAACGAGAGATAAGGGAAACGTGAAGGATCGCGTAATTCCAGCTAGTAACCGGATGAGTAATCCCTAGCGAAGTATAGAGCCGAGGGACAACGCGATTCGAAACGGGTTCCGTGATAAAGCCCAATGATGGCAGCAAACAGGCTCCTACGGGTAATCACTGTCTCTCAAATCTCGTTTTGTTATTGACGATCTACAATTAGAAATGTGCAGAATACTTCTGAGCAGCGGAAGGAGCGGTGGTCATGATACCGATAGGCTTATCGAAAGGCCAAACCGACATAGATCTTGGTCATCTTGGTATAAATACCAAGGATCTGCTCAAGAAAGTAAACGCACCGTGAGGATAAGGCAACCTCAGTGACGAGAGAAGTCTCGCGATGAGAAAAATAAAAGAGGAACACCGATAAAGGGATTGTCTAGAAATATTAAAGGCATCTCAAGGATTTACAAAGATTCACTGTTCAAAATATTTATGCTGCAAAGGCAAAAGACAAAAGCCAAGCGATATTTGATCGCTGGAGGGAACGGCAAAATATCACGACACATCAGCTCTCGGGGTCTTTTCGTTTCCAGCCCGCTGCCTTGGCTTGGCGATAGCCTGCCTCGTTGATATGAGCAGAACTTTGTAGAAAGGCTTTGGCGACATCTTCGCCCTTGTACGCATCCACCCCATGAATTTCTTCGAAACACTTAACTAGAACACGGGCGGTCTGTTCAGCATGCCACCAGCCCATATCGACTGACTCTTCCGCCAAAGCTGCCTTCTCCTTTTCTAAAGAGGACTTCTCACTCTCCAAAGCAGTCACTTTGGCTTGTTCCTCTGACAAAGCCGTTTCCAGAGCGGAATGTTGTTTCTGTAACTCGTGGTGAGCCAGCAGTATCTTGGAATGATCTGCCAACACCTTTTTCTTTTCATCTTGCTCCTTGGACAGCTCCGCCGAAACAGAACGGAGGGAAACAGTCCGATGCTTCACCTCCTCCGCCCAGTAGTGAAATTTCATCATATTGGAGAAAAGGCTAGCACGGAAAGAGTTCACTTGGTCATCTTCCGCCAGGGAAAGGAAAGCTTCCCGTTCTGCAGATGAGGCCAGAATTTGAGAAGCCAGCAGCGCAGAAACCTCATCTGAACCATCGCCCCCGATGGCTGCCAAACCACGGGTACAGAAGTCGAACAACTCAACCTGATGGGTCACTTTGCCGAGCCCGTTTAATGGACAAAGATCCGCCGCAAAATTGAAAGAGGTTCCGGCTTCATTATAGCGTTGCCGCCAAGGAACGCTAGAGGGAACGAAAGCCAGAGGACCAGGGGCGCGAACCTGTGAAGAAGAACTGCCCGGGGGCAGGAAGGTACCATGAGGCTGATAGCCCGAAAGGTCCTGCAAGACGTCTTGATAGCCTAAAGAAGAGGAATAATGATGCACAGGCCCACCAAAGGAACTGGGCGAAGCACCAAAGGGGTCCGCACCTCCTAGGTCCCCCAAAACTTCCGCGGAATGTCCACCTGGAGGAACCACTGCGGAATTAGGAACGTTAACGGAACCACCTTCCCCCGCGATGTTAGAGGAGGGTATGTTCTCATCCTCGCCTTCTATCCGGGCCCTCTTCGCGGAACCCCTCAGCACATAAGAGAGATTCATATCGCCTGAAGGAGCGGAAGTAGTAACTACAACGGCCTCCTGCAAGGAGTACAAATTGAGAAAAAAGGAAAATAGATCAAATGACGAAAGATATTGAGGCACAACACGCTTACGGTAGCAGTGTTGAGGGAAGGTAGTGCCTCAGAAGAACCCGCAGCGTCGGGAGAAGGAGTAAGAGTGGCGATACTCCGTGTTCTTTTCTTCTTTTTTCCTCTGGCAATGGCCTTAGGAGCCTGAGAAGACGAGGGAGCAGCAACGGTCATGATGGGAACACCTTCAGGGATGTCGGTATCCCCTTCGCCAACTGAGGAGAAGGATACTTGAGCGAGATTCGCGGAAGTAGCCGGAAGCTCAGAAGGATTATCAGTGGCCTCTGAATCGAGCTTTTCCCTTTCTTCTCTATTATGAGCTCTCCTTAAGCGTCTTCTTACGCTTTCCGGTTTATAATCAGGATCCGTCGCTGCAAAATCACAAAATAACGTCAGCGTTAGTATCAGTGATGAAAGGGAAAGGTAGCGCGATACTCACGTCTAACGCACTCCTGAATGGCCATTCTGCAGGCCGTGAGTCGAATATGAACGCTGATCTCCAGTTGGAGTAAGGTGTTTAACCATCCTTGTTCACGAGTGGGAAGTGTCCCTGGTCGACTCCAAACGCCATCTTGGACGTCCTGATTGAACCCAGAACGCCACTCGGGACCAGGAGCGTCAGGAAAATTTATCAGAAAGAACTCCTTTTTCCAAGCCTCAACAGAAGACTCAATATGGAGCAACTTCCAAGTAAAAGACTTGAGAGAATCATCGTCAAAGCGAGGCGATATGGTTATCACACCCCGGCACTTCATCAATTTAAAAAGGGATCTAAGCAGCAAAAGAGAAGGGGAAGTGATCCCCTTATATCTACAGAGTTCCAAAAAAGCATAAACACAGCAATATGCATTTGGGGCTAACTGGGCAGGATTGAAATTGCCAGCAATAAGCAAACCCTTGACGAAAGAATCGATAGGGAGCCGGAAACCGTAGCGAAACATCTGGGCATATAACACCCTTTGCTTGCCGGTCAGAACGCTGTTTAAACGAACTGACCTAGGGGCAACAACAGCTTGGCAACCGTCAGGAATAACGGCACCGTGAGTAGCCAAATGCTCCTGGAGAATGGCCTCCGTGGTAATAACACTGACCGTGGTATCCATTTTCTTCTCATCGATGGATTTTGACTCAGAACGGCGAGTCTTTGCCATGGCAGGACTAAGGAAATAGAAATGAAGAAGACGAGGGAAAGGAAGGGAAGTACCTTTGAAAGGAAAGAACTTTGAAAGCCTTGAATGGAGGTGAGAAGGGCAAGACGGCCGAGAGATAATATGAAAAAGTGGAGTGAAAAAGAAAAGGGAAGAAATAAAGAGGGTTTATAACCCTAGTAATTAAAAGGAAACGACGGATACTGCAGTCGTTGTGTCGAAGCGGCATGAGGGATAAGACTCAAGCAATGAGTACGACTCTAGAAGAAGCGCGACAAGCGCTTCGATCTTGTTAAAATTTCTAAACACGCTAAGGTGGAGAGGCAGAAGAAACGAACACGTGTGTCTGCACCATCATGACTTTTCCCGCGCACCGACGGAAGGGTCGCGAGCATTAAATGCTCTGGAAAGTAGATGTGACTTTTTGATAAAAAGCAAAAGCGATATCACAAGAAAGGAAATGATACAAATCGGCGTTGAATAAAAGAACAGTTCTCAAGACAGTACAAGAGAGCGAAATAAAATAAGATATCGCTCGAAGAGCAAGGTACCGATATCGCTGCGAGATAGGACGTTATTACAAGACATGGAAAACAAATAGCAATGTTCTTCAATGGATCAATTAAGAGTCATCGCATGCCTCGCCGTCATCATTCCCTTGCTTTTCCCCAGAAGAAGGAAAACCCCTTTCGCCTTCACTAAGATCTTTAATTTTTCGGGAAGCGTAATCGGCCAGCATGGATGAATCGACGGCGCCTCGGATATGGAGATCCACAAATCCTGCGATACAAACCTCGATGGTCTTATTCTTCCACCAGGCTATCCTCGAAGGAACTTTGGCCCAATCGGCATCGCGAGATGACAACTCTTCACGAAGGAAGACGTTCTTTTTATCAGCCACCACCAGTTCCGCCTCCATTAGCTCTGCTCTCGCTTTCCCCTTCGACTTCTCCCGAGAAAGTTCAGCGCGACAATCCTCCAACTCCGCCCGAGTTCGTTCTTGCAACTGCGATAGCTCCTTTGCCTTCGCCAAGGCCGCGTCTAATTGATCCTGCAAATCCGAAGAGGGTCGAGTTTTGTTACGCTGGTCTTCAAGAAAATAATGAAATTTCCGAAAGCTAGCCAGCATGTCGTTCATGAGGTGTGATTGTCGTGTCTCGGGAGCATGCTATAAAAACTCTTCCCTGTCCTTGGAAGAAGTAAACATCTGTCCCACTATGGGACCCACGGGCTCTTCTCGCGATAACGGATCCGATATTCCTAAGGCACGAAGCCCGTCAGTGCCGAAAGAGGACAAATCCAGCTGATATCCAGTGGGGCCCTGGGACCTCTGAGGAGAAAGGTTGGCAATATAAAGAGGGGAACAACTTTTTGCGCAATCACCAACGCCCGAAATTGAAGACAGAAACAAAAGGGGAGGCTTCCGTGGGAGAAGTTCAGGAGGAACGCTTAAATTCGAAACCGGTAGGGTTGCCTCTGGGATAAAAGAACCTATCGGGGAAGCAGGATGGCCCGATGACAAAGGAGAGGTCGCGGCTGCCGAGGTCTCATTGTTTTCGATAGAAACGGCGGAAGGTACCCTGATAGCTTTGATATTTTTCACCACTTGCGAAGTACTCGCGGCATGAGAAGCGTTAATATTCTCGGAGGGGACCGCGTTAACTCCCTTCAAAGGGGGAACTGGGGGGTTAGTTTTCTCTGTGCGAACCTTCTTTACGAGATGCTCCGTCTCTTCTGCAATTTCTTCGCTATCGTCCTCAGCCGATTCCGCCGTGTCATCATTCCTCCGCGACCTAAGTTTCATCCTTTGAGCAATAGTAGCATGACGTAATTCAGGACCAGTGTCCATGCTCTCGCTATCGCTGTCGATTTTCTCAAACACAGGATCGCCTTGAGCTACCCTCTTGCCACGGGACGGAAGCCAATTTTCAAGGAAACAAGAAGGTCGAGTGGAGGCTCTGCGAGTTGTGACGGTTTTAGTCCTTTCCCTTCCAGGCGGAATGGGTGGGCGGCGGGAATTTTCAGGCGGAGGAGAAGGAGGCAGCGACTGGAGAGGTGTTACGTTCAAAGGGGCGTCACTTTCCCCAGAAGAACTACTCTCAGCGTTACCTGCCAACAAAACATATTAGCAAATTAAGAAGATTGAAGCGATAAAGAAGAAAAAGGAAACTCACCCACAACGCACTCTGACAAGGGCCTGAACCGAGCAAACTCCCGGATACGGAAAGACCCTTCTATTTCTAACAAGGCGCTAACGTTGGAAACATCCTGGCTTGACAGCGCTTCCGGTCTTTTCCAAACGCCACTATTGATTTTTCGATTGAAACCCCCGCGCCAGAGTCGTGACGGCAAACGAAGGGTGAAAAAGCCAGACTTCCAGTCATCTACGTGTTCCTCAAAACCTTGAAAGTTCCGCCAGAACAGTTGCACAATGACATCATCCCATCTGGGGGTAATATCTACCAGGCAGTCGCGACAACTCAAGACAAAGAACGTGCGGAATAGATCAAGCGATGGAGCAAATATACGCTTCATCTCGCATGAACGAAGGAAAGCGTAAATACCACACCAAGAGGGTGGAGTAATCTGGACGGGATTAAGGTCGTAATGATCTAGCAGTTTCAACAGAGAAGTATGGAGTGGGAAACGGAATCCGTAAGTAAACATCTTGAAATAAACTAACCGGAATGTTCCCCACATGGCGTCAGGCAGCCGAGTGTCCTTCAAAGAGACAAAAGGGCGATAGCCCGTGGGAAAAGTAATACCGCTCTCCTCTAATTCAACCCTCAAAACCTCATTACAATTGAATATGCTGCGAGTTCTCCTAGCTTCAGGATCTATGGGGTTTTCAACAATTGAAGACATAAGGGACAGGGAAAGTAAATCTACGGCGGTAGAAGGAGTAAATACCTGGAGCAAAAATCCAGTGAGCCGGTCGCCGGCACCAGTGAGCGGTCGCAGTAAAACCTCTCGAAGAAAAGAAGTGCAGAAGAGAGAGAAAATGTGCAGAAACTCAAAATATTTGCAAAAGCAGTAAAAGAGAGAGATGATTTCCTTATAAAGGAAAGCCTAAAGAAGAGACAGCCTGTAAAAATGAAACACGTACAGAACAGAAAAAGACACGTGGATAGTCATTTGTGCCTTCCGAAAGAAGACAGTTACCGATTAGAAGTTGAAGGCAGTTACCCGTAGCGAAAGGGACGCTTCCGCGATAACCCGGAACGCTCAGAAAGAAACAATAAGAAAGCGATGAGAAGCGAAAAGGAAGTAAAACCATCATTCATTATTATGAGGAAGGCCATACGGCATTTACAAAAAGAAGGATTAGGCCCTACTCTTCACCGTCGGACCAAGTAATGCCGTAGCAATAGACTACGTCCTCTTCGTCATCGCCACCCCAGAAGGGTGAATCCACAACAGCAGGGGGAGAAGACTCACCGACCCTCTTTCTAGCGGCAGTAGTCGACCCGGTTGTTTTCTCCTTAATGCTTGGCGATACTGCATCAACGGCTGAACCAGCAGAAGGAACCCACGGAGGCGAATCACTCAAAAGAGGAAACGATTTTTTCTCCTCCCTAGCCAGAGAAGCCAGAGAGTCGAAAAATGACTTAGAGGCCTTGGCAGCCTCCTTCCTTCGTTGTTCAACTTCCTTCCTCCGCCTCTTGCGACCTCGCCGGCGGACAACCGGCCTCCAAGGAGGCGATGGGGGAGGATTATCTGTGTCAGGGGTAGTCGGAGGAGTTGGCGGTGAATTCCCCGAAGCCGTACCTAGCAAATAAGAATCAGCCATGAGACTCGCAGAGGATCTATAACGAAGAAAAATAAAGGAGAAAGAAATGGATAAGAATGAAGGAGGAAAAGCCTCATTAAATAGCCGGGAAAAGAAGAAAAGAGACTCTTCGATCCTCCAACCCGACTCTTGAAGATTGGCACGTGTACAGTCTGAAGTGCAAATGTAGATTTGCAGTCATGCCTGTTGAAATCTCGCGCAAATCAAGAATAATGCTAATATCTGCTGATCAGTTGTTATAATGAGGACGGCGCGGAGTTAAGGCAGAACGATCAACCGAAAAACCGCCCAATGGCAAGACTGTTTTCAGTTGGGCTAAGAATATTCCTTGGAACATGACAAAGAGCGCAGTAAAGAAGAAGAACAGTTACAAGGCGGAATGATTGAAACGATTTATTTATTATGGCCTACCGGCCGAAAGATACAATTACAAGGCAAGAGGAAAAGAAAAAGGCCCAAAGGGAGCCACTGTTATCAGGTGTCAGAACCAGTATCCTCGGGCACCTCAGGAAGGTCCCTCAAGGAATCCATGACCAGGACAAGATCATGGGAAGTGGCCCTCATCCCCTTCAGGCAGCACCCCAACATGTCCTTACGCTGCTGCAGCATGGCGATTACTACCTGAATCCGAGCGATGGAGGCGGACAGCTTTGATACGCTCTCCAAAGGACTGAAGTCCTCTAGGGAAATGGCCCCCAGCCGGGAATAAAGCGGAGTCAGCATTCCTTGCAGCTCCAGAATATCCTCAGAAGTCTTGACCAGCATGTTCTCCAGGAAACCGACGTCACCGTCGTTGAGGTTCCTGAGTGAATGACCCTTGGAGAGAAGAAAATTCTTAGTCAAATGATCCATGATGCTAGCTGATAAAGATGAGGAGAACGTGGATGGAGAAAGCTCTCCGATTTATAGGCTCCAGTGAAGGGAGGCCTTGGGAAAAGAAATTGAGGTCCTCAAAAGACGAGCCACCCCGATAACCTCGAGGATTGATAAGCGTAGAACGAAAGGGACGGGTGACGTTCACGATACAGATACTGGAAGGAGTACGAGGCAGAGTCTGAAAAACGTTGAGAGGCACGGTGTCACTAGTAGCCCTGACGCTAAAACCATAAGGTTACCGGTATCCACAGTGTAAGGCCGCGTTGATGTCGCAGGTGGCCCTGGATGCGTAAAACCGCGATGACATCACAGGCGTCTGGTGGTATGAAGCCGCGCTAATCATAAGGTAGCTAATGGTATAAAGCCACGCTGATACCGCTGTTTTCTCGAGCGTAAAAGAAAAATTGGGCTCGTGTAACCTCGAACCTCTGTAAGTATAAAGTTTGCTAACTTCTATATAAGTTTCTATCTCCTCTGTGTCTTTGCAGAACACTTGGAGGGACGATAGACCCGAAATATATGCCAGCCCATGGTACGGCCTGGTTGAATATACGCGACGATATCGCAAGCGACCTATTGACGGTCCTTCCATGACTCGAACAAAGCTGAGACTTCGTAAGTCCTATTGAAAGGCCAAATGGGCCAGTATCGCTGAATAAAAGTAAAGCCTTCAGAATCACGAGCGCCCCAGCGGCCTCCTAGTAGAATTCTTAATGTCTCGAGGAGACAGGTCTTTTTGACAAGAAACAAGGACGAACTTGACCGAGTTAGTGGAAAGTTGTGGATCTAAGCCCTCGTTCCGCATTGGGATTGATCAGCCTTTGAACAATAAAGAAAGCTCAAGCCCTCTGTGGAAATATCGCCTCATGACAGAGCAAACCCCTATCTAAAGATATCAGACATGGATAGCCCTTGGTGAACACTCGGGCTAGTTTTCAGTTGGGCTTATGATAACAATTGGATTGCTCCTGACGGCAATATTGTAGCTACGGCATCTATCCTTGACGAGTTTCTATACGCTTCCCTGAAAAACCAACCTATCGCCCGGGCCGGCGGACGTTTCCTAGGATGGTCGACTTCAGCGGGGGGGGATCTCATGCATCTTTACGCGCACGGCGTCATCCCATCCTAGGGGAACGGAGAGGATGTCGCTCCTGATAGGCCTTACGTGATTATCGCCCGCGATGGCTTACCTATTATTGTTGGAAGCGATATCTTCGGACGATGCTTATCGCTGCACCCTTATCGCTTTCAGGTATCGCCAACTTCGGCCTATAAATACCCCCATCTTTCCAAACAGAAGGTAAGATCGAGATCATCTTGGAGAACCTCTACCATTCTGAAAACCCGAACTGACTTAAGCATCGGAGTGTCTACGCCGGAGTCCCCCTCCGGCGCTTTGCAGGTACCTCCGACGCCGATCGCTTCCCCTCCGACTAGCTGTAGCAACCGTTTCCGACCCGAAGAGATCTCGGATCTTATCAGTGGGTTTTGGAGAGCAAGAAGTTTCTTGTTAGTTCGTCCATAGTGAAAATGCCAAAAGAAGTGCTAAAAATGATGAGAAATTTGTGCGGTGAAAGTTCAAATTTATAGGCCCAAGTAAGAAGCAGTTGAGGACACATGTCCCTCGAAAGCCGCGCCACCCCGATATCTCAAGAACCGTTAAGCATGACACGGGAACGAGAAGAAGCGTTAGCCCTTGGTAAACACTCGGGCTCGTTTTCAGTTGGGCTTGTGATAACAATTAAGGCAATTCCAAGGGTATTGCCGTCTTCACACCAGCCTTGACACTGGAACCCTACAGTGTCTGCTGGGCATTAGCCGTGGAGGTTTCGCCCCCTTTTGAAGAGAAGAGCCCTGGGATGGTCGACATCAGCTCGGCGGGGGGGGGGGGGGGTCTCATGCGTTATCTACTCATACGTACGCCGTCATCCCATCCCAGGTCAGCCATGACGTCACTCGAGGTGTTATCTTGGGAAGATAACGCCCACCCCCTAGAGCTAACGCCCACACTCTACCTATAAATACCCCACCACTCAAGATGAGAGGTAAGCCTAAGATCGCTACTCGAACCTCTGCTAGTTGGAACAACCTTACTAACTTAAGCATCGGAGTGTCTACGCCAGAGCCCCCCCTCCGGCACTTTGCAGGTACACTCGACGACAACTACAGTAACTCTAAGCAGCCATAATCCTTACCCCGATTCTCCAGAAGTCCGAATCTTATCACGAGACTTGCAAAACCGATTGCAAGGTCTCAAGCAAGGAACGAAATCCATGAGAGACTATTACAATGAGCTTGAATCTCTTCTCACACAAACCGATACACATGAAGGTGAGGAGGTAATTATGGCTTGGTTCTTGAATGGTGTGAATGAGAAAATCAAATAAAATCTTGAGTTACGGGATTTTGAAAATTTACAACCTATGCTACACTACACACTAAAGGTAGAAGCACATGAAGCTACTAAAAGAAAAAATTTCCCTAGCCGAAACACCAACCCCTCCAACACCTACTCATTTTCTTCTAAACCACCATGGAAACCTTACCAAAGAGACCATCCAAAGACCTCACTTTACACTAAAACAACCCCCTCTACACCAAAGCCTTACACACCTTTCACCAAGCCTAACCCTTCTAATCCTACACTGATACCCTCCAACCATCCCACCTCTAACCCACCACCTAGAAAACACTCTTCCAATATTGAATGCTTCAAGTGTCGGGGAAGAGGGCATATTTCATCTGAATGCCCAAACCGACGTGTGATTGTTATTAGGGAAGGGGTGTATGAGACCGATAATGAGGGAGAAGGGTTGCCTAGTGAGGAAAATAATGGAGAGGAGGAAGCGGCAATGCGTAGTGATGAAGAGGAGATTAGTCCAACTTCGGCAATGACCTTAGTTGTGCAGAGGAGTTTGAATATGCATGCTAAGTTGGATGTCATATGTGATGAGCAAAGGGAAAACCTTTTCCATTCTCGTTGTGAGGTACGTGGTATGGTTGTGTCCATGATTGTGGATAACGGTAGTGTGGTAGATTCCGCAAGTCATATCTTAGTGAGCAAGCTTAACTTGCCAACTACACCACATCCTAAGCCTTATTCACTCAATTGTTTTAATGATGATAGGTAGGTTAAGGTCAAGGAGCAAGTTCTTGTGAGTTTCAAGATGGGTGGGTATAAGGATGAGCGTTTGTGTGATTTGTACCGATGGATGCTAGCCATCTCCTCTTCAGTCGCCCATGGTAGTTTGATAGGAACGTGATTCATAATGGGGGCACTAATAAAATTCAGCTTACCCACCATGGTAAGAAGTTTAGCATTCCGGGGTCTTTCACCATCTCAAGTCCGTGAGGACCAAAGGCAAATGGAAAAGGCTAGCGTTGAATTCCATATAGTGAGGTGTTTGAGAGATAAGAGTGGAGAGAAGAAAGTAAGCCGAGAGTGCAAGACACACCATGAAAAGAGTAAGCATGGTAACGGTTGTGAGCAAGAGCAATTGTGTGGGGGAAAGAGTGGAGAGAAAAAGGTAAGAAGTGAGAAAAATACACACCATGAAAAGAGCAAGCATGGTCGAGAGGGTGAGCTCAAATCATTGAGTGTGTTTGCAAAAGGGAGGGATGTGAGGCATGCATTGCATTCTAACAAAACCTGCCTTGTACTTAGGTATAAAGCACATTACTTAAATGTTGACTCTAATCCTTCTTCCATACCTAGTCCAATTGTCTCACTCTTACAGGAATTTGATTATATATTTCCGAAGGAGATGCCAAACGGCTTACCTCCCGTCTAAGGCATCGAGCATAAAATTGCTCTAGTCCCGGGGTTAGCCTTACCCAACTGACCGACTTATAGGTGCAATCTGGAGGAAACCAAAGAGCTTCAACGACAAGTCGACGACCTCATGAGTAAGGGATTCATCCGGGAGAGCATGTCACTATGCGTCGTACCCGTGTTGTTTGTACCAAAGAAATATGGCATGTGGCGCCTGTGTGTCGATTGTCGGGCCATCAACAAGATTACCATATGGTAACACATCCTATTCCACGCCTTGATGATATGTTGGATGAGTTGAGTGGTAGTAAGGTATACTCCAAAATAGACTTGATGAGTAGATATCACCAAATCCGCATGCACGAGGGAGATGAGTGGAAGACCGCATTCAAGACCAAATACGGTTTGTATGAATGGATGGTAATGTCATTCGGTCTCTCTAATGCACCTAGTACTTTCATGTGCTTAATGAACCATGTGTTGCCTGAATTTATTGGACATTTTATTGTTGTTTACTTTGATGACATCCTTATCTATAGCCCTTCAATTGATGCCCATGTCACCCATTTACGCACCATACTCAACACACTTAGAATTCATAAATTGTATGCAAAATTAGCTAAGTGTGAATTTTGTTTAGATTGAGTGCATTTTCTTGGTTTTGTGGTTAGTCTAGATGGGGTATAGGTAGATGAAGAGAAAGTGAAGGCCATTAATGAGTGTTCGCGACCTAAGAATGCTAGCGAGGTTAGGTCCTTTCATGGCCTAGCTAGTTTCTACCGGCGCTTCGTTCCAAACTTCTCAACGATAGTCGCTCCTCTCAACGAACTAACCAAGAAAAATGTACTATTTGAGTGGGGGAAAAGACAAGAAGTAGCTTTCCGGGAACTGAAAAATTGGCTCATGCGGTCATCGGTACTGGCATTACCAGATTTCAACAAAGCCTTCGAACTTGAGTGCGATGCGAGTGGTATCGGTATCGGGGTCATCCATACCCAAGAGGGGCGCCCGATAGCCTACTGCAGCGAGAAACTAAATGGGGCATAGATCAATTATTCCACCTATGATAGCGAGTTATACGCACTTGTGAGATCCTTGATGGTGTGGGAGCACTACCTTCTCCCAAATCAATTTATAAACCACACCGATCATTTAAGCCTAAAATTCCTCCAAGGAAAACGAAGCTCAACAAGCGGCATGCTGAGTGGATGGAGTTCATTGAAGCATTTCCTTACACCATCAAGTACAAAAAAAAGCAAGGCAAATGTGGTTGTTGATGCCCTCTCAGGGAGGTACATGCTAATTTCATCCCTTGATGCTAAGATTTTTGGTTTTGCACACATAGTAGATCTTTATGAACATGATGAGAATTTATGTAATATATATGTAGCATGTGATAAAGAACCCTACTTCCATTTTGTGAAGCATAACGGATTTTTATTCAAACATAAACGGATTTGCATACCTAAATCTAGTATTCGAGGTATGCTAAGTTGATGGAGTTCATTGAAGCATTTCCTTACACCATCAAGTACAAAAAAAGCAAGGAAAATGTGGTTGTTGATGCCCTCTCAAGGAGGTACATGCTAGTTTCATCCCTTGATGCTAAGATTTTTGGTTTTGCACACATAGTAGACCTTTATGAACATGATGAGAATTTACATAATATATATGTAGCATGTGATAAAGAACCCTACTTCCATTTTGTGAAGCATCACGAATTTTTATTCAAACATAAACGGCTTTGCATACCTAAATCTAGTATTCGAGAATTTCTTGTGTTGGAAGCCTATGGGGTGGATTAAATGGTCATTTTGGTGTTACTAAAATGTTACATGCGTTGAAAGCGCGTTTATTTTGGCTAAAAATAAAAATTATTGTGACGAAAGTAATTTCTAAATGCCTTGTGTGTAAAAGGGCTAAGTCTACATCCATGCATCATACATCTTACATGTCGTTACCGGTAGCTAGCCATCCTTGGGTTGATTTATCGATGGATTTTATTCTAGGGTTGCCAAGGTCTAAGAATGGTAATGATTCCATTTTTGTTGTTGTTGACCGTTCTTCTAAAATGGCTCATTTCATTCCACGTGTGAAAACACATGATGCCATTCACATTGCTTATTAATTCTACCAACATATTGTGTGTCTACGTGGCATGCCTAGAACCATTGTGAGTGATCGAGATACCAAATTTTTGAGTCATTTTTGGCGCACATTGTGGTCCCAACTCGATACTAAACTTCTCTTCTCCACCACTTGTCTTCCTCAAACGGATGGGTAAAGAAAAGTGGTGAATAGGACCTTAGGGTCATTGCTACAAGTCATGATTGACACACACGGTACTAGATGGAAAGATAGCATTGCTTTCATTGAATTCACATATAACCATGTACATCATTCTACCATTAGGTTTTCTCCATTCGAGAAGGTATTCGAGTTTCAACCCCTCACCCCTCTTGATCTCTTACCCTTGCCTTTGAGTGTGCTTAAGTGTGTAGATGGCGAAACCAAGGCGGAAGAGGTCAAGGAGTTGCATAAGCAAGTGCGGGAGAACATCGAAACAGTGAACGAAAGAGTGTCCAACAAGAGAAACAAGGGCAAGACGCCTGCATCTTTTGAGTCGGGACAATGGGTTTGGTTGCATTGGGGCAAGGATAGGTTCCCTCAACAACAACAAGGAAAATTAAGCACCTGCGGCGACGAACCTTTTGAAATCCTTCACCAAATCAATGACAACGCTTATATCCTTGACTTACCGGGTGAGTATGGATCCATAAGCAACTTGTTTCATATTAATGATTTAACTCTTTATAATGCAGATAACGAGGGGCTTGAAGTAATGGATTCGAGGACGAATCCTTTCAAAGGAGGAGGAGATAATGCGATCACGCCTACCGTAAAGCTTGAAGAGCAAGATATGGCGCCAGGAGGACCGATAACCCGTAGCAAGGCCAAGAAACTAGCATTATGGATTGAGGCAGAGATGAAGACAGAAATTTCCCATTTCGAGAGGAGAACCTTAATGGCGATCGAACATCATAGCAGAACCCAAGAACCAGATGCGCATATTACTGAGAGCAATCAACTACCGGAAGCTTTCGGGAGAACTATCAGGAACGCGCATGTTATCGGGACAGTCAACTACCAAAAGATTTCGAGAGAACTATCGGGAACGCGCATGTTACCGACAGTGGTCAACTATCGGAAGCCTTCAGGAGAATTACCAAGAGCAATCAACTACCGAAAGCCTTCGGGAAAGTTATCGGGAACGCGCATGTTACCGGGAATAATCAACTACTAGAAACCTTCCGTGGTGATATCAGGAACGCGCCTATTATTGAGAGTGACTAACTGCCAGAAGCCTTCGGGAGAGTCACCAGGAACATGCATCTTACCGGGAATGACTAACTACCGGAAACCTCTAATGGGTCTGTTTTTACTTACTAGTATAAATAACTAGCTTTCTTCTCATTTTAGGCAGTTTATGTCTAAGTGTTTATTGCTAGAGTTGAGAGTACTCCTATCTCTAAACACCGTAAACTCACCTTGTGAGAATCAAGTCTAGGAGACTGCTTGATTCCTTGCAAGTAAAATACCCTTTGTCTCTAAGCTTTGGTTTGTGGTTTTTGTTGGTATCGATACAAATTTTGGGATATTTGTGTATCGATTGAATATCCTAAATTTCTGTTGGTGGATGATTAATTACAAGTTGGATTTGATTGTTTATTATTGATTGTTCGTTTCGGATTGAATTTCTAACTACAAATCCATCATTATGGATTCTGATTTCTGTTCTTCGTGATTCTCTCTTTCCGCTGCAACCTCCATTTCTTTCCTTCTGCGATTCTCCTTGTTTATATTCACAATCGACTAGGTTTTTATTGGTAACTCGAGCTAGATCCAAACCGCAAGGCTCATACGTTTCAGCTTATTAAAAAGGGCTCGGATCGCATCAGATGATTGATTTAACCTTAGATTGGCCAGATCTAAAATCAAAAAGAAAACACAGTATAATTATTATGAGATCAGTTAAATACGAATTAAAAGATTAATAAGATCAATGCAAACTCATACTCATGCTTTAAACGCCTCTACTAAGAACGATTTATTTAGCTACTCATGCTCATAATTGAAAATAAACAAAAGATATATTGAATGATGAAAAATCCTTCATTTTCAAAGGAGCAAGATGAAGTCGGGAACAAAAACAAAAATAGAGAGAGAGGACCAAGTTCTGAGCGGCGTCCCCATCTCAAAAAACCTAGGCAGAGTATATATAGTCTCCTCTATCAATAATATCTCTAAAAAATAAATAAAATAAATAAATCCTAATTAAACTCTAAATTGTATCTAATCACTTTTCCTTTCCAATTAGAAGTCTACAAGCCCGAGGTAAAGAAGGAAGGATGTCATTCCAACTCTTCTACGGGTAGAATCAATAATCGTAATCGTTGTAGAAGTCTTCTGCAAGTATCGCTCGAAATTTTCTGCCAGCCAAGAGGGATCGTTCTTGGCCAAGAGACTGACCAAGAATTTTGCCCGTCTGGTGACTCGTCTTGACCAAGAGACAAGCCAAGAAAGGTGTTTGTCCTCATATTGTCTAGAATTGACCCGATTCTACTCCTTTTCTTCATTTGTCTCCTAAATCTATTTCCTGCAATAATCATGGAATTCATACTGAAATCAATAGAATTACCCTCTGAAAATGCATGAAAACAAGTGGTAAAACCACTACAATTTAAGCTCAATCATAACTAGAAATGAAAGACATAATAAAAAAAGTAAAAGATGAACTCCTCCTCTTTGTCTTTCGAGGAGGGAGACGAAGAGAGGAGAGAAAACTAGCAAAGAAAATTGCAGAATTTGAAACCCTAAATGAGTTCTAAGTTGGGTGTGAAAAGAATTCTGCTTTCTAAAGTGAGGAAGAGTTTGAATAGAGTTTTTCTTCCTTCTAAAAATCCCTAAAACCACTCTTGTGATCATATCTTATGTCCTGGGTAAAAGATAGAGAAAATCCCAAGATTATAGCCTTCCTTGGCTGTCCAAACGCGTCCTTCCTTCTCTCCAGAAATTTGTCCCGCGCAATCAACCTATTCTTGGCCCAGAACTAGAATTATGCTCCAAAACTGCTTCTTTTAGCTTCTTTTCTCTAAATGCTTCTCAAATGCATTTTTCTGCAAAAAGGAATAAAATAGGTTCTTTTTAGTAGAATCATTATCTAAAATGTAAACAAATAAATAGTGTTTATCATCAAATTATGCGCTCAATCATACCCTGCTCATCATTCTTCTCCATCGTCACAGTCGAGATTTTTGTCTCCTCCGCCTCCTTATCCTCAACCAATTCAACCCTATCAGAGTCTACCTGAACTGATGGCAATTGTTTCTTAACGTTGTTTCATTTTGTACTGATGGCAAAAGAAGGCAGCGAGCTTGAGAAATCAACTGCACCACCTGAACTTCCTGAACCTGTAGCACCACCTGAACTTCCTGAAAATGCAACCACCACCTGAACTTCCTGAAAATGCAACCATGATCATTACAATTGTACAACCTTCATAAATAAATAAATAAAAATTCTATTCATTACTTGCATATTTCTCAATAAGGTGGTGTTGTAGGTTCGGATAAAGAGCTTTAGATATTCTAAATTCATTTAGGAGGAAACAACTGGACAACCGATCAACAAGGAACTATAGACAATGAGAAAGTTACTCAGGTCAATAGCAACTTTTTCAATTAAAGATGCTTTTGTTCAAAAGTTGGATTGTGGAAGCTTCGAATTTATAGCTTAAGGAAGATGATTTTTTGGAGAATTAAACATGTTTGGAAGTAACAAGTCATCACATGAACTTAATAACATTGATAATCTTACAATATTCCTACAATCCTTTTCTTTTTCTTCCTTTACGTACCCTTCCATGTAAAGTACGCAAACTGATTGCACCAATACAACAAAACATTGACAGCTTCACTAGTTTAGTTGCTAAAGCATGCACCATAGAAATAAGAGTATTATGGAGAAGACAGAAGAAACATTATTAAATTCTGAGGAAATGGGTTAAAAATTACTCATCATTCCAGTCTTTTTTAACCATTTCATCGCAAATTTTAGAAGATTAAAAGAGCACCGAAGATCTTATGCCACCTGCCTTGAGTCTTAAAACTCACATGTGATGTTAGGTACCTAACCTTCAAAAGTAAATTTTAAGGGACAGGATTCTACAATTTAGAGTTGAAAAAGGAATGAGAAAGAGAAGAAAGGAACAAAGTATGGGAGCTTCTTGGCTAGATCTGACAGAAATACATATTCAACTAGGATTTCTCTTATATCTATTTCAACTTGATAATATCTGAATCTAACTACTTTTTCCTACATGCCATAGTGCCAGATAGGTGCCAACTCCTCTAGGAAGTGAATTCAAAAGCAATCAGTAGGTAAAAAACAGAAAAGGTCCCAAAACTCATTTGTATGAGAATAAATGAGTAAAAGCCTTTCGAACTTCAAATTGAGCAGTCGTATACGTTTCTAAAGGAAATTGGAATCAACCTTGTGTAACACATACAAATTAAATGAAACATACTGCCAATCCAAGTAAATCCAAATGAAACATACTGCCAATCCAAGTAATTCCAAATGAAACATACAAATTAAACATGCAATCCAAGTAATCCAAATTAAACATGAAATCCAACTAATTCAAGTCCAACTGCCAATTAAACTTACAAATTAATCTTTTGCCGATCCATCCAATCCAAGTAATCTAACTAAATTTCTGTAACGGTGGTTTCCAATGACATTTGAGAGAATTCTGAAAATTAAAGTATTCCAAGAGATAGAAAATATGAGTAATTAAATGTAGAAAATAAATTAAGTGCAAAACTCAATTGCAATCAAAAAAACTTACCCATTTCCCATTGGTCAAGCTCAGCAAGGTCCTCTTCAACTTTCATGGATACTCTTGATGTCCTGAACCAATCTTGTGCACATATTAAGGCTTGCACAACCATTGGAGTCAAAGAGCTCCTAAAAGGGTCAAGGACTCGTCCTCCAGTACTGAATGCAGATTCATATGCCACTGTGGAGACTTGGACAGCTAGTAAATCCCTTGCCATCTTAGAAAGAATAGGGAACCTTGGAGTGTGCTTTTTCCACCAGTCCAAGATGGAAAATGATTTGTCTCCTTCAATAATATTCTCATGCAAGTAAGATTCCATTCTGACTTGATTTCAAATATGCCTCCACCACTAGCTTGCTTGAACCTCTTAAACCTTTCTTCTCTAGCACTGATCAACTCATAAGATATGTCTACACAACCTGCTTGCATCTGACTTCCACTAGACTCTCTCTTATCCAAAGACGTTTCACCTACAACTTTTCTAGTCTTATACAACTCCCAGTACACTACATACAACTTTTCCATATCCCTCTTCACTTTATCCGCCAAATCTCTCCCAACAATATCCCCATGCACATCTAATAGAGAAAATGCCACATAATCCATCTTCTTTCTTGGATCAAACACAGCAGCAATATAAAAAAGAGTATTAAACTTACCCACATTACCCCAATACTTGTCAAACTTCTCATGCATCTTTGCTGCCAATCTCTTAAGGTCTATGTCATTACTCTCTTCCCAACCTCTCAATATGGATGCAACATTAGAAACTTGATCAAAATAAACATTTGTAGTAACATATGTAGACCCCGACACAAAGCAAGTTAAGTTATAAAAGTACCTCAAAGTCTCGCATAATCTTCTTGTATTCACCCAATCACCTTCTCTCGGTACACCACCTCCTCCACCACCATCATTTCTGCATTCTTTCTCCATCTCCATGACATATTCAACCCCATCATCCTTTGGATATTCATCATCGTCAAATGACAAAATATCAGCCAAATCAACATCATTTGATTTCGGCTGTCTTTTATTCTTTCTTCTGTCTTCCCTCATCTGAAGCTCAATCTTGTAGAAAGGATCCATATCCTCATATGCCTCAAAAGCCTTTTCAAAATTTAATGCAGACTCTAACATCAAATATGTAGAGTTCCACCTGGTACACACATCTAAACACAGCAATGCTTTAGACTCAACAAGCTCTTTTTCAGCACATTCCTTAAACTTAGACAGCCTAGCTGGAGACTGTCTAATGTACCTTACTGCCTCTCTTATCCTAATGATTGATGTTCCCACACTGGTAAGCCCATGCATTACCATCAAATTAATTATGTGTGCAATGCACCTTACGTGAAGAAACTCTCCCTCACAAATACTTGTTCCCCACTGATTCATCTTCTTCTTAATCCAAGCAACAGCCAAGTCATTTGAGCTAGCATTATCTACTGTGATTGTAAATACCTTATTGATTCCTCAATCAATCAAACATTTCTCAATAGCCTTTCCTATAGCATCACCTTTATGACTAGTGATTGTACAAAAATTCAATACTTTTTTCTGCAAATTCCAGTCATTGTCAATAAAGTGGGCAGTTACAACCATGTAGTTAATCCTCTGAATGGATGTCCAAGTGTCAGTGGTAATACAAACCCTTTGACAATTGGACATCAAAAACCCTTTCAATCTCATCTTCTCCTCAGCATACATCTTATAACAAAGTCTACTAATTGTGGTCCTAGAAGGCACTACAAACCTATTCTGCACAGTAGCCATGAACTTCCTAAACCCTGCCCCCTCTACAAACCTAAAAGGAAGTTCATCCTCTATTATCATTAGTGCCAAAGCCCTCTTACAAGCTTCTTGGTCAAACTTCCAAGTTCCTATAGTCTTACTACCATCAGGATTTAAATAAGTTGTCATTTCAGATTGAACAGGGTCATCAGAATGGGGTACCTCTTTACATTTTTTTCATGTGATTTCTCATTCCAGTTGTACCATTTAACCTACTATCACATCCTATTTCAGTTTTACAATAAATACAAGTACCTTTCACTTCTCCATCCTCATTTTCGGACCTTGTAAACTGCTTCCACACCACTGATCTTGCAGCAATTGGCTTCCTTTTCTTCTTCTCTTTCTTGACTGTAACAGCAGCCGTAGAAGGTCCAGCTTGTGCTTGCATTTGTTGTGTTTGTGTATCTCCCATTACCGCATCTCCAACTGATTCGATGGCAGTGGCAGCTCCAACTTCTGTAACAGTAGAACCTCCAGCTCCAAGCATCTTCCTAAATCAAGTGAATCCAATATTAATTCATGATTAATAACTGACCATTACCTTTCTCACTATTTTATTTAACAACATGTGGTTAGACATATTTCCATAGTAAACATATCATATGAAGCCTATTTGGCTGCTGCAATTAGCCAATAACAAAAAAGCTTTTCATTCTTTATTTTTGGTTCTCTCCAATCCTATTATTTAATCATTTTGGACTTCTCCTATTAACAAAAAGCTGAATAAATAAATAAACTACTCAATCACCAATATCAACAACAATCTCAACATTTTAAGCCATTTTATTTTAGCCAACCACCCAAATACAATCTCAACAAGAATGATAACACAACCAGCATGTTGTTTTACTTGACACGTTGGATCTATACACTGCAAATAGCAAAGATAACAATAACATGTGAAATAGAATTCAATAATTTACAAGGAAATCAAGATAAAAAATGCTACCTACAGAATAAAATATGCAAATAATCAAAATATATGTGCATGCTTGCATGTTCCTTTTAATTGGCCATGCAGCATAAGGCTAGGACTACTATAAATTTTGAAGTAACCAAATCAAACAATTTCAAGTCATTTGACTATATGAGCTTGAGAACTTAGAAAACAAACACTACTAACAGTAAGTTGCAAAAGATTTGGATAGAATCGAGTACATATCCCATAGTATCTCAATCAAATCCTATTTAATAATGACAAACCAATGTCAATAGTCAATACCCTACATAATAATTGGCACATCGTATAACTACTTTGCAATTCAAAAACCATAGAAAATGTGTTTCAGAGCACAATATATGTTCACAGAAGCATCCCTGTCAACATAACAAGTATTTACATCTGTCAACAAAGGAACCATCAGGTCAATTTAGAGTAGGGAAAAGCTCCTGTGTCAAAGGGAAAGCAAGTGATCTGGGTCAAGACTCCCCGGCCCCCGCCCAAGCCATTATCTCTGCTTGTTAATTCAAATAAAAAAACTTTCACACAAATCTCAAACTGGATATGTTGTGAACCAGAAGAGCTTCCATTAGTCAAACAGCACATACAACCAATGGGATACAACCAGCAAAACATCAAAATCACATCCAAAATTGTTCATAACCCAAACCCATCTCCCTGCACAGTGGGATTCTTAAACTACCAAGCAAACACCCACAAGAACACAACCAACAAAGCAGGTAATGAAGCAAGTACCTGGAGATAAAGACTGAGACACGATCGGCGAGTGGTTGTCGGGCTGTCGGACTGGCGGTGGTTGTCGGATCTGGTGGTGATCGGGATTTGAGAGAGAGCGAGGGAGGAGAGGATTGGTGTGTGGTGTGGTCACAGTGTGAGGATTTATTGTGTCGATGGAGACGATTTGAGAGAGAAGAGAGTCGATGGAGACACGATATGCGAGTGGCTGTCGGGCTGTCGGACTGGCGGTGGCTGTCGGTGGCTATCAGATCTGGTGGTGATCGGGATTTGAGAGAGAGTGAGAGGAGAGGATTGGTGTGGTGTGTGTGGTGTGTACGCGATCGGGATTTTGGTATATAGAACTGGGCATGGGCCAAGATGGCCCAAGACTTGATGAGATGAGACATAGATGGGCCAAGCAAAGGCCCTAATTCATTAGGCAAAAATTTCGGTAAGTTCGATTTACCGAACTTTTAAATTTTCATACCGTACCGAACTGAACTTAAAGTTCGGTAGACGATTACCGAAACCGAAGTTGCCGATACCGAAATTACTGAACCAAAATTGCAAACGGTTCGGTTCGGAAATTCGGTAATTCAGTTTTCGGTAATTTTGAACACCCCTAGTTGGCTTCTCCAAAACCAGTTTTTTTCAAACTGGACGCGATGCCAAAGGGAGCCGCCCTCTTTTTAAACGCGCGTTTAAATTATATACTAGCGTTCTCCTGATAATTTCACCAGATCCATTTGCTAAATATAAACACAAGGCTGAAGGCTCCATCAAGATAACTTGGGCCAAACAAGAGAGATGCTACCATGATCAACAGTTTCTCACTAACTTCTTCAGCGTTAATAGTGACCGGTCAATGTAGACCAGAGGATATAAAAATAAGAACTCCATTGCACCTAAATTCTGTTATGTGAAGAAAAGGACATTATATTTATAAATAATAAAAGGGATTCACTTTATTTGAATACCAACATCACATGTACTATAGTGATGATGGCCAAAGAAAAAATAAAATTCCATCTCGTGGAATAGATCAGTCTCGTGCATCAAAACTCTTATCACAACCAAACCGACAAACACTGGTAAAACAAGAACTAGTACACAAAATTATAATTTTAAAAAACAAATTCTGTATCTTACTAGGCTTTCCACTGATGTATGGAGTTTACATTTCCTTTAAAGAATTAAGTTCCACAACTAATCTCTGTTCAGTTTGCACATAATTTGGGAAAAATAATAATTGAAAAAATAAGCCAGAGTACAAATTGTTTTCAAGGAAATGGACACAATTTCTAGCATTTTGTGTGAGCCATAACTGAAAACAGTCTGGCAGGCACACAAATGAGGCAATGTACTAACTACGTGACCTGAATAGAACATCAAAATACCTTTATTGCCAGCCAAGAAAGGATTAGGATGGAAAGGAAAGAAAGGGAAAGGAAATTTTTAAAATTTCTCTTGTATGGAAAAAAAAAAGTGCAAGGGAATTAAAGGGAATGCAACAGAATATGGAGGAAATAAATTATAAAAATTTCCTTCCGGGCTCACAAAATATTTCCTCCCACTTGTGGGAGGAAAATGAAGGAATTAAAGGAAAATAAAAAAATATTTCATTATTATCCCTGCTAGGTTTTCACATTTTTTATTGCAGAGTTTTCTTTTCTTGGTTCTCTCTCCATATTGAACAAATGCTTCCTCTTGTAAATTTAAGATTGTCATTTGTCTTTCATAGATCACTGTTTCCCATCGCTTCGATTTAAAGTACGGTCCGGGTAATTAATTAAGTTTTAATATTAATACCGCTTTAATTTAAATATTGTCATTTATTAGTAGTATGATTGTTTGAGTTGGTTGTTTTAGATTGATTGTATAAATTAGTTTTTTTATTTGATTGTATTTAGATTTTTTATATTTATTGTATAAATTGGTTTTTATGTGGGTCCTACCGAGGCTTTAATTTTTTCATATGGGTCATTTGAGTGCTTCTGAAATTTTGAGGATTTTTAGATGGGAAAAAGAAATGACGGAGGAGATGATGGTAAATGGTCCGATGCAACTGAAGCAAAATTTTTAGCAATATTGTACGAGAGAGTTAAGGTAGATCAAAATGGTACTCTTAGTTTTAAATCTACGGATTGGCAAGACATGGATAACGAATTATACTTAGCTTCCGGTTAACGATTTGGATCAGTCAAGTTGTTAGGGAAATACAATTGACTGCGACAAAAACATCGCCAATTTTTAGATTTGTTAGACCATACAGGAGTCACCTACCAATCAAGTTTAAACACTGTGAATGCACCTGAAGTTGTGTGACAAATATTTTTCATGGTATGTTACGTTTCCTTATAAGTTTCTTTAGTAATTCATATCATAAGTTATCTGAATTTTGACTAAATTCAATGTTGTTTATTTACTTTGCAGAAAAATAAGAACTACAAGACATTTAGAAATAAAAGATGTCAAAACTATAAGCTCCTTGGTCAAGTGTTTAACAAATCTACCGCTACTAGACATCTCAGTCATGCTTCTTCGCAATTGCCGCCAACCTCAGATGAAGAACACCAAAATGAAGACTTTCTGAACTATGGTGTTCATGTACTTGAAGATGATCATGAAATTGAAGGTGACAGGTCTGGTGGTGGGAGCTCAAAAGGAAAACGTGTTGCAGAGAATGATGCAGGTACTAGGCATTGTAAGAAAGGAGGCTCTACGAAGTGGGACTCTTATATGGAGATAATTGCATCATCTGCAAGTGCAAGGGTTGATTATTTTATAGAAAAAACAAAGAAGTGTAAATTAGAGCAGTCTGAAGTTACAAGTCCATCACGAGATACATACTCTGTTCATGCGTGCATGGATGCGTTAGAGAGTTTAGATAATATTTCGGATGCCTCTTATAACAATGCTCTTATGCAGTTCAAAGAATCTCAGTGGAGGAAAGTATTCATGAAGATGTCCATTGTGAGGAGGAAGTCCTGGTAGAGGGCTTTAGAATGATGGTGGCTTGTTTTAAAATCCTATAAACATATTTTATGAGTTTTCTTTGGAGGTTGTTTTCAAATGTTTATGACTTGGTTGTTATGTATGCTGGTACAATTCTATGACATTTATGTTAAGTATTATTGTGAATTAATTTTATTATTAACATGTCAATTTAGCTAATTTTGTAATTGGTATAACTAATACAACATAATTGTTTAATAGTGCAGGTGAAATGTCCCAATATTTTCAGAATTGTTCTAATACTTCTGTTATTAATTCAAGTAGTGATAGTTCTATTGATGATGATGATGACAACGACCTTGAGGATGCTATGATCCTCCGTATGTTAATGGAAATTGAAAACAGTTTCATTGATAAAATACCTTGCGTATGTTCACCGGTAGAGCATATATTATTGAAGTTTTACTGGGAAATCCAATTAGATGCTATGATAGTTTTCGTAAAGGCCACATGTGTTTCTGAACTTATGTGACAGGTTGAGAGGGTTGAACATATAGAACTCATGTGCAGCTAGTTTGGAAGAGGGTGTGGCAAGGGATTGACTGTATTATGTCATAGAATAACTCAAAGGCTGGTGGCAGAACGATTTCAGCATTCAACTGCGACAGTCTCACGTTGGGTTAAGGGTGTGATACACGCTTTAGTTCGTTTAGGAACTGATTTGATCAGACATGTTGAAAGAGGACTCATTCAACCAGAAATTCAAGCAAATGCTAGATGGTATCCATATTTTCAGGTATGCATGTGTATTATAAATTCATGATGACTAAATAAAAAAAAATTATGTTTGATTATTAAACTTATCTGTGTAATTTTTCCCTTTTAGAAATGCATAGGTGTTATAGATGGTACTCATGTCGCAGCTTGGTGTCCTGCCCAAAAACAAAAAACTTTTCGGGGTAGAAAAGTACTTGTTACTCAAAATATTATGGCGGCGTGTTCACATGATATGATGTTTACCTTTGTGTATACTGGTTGGGAAGGCACAGCTAATGGTTCACACGTCTTTTTTGATGCATTGACAAGACAAGATAATGGTTTTCCTATGCCTGCAGCTAGTAAAATATTATTTTTGTAATTCATAACGATATTTATTAGCTGTTACATTAATGGTTTACTACAAATGTCTGATTGTTATTTATTTTTGGCAAGCTACTATTATGCAGTTGATGCTGGTTATCCAAACACTCCTGGATTTTTAGCTCCTTATCGTGGTGAACGGTATCACTTAAATGATTTTCGTAGACGAGGAAGGATAATAAGAAAATATGCATTGTTTAACTATCGACATTCATCATTGAGAAATGTGATTGAAAGGGCTTTTGGCGTTCTGAAGGCTAGATTTCCAATCTTAAAGTCCATTCCAAATTATCCTCTTCTTCGTCAAAGGAAAATACCTCTAGCTTGTTGTACACCACACAATTTAAACGAGAACGAAGCTACTATGACGCAAGAAGGTATTCAAGTGGATATGTCCCAACAACAACTAATGAATGTGGTGAGAGAAGATATTGCAGATCAATTATGGGCTAATTATAATAATTGTTAGAATATGAAGAAGTAACAAGTTAAATTAAGTATGTTTTGAATGTTCAAATTTGTGGTATTCACGTCATGAACAAATAATTCAAGACTATTTTATATGTATTTTATTTTCATGAACGGAATTATTATATTTATATTTGATTTTTAACATGAATAGATTTAGCATATCAAAATTATGAGGGTAGACATGTCTAAAATAACATTGTTTCTTTTTTAGATTAACAATATGGATCGGTTTTTTTTAGAAAATTTGGAAAATTTCCAATATGGCGTTTGTAGAATTTTCTAAACTTGTAGTGTTAATTCTAGAAAACTGTTTTCTAATTGCAAAATTGAAAATTTTGCTAAAAAAATTCCATTTAGGAAAATGTTGCTGTGAAACAGATTTTGGAATATTTTTCAATTTTTGGAAAAAAATTCAAAAATTTTCAAAAATTAAACAGCCCCTAAATGGCTAGTGCTTTTGAATTTAAACATGAATATGTTTACCATATTTATATTTGATTTTTAACAAACTTAAAATGTGCTACTATTTAGTTTATTAATCTTAACAAAAAAAAAACATTAGCATTATTGTTTAATTAAAATCAAATTGATTTAACAAAACTAGTAGTTTTTTTTTCAAAAAATAAAAAATAGTTGTTAGGTTAATACGATTTCGAGTTTTCTAAGGCTGGAAAATGAAGGCTGGAAAACAGAAAACTTATTGTAGCTGTGAAACAGAATTTCCATTTTCAGAAAATTTTCTGGAAATATCTCCAAACATAAATATTTCCGTTATGAAACGCAGCCTATATGTCTTGATCTTTCTAATTTAAATATAATTTTGTGTCAAAATTGGTCCTATTATTTGGTTGTATTTGTAATTGACATTATGTTATTGACTGAATTTTTTTATGAAGTTTTTGTAATGCATTATGATTGGATTTGATATTTTTGTACATGTTTTACAATAGACATAATGGCAATACAAGAGAAGGATGTCGGAAAAAGAGACTTAATGCGGTGGACAAAATTCATGGATGAAGTTTTAATTGATGTTCTTGTGTACGAAGACATAAATGGTGCAAAAATTGATGGTGTTTTTACTACTCATCAGTATTTTGGTTCTGCTGAATTTGTTATCATGTATTACATTTGTGAAAAAGATTAATGCAATTTGATTGCTTGTTCTTCATTTTTATTTTATTTTCTCATCTTGCTTATCTCATAAACTATCAACCAAACATGGAATTCCGTCGCCATAAGAAAAAGGTGAATTAATCTCCAAAGAGTTGACATTTTGAGGTAACATGAATTAATAGACGACGGAAGAAAATGATATAATGATGTTTGTTGACAAAGAAGTGCAAAATAGAGTTACTTAGTTTCAATCTAAATAAATATAACTAGTAATTTATTATAAGGGTAAAGTGGTAAAAATAACTATAAAAAAAATTCCTTTCCATCCACATTGTCATAAACAAATATTAAAATTTCCTTTATTTTTTTTTGTATATAAAAGATATTTCCTTTATATACAAAGGAATTTCTCTAGAAATTTCGTTACTCTCCTTTCTTTTTCTTTTCCTCTTTTCTTTCGTGCACTTTAGTTCCCATACAAAGCATAAAATAAAACAAGAACTAGTACACAAAATTATAATTTGAAAAAACAAATTATGCATCTTACTAGGCTTCCCACTATAGAATTAAGTTCCACAACTAATCTCTTTGCAGTTTGCACATAATTTGGGAAAAATAATAATTGAAAAAATAAGCCAGAGAACAAATTGTTTTCAAGGAAATGGACACAATTTCCAGCATTTTGTGTGAGCCATAACTGAAAACAGTCTGGCAGGCACACAAATGAAGCAATGTACTAACTACGTGACCTGAATAGAACATCACAATACCTGTATTGCCAGCCAAGAGTATACAAATCTACCCTTTAGACTCACCAAGTTCAACATCCTTAACAGTAGAGCTTTCTACCCCTTCCTTCAAAAGTCTAATTTCCTCTTCCGTCATGCTGTGCTTCACATGGGACAACATCTTATTACTTGAACTCTTTTCAGCCTCAACAGCCCAACTATAAACTACCATGCCAACGATTGCAATGACCATCCCCATTATGTTCTTAAAAGTCAATTGTGAATCAAACAGCAACCAACCCAATGTAAGAACGCAAACAGTTTTCATGTGACCCAAGACCTGAAAGGAGGTTGCAGAGAATCTTCCGATGCAAAGATACTGGCTTATATTGCAGAACACCGCCAGGGAGCATGAAAGAAATATAAATAACTGCATAGATTCACATAATTCATTATATAAAAGATGATTAAAAAGCATATAGTGAACTATAATACAGTGAACAGAAAAGGCATTCATTGGCAACACACAAGAATGGAAGCGAAAAGAGGACAATTGCTTACAATGGCACCAGTAGAAATCTTATAGGTTGTTATGAACTTGCCATTCAGGTAGTAATCAATGAACGGACCAAGTACAAGGAGGGAAATGGCTTGAATCGGAGCTGTCTTACTCAGCAATTCAAAAGATCCAATTGAGTACTTCTTTTGTAAGGAGCCTATAGTCTGTCACACAAAGATGAAAAAATGGATAAAAAAGAGATTGCGAACACTAAAAAAAACGGCATTCCCTATTGAATAATAAGGATAAACTTCATTAAGAACATACATATGCTTCAACCATGAGCAGAAAGTTCACCACCATTATTCCCACCATAATTGAGTTTTAGTTTGGATAACAATAACAATTTCAACGCTGTGAATAGATTACTGAGTATGAATCTTTTGGCAAACTCTGAGCAGTTCAGGTCTGTTTTAATCACGTCCATTCCAGATTTCTTTAAATTATAGGCGAGAATGCAGAGATGAATTCAATAACAGTTGCTTTGACGTATGATTTGTAAATAATGGTAGGAAGGTGAAAAGGAATGAAGAGCAGGCTAAAAGTGCAATGAATGTTGTTGAGGAGAAGTGGATGAACAGAGTACTCACAATTTGTTGCAAGGAGGTAGCCAAAACAGCAACACATGCACATATAAAACCTTTGGCGTTAACCTTGACATCAGTGACGGTGCAAACACCAACACCTACGACGACAACCAGAACAGAAATCTTCACTTCTTTAGAGTAGTGTTTACTGTGAATGATCCATTCCATGACGCAAACAACTGGGATCATACTGAGTTTGGAAATCTGGAATAATTAGGAGTTGTTAATTGATAGAAAAAGATGAGCGGTATGGAGTGAAAACCAGATCTAATAGCTGATCCATTATCTACTGAGATGAATAGAGATGCAATTATAAGTTATTAACAGCAGGAAACATACTTGGTAGAAACCAACAGAATTAAGCATGAGGCTGAGATTCATGGCGGTGATAGAGGTATTGGCAACAATGGAGAACCAGAGAAGTTCCCACAGAGGGACATGCTTGGATGCGGAGAAACCAGAAGCATTGGACACCATGCCCACAAACGCCGTTACAGCAAAATGGAAGCCGGTTAAGGTAGTGGCTGGAAACAAATCCAAATCAATTAATAATCAGATGAATAATACATCGGAATTAGAAAATTTCAGATCTGATAGAAGAGCACACCAAAGCTGAAGGCATAGCCGCCGGCGGACATGAGCTGCTTATTTGCCATGATGATGCCTACGGAGCTGACCACGTTCATGCCCCACGCTCCCACATCAGATACTGCCGACTTCTTGTTGTTGTCGCTCTCCATCACGATATCGCTGAGCCTACCAGATCTCTGTGTATCTCTAAACTTTCAAAACAAGGAGGATATGGAGAGAGGAGGGAAGCAATAAGACAGAACGTAGCTTATAGGTTTGATTCCGGATTTGGAAAATTCAAAATCCTCGATAGCCAATAAAAGGAACAAAAGGGGGAAATTGGGTGCCTATAGAATCAGCTGCAGGAGGGTTTTGGGCAAAGCAAGCGTCGATCCAAGCGGAGAGTAGGCTTGTTTTCACAAATATGGTATTATTATACAAATATACGCAGTGTATTACTCACTTGGAGAACAAAAGAAGCAAATTCAGTGGGAATGAGAAGGGAGAGGGGTGTATTGCTGTACTGGAGGCGCCGAGGCAGGAAGGAAAGGTGAGGCAGACGCTCTCCCCAAAATAAGCATCAGCAATTAGCAAATGTTTCCCTCTCCTTGCCGCAGCAAATTCACCCTCTAATTTGTTTTATACTCTTGTTCACATTATTCTCTTTTTCTTTTCTTTTTCTTTTTCAACTCGCAATTGGAAAGCAATGGAAATTTTTCTTTGTATGGAAAAAAAATAGTTTTAAAACCGGACCGGTTGATTCAACTCAATAATCAAAAGGTTCAAAAATTTAAAAATTCAATTAGAAGATCAGTTCAATTTAATTAATAATATTAAATATTTTTATATTTTCTAAAATTATTTTTCTAAAAAATGTAATTTTTATTTAATTTAACAAGAAATCATTAATTTGAAGTTAATTATGAAAATATAAAAACCAATTTGGAATTTTATAAACATATTGATAGAGTGTGAAGAAAAAAAAAGAATAATTGATTTTTTTTTTGTCATTTAGAGATGATTTTTCTTGATCCAAACGGTTGATATTTGATCAATTTTGTCATAAATGTGTTCTCAAAATTTAAGATTGATCCAATAGTTTAATCAAAACTTATGTTTATTTAAAATTTGAAGTAAAAAAAAATTCGAGACCGGTTTACTGATTGAATCAGTCAAGTCACTGATTTTTTATCGATTCAACTAAAATCTAATTTTCACGCCAAAATCGGACTGAAAAGTTGAACGGTCTTCAATTTTATCAGTCAAACTAGCCTGACCAATCTAGTTTATAAAACCATGGAAAAAAAATGACAATATGAAAGAGATCATAACTTAAAAGTTTTTCATCGTTTGAGTTTTTGTTATATATGGACCATGCATTTAAATAATTCTAATAATTTGGATTTGTTAGTGTATAGGAAGGATGAGAGAATATTATGTTTTTTATTCAATCTAAAATCTAAATTACAAACAATCTTTTATAAGAACTGAAAGATACAGCGTATATAAGAATTAAATATAAGAGTTACACAAAATTAATCCAGGAGTTATAAAGGGAGTTATAACATTACTCCCCTCGGCCGAGATCGAACCCATCCAAAAAAAACTTCATGTTGTAGTAAAGAGTAAAAGATTTATTTTTTTATAGAGAAAATATATGCAGTCACCATAAATCATGTCACGGATCCTATGATCCAGATCTTAATTAATTATATGGAGGAATTAATCCAATTAATTAAAATCCAATCAAGTCGTAGATCCAAGGAAAGAAAAAAGCTAAAATTGTGGGAGTTGCCAATGTCCAATTGCAAGCCGATATTGCAGGAATTTCCAAGAGTCCCAATTACAATTGAAGTGGGAAATTTGTCTCTTAGGACAAATGATAAACTATCATAATTAAAACCCTACTTTATCTTTTTTGTGCATATATATAAAACGTAGCCATATTGGTACTCAACCGCCTCCAATATCATTCTCTTCTCTTCTCTGTTAATTTTTTTTCCATGTCGTCTTACTAATTTTTTTTTTCTATTGTTTGACTCTCGATCGGCTCGATCCGTCCGACGAATACAAAATTGCTCGTACAAAGCCTTTGTTGGGAAAAAATCACCTTTTCCCCGCTCAGGATCGAACACAATCAAAAAATACAGCAAGCAGCAAACAAATACACAACACGAGGATTTACGTGGAAAACCTCCAACGAGGAAAAACCACGGGACAAACTCCGAACAATCTTTCACTAATAATAAATTATTAGTCTTACAATCACATCAGGATGCTCAACAGCATCCTTTTCACAATCTCTCAGGATGTTCAACAACATCCCTTTTACAATCTCTCTCAACTCAATCTCTCATCTAGATCGAGGAGACACAATCTAGAAAAATAAATACCCTCACTGGTTTATTTTTCTCTCAATCACAAACAAGAAAAATACTCTCTATTTTTCTCTCTCTCGGATACTCAACAGTATCCCTCTCAATCACAGATCAGTTGCTCTTCATTGCAACTGATCTCTCTCTAGCAGCTACATCGTTGCAAGCTTGCTCTGCTCACCTTCCATTTAATGGCATGCCTATTTATAAGGCAGTGCCAACCCAAGCCACAATCACATGATCACCGTGTGATCATGAGAAGTCCAAGTCCAAATATTCCAATTTGGCACCTGCATCCACTCCTCTTTTCCACTACCATTCCTTTTATCATTACACCACATTGTGCCCGTCAAACATGAGATGGTGCTCCTTTTGGCACACTCTCACATGGTTGCCTTTACACTTTCCAGCACAACTTTGGTTGGCCATTTCCAATTTTCCTGCACATCACACAGTCAACAAAAGCAACAAAGGAAAAAGTCAACAAATCCAACGCACATCAATTAATTGAATTTGGCTCTTCAATTAATTGGCCAATATGGCAGTGTCCACTCCATTCGTTTCTTGCTTTTCTGCTGCACTAATTAATTGACTCCTTCAATTAATTTGGTTTCCACCTTTTTCCTTTCCTTCTTTATTCAGTCTTTGCTACTGCCACTCTCCTTGCCATCATTTTTCACTTTTCTCATTCAAGCTGGATACCAACAATTCTCCCCCTCTAGCTCATATCATGAGAAAATATCAATCTTCATACATCTACACTACAACGATCACCCCCTCAATTAAAGTACCACCAGGCCCACCATCTGAGCCCGACAATCTCCCTCTGAACGAAGCTCTACACAGTCCTCAACAGGACCCACCGACTTCAAGTTCCTTTCGGAGATTCACCGTACTTTAAAATTCACCATCAAACTGAGTAAGCCTATCAATTTGGCCCATCAACTTGCACGAAATATGGAATTCACCCATCATACTTCGGGCTCAATCTATTGGCCCACCGTTTTAGCTCATCAGTTTGGAGATTCGTTGTGTGCCGCCACTGCACCAGACCTCGTGCACTAGGTCTGTGCCATCATCAACATACTCCCCATCAATCCATCGGATCTACTCCGCAAGCTCATCGAACCTTCGGTTCCGATCAAAGCCCATCTCATAGGCCCAACCGGACCTTCAGCTCTACATGCCCAATCGAACCTTCGATTCCGATCAAAGCCCATCTCATAGGCCCAAAAGGATCTTCAGCTCCGCATGCCCATCGAACCATCAGCTCCGCTACCAGTTGTTGGGAAAAAATCACCTTTTCCCCGCCCAGGATCGAACACAATCAAAAAATACAGCAAGCAGCAAACAAATACACAACACGAGGATTTACGTGGAAAACCTCCAACGAGGAAAAACCACGGGACCAACTCCGAACAATCTTTCACTAATAATAAATTATTAGTCTTACAATCACATCAGGATGCTCAACAACATCCTTTTCACAATCTCTCAGGATGTTCAACAACATCCCTTTTACAATCTCTCTCAACTCAATCTCTCATCTAGATCGAGGAGACACAATCTAGAAAAATAAATACCCTCACTGGTTTATTTTTCTCTCAATCACAAACAAGAAAAATACTCTCTATTTTTCTCTCTCTCGGATACTCAACAGTATCCCTCTCAATCACAGATCAGTTGCTCTTCATTGCAACTGATCTCTCTCTAGCAGCTACATCGTTGCAAGCTTGCTCTGCTCACCTTCCATTTAATGGCATGCCTATTTATAAGGCAGTGCCAACCCAAGCCACAATCACATGATCACCGTGTGATCATGAGAAGTCCAAGTCCAAATATTCCAATTTGGCACCTGCATCCACTCCTCTTTTCCACTACCATTCCTTTTATCATTACACCACATTGTGCCCGTCAAACATGAGATGGTGCTCCTTTTGGCACACTCTCACATGGTTGCCTTTACACTTTCCAGCACAACTTTGGTTGGCCATTTCCAATTTTCCTGCACATCACACGGTCAACAAAAGCAACAAAGGAAAAAGTCAACAAATCCAACGCACATCAATTAATTGAATTTGGCTCTTCAATTAATTGGCCAATATGGCAGTGTCCACTCCATTCGTTTCTTGCTTTTCTGCTGCACTAATTAATTGACTCCTTCAATTAATTTGGTTTCCACCTTTTTCCTTTCCTTCTTTATTCAGTCTTTGCTACTGCCACTCTCCTTGCCATCATTTTTCACTTTTCTCATTCGAGCTGGATACCAACAGCCTTACCTTTGGCTTGGGTAGAGTCGTCTAATGCGTCTGTAAAACTTGTGTGCGGTCTTCCAACCAGTAGCCAACACTTTTGCATAAGAAAAGAAACTGACAATCGAGACATGAGCAACCACCGTGAGGATCTGTCATCTAGGGACGTGCGTAACGCAATCCCTACACGTCCATCCAATAGTCGTGAGGGTATGAGCATGTCAAGAGAGTCAAAGGAACAAAAGGTTGCCAAAGTTGTTGTCCGCCAAGGTGATGGGCGAAAAAATGGGAGCAGTCGTGATGGAGAAAGTAGCCGAAGGAGTGCCAAAAAATCACAGTATGACGGGCGAAAGAGTGAGGAGCCACTACGAGAGATGGAAAAGGCGCACCATTCCAAACAAGATGACGCACAGGCTGAAAAAAAAGACAAAATCAGATATGCAATCATACCTCGATTAATGTATCACCTCGTCCTCTCGAGGTAAAACTTCGATTGATTTTCTCATCATGTTACGGTTTTTGTATTCGCAATGGTAGGTGTATGTTGCAAATATCGTTGAATATCTTTTGTGATTGACCTATGAAGATATTTGTTTCGTGTAGAGAGTAAGATTTTGTTGGAAAAACCTGCAAAACAGTGTTAGAAACTCAAAGATTGAGTCGCAAGGAATGTTGTCCTAAGGAATTTATTTCCCCAGGATAAAACGATCTCTTTCGATTTGAAAATCGAGTACCAGAACAGTAAGAATAATAGTAACTAAGAAAAAGCTCTCAATCTTTCTTATGGTGTATTTCTCAAAAATGTTGTCTTGATTTGGTTGAAGAAGGTGGTATTTATAGGGAGGGAAAAGATCTATACTATTATGGTGAAGATTTAAAGCAATTAAGAATGGTAATTAGGGAATATATCCGTTCATGGTTGTTGCAAAAATCAATTGCAATTAACCGTGAACATTAGTGGGAGAGGATCATGGTTCTTAGCAACCAACAAATTATGCCTAGGTGCTTGCACTAACATGGAAATTCATATATGCTAATCCAACACTAATTACAGCACATTAGCCAAATTAAAGACACCGAGAAAACAAAAAAATGAAATCAATGTAGATTAGAAGACAGACAAAATATTGGAACTCGAACGCAATTTGTAATGGTAAAAAGGATAGATAACTTACTGAAGCATCTTCTTCCATTGGTCGACTGAAAAAAGAACAAACTTAAGTTAGTATATTATGGCCACAAATACTTTTTAAAAATAAACAAATTAGTAAGCAACTAGTCTCAAACAACAATCTCCTTTAATTACGTAAAACGAATAACAATATCCACTATTAGGGTTTTCTTCGACGCACAAAACGTTAGCAGTGGCACTATAACTGGACACTAGATTGTCCAGTTTCACTACAAGAATCAAAATCCAAAAAAATAAAGAAAATGAAGCTCAAAGCTTACCTCATGCTGAGTTATGAAAAAATACTTTGTTTCCTCGACGACCTGCGGGGAAATAAGAGCAATAACTAAATTAGTATAGCAAAACTGATTGGAGAAAGCGAACAGGAAGAGAAATCGAGAGAAATGGAACAAAGAAGGCAAAGATTCTTCGAAGACTCACCACAGTAGGGTTTAACGAAGAGGGTTTTGGGGATTTCTCCACGACTTCGGAGACTCGACGGCAATCCAAGCAGAGAAGGACGACGATCCAAGTAGCGGAGGAGGGCGATCCAAGTAGCAGAGGACGGCGAGCCAAGCAGAGGAGAACGACAATTTGTTGGCTAGGGTTCTTGTGGTTTGTCAGAAGAAAACGTGAATAATGAGGAGAAAAGGAACTTTGAAGATAACTTATACCTGGTTTAATTGTAAATATGTAAGGATTGAGTAAATATTTTTGTCCATTTTAATTTTCCATCAGCTTCCTGCATTTTTCCAAACTAATGGTTTTGGTGCTGGAGCAAACATTTTGCTCCAGCCTCAAAACCAAAGTTTGAGAAGCCCAGTTTGAAAGGTGGTTACCAAACACCAATCTAAGATTTTTGATTTTGAAAACCACCTTTCCCAACTAAAAGCTCAACCCCAAAGGGGCACAAAGTCATGGATTAAGATATTCACCTAAATCACGTAGTATTTGTATGATCACGTAGGGAAATAATAGGTTTGGTGGCGACAATTTTAGTTTACTAGGATAAACCAAATCACACACAATCACAAGTAGCTACCAGGTTACTTTTCTATGTTACTTCCATGATTATATGGCCGCTTTCATGATGAAACAAACAGTATTTGCTCTGGTCGCGGTGATAGGATGTAGCCATAAGCGGTCGAGGCTAGTGTAGAAACCCTTGATTTTTTATCTCCATCAAAATGTCTGAACGTCTGATGTTGAGTGGGGTATAGTAATCAAAAAGCTGAAATCAGCAAGTTGAACGTTCTTGGAATCGGCGATCAGGGCTATAGGGTCGTGCTCTCCTGTTTGCAAAGCGTGAAGATCGATGCTTAACACTTCTCCCTTTTGTGTTTGCTTTTTCCGCAGCATATGAGACATTTTTTATTTCTTTGGTAGTGATGTACTTACACGTGCGAGATGAGACGTAATTATTAAAACAAAACAAAACAATATGATAATTTGCCCTTCCATTCTTGCTCTATAAAATATTCCTCAACTTTTAGTTCTCTAAGAAAAAGAAAACTACTGTTATACTACACATGCAACACCAGCACCGCAAGCGCCGACGCCATGGTTGCAGCAATTTATCCCTTACGTGACACTCCCTCCGGTCATAATTAAATGACGTTCTGGAGAAGAAATCTTAGCCGGAATTAAATGACGTTCCTGACTACTAACGCTGGAAATAACGATGCTGCCTTTGCCTGCGTTTGTTGTCGACGATGGCGGATTCGGCTTGGCTCAATCATTGCAGCTTCCTCTTCTAAGGACTAAGATGATTTCAAAGCAACACAAATCCTTATTTCAATTCCATCATCTATCAATTTTTCTCACTTCTCAGATCTAGATCTACACATACCTCAAAAGCTCTCATCTTTGAAAATTACAAAGCTTTTCTCTCATCTTCGATCTACATTATATCCACCTCCGGCAAAGCTACTGTAGAAGATGAAAAGGAGTTCTCTTGTATCACTGTAAAGAGATTGAAAAAAAAAATAGATGAGAGTGATGGAAAGAGACAGAAACGAGAAGAGAAGAGGAGAAAAAGGTAAATCACAAAATAGATGGCTCAAGCTGTGTAAGTTGTCATTTTTGCTAAATTGTTTGCCCAAGCCCAGCTGAAGGAAAGCATTGGGTCACTTTTGCAGCCCACTCTTGCACAATTATAGCTGATGGTATTTTTGTAAATACTGAAAAGTACTAAAGATAGTATAGTTATAAAATATTTCGATTTTTTTAACCAATTATTACCTTAATATGTATAAAAACAGTTAAAATGTTATTTATTTCGAACCGAAAAGAATATAATTTAGGTTGCTTTTTGCACATGAAGAAAACATATCATACGAAAAAAAACAATAACCAAGACAAAACCAAGACATGTTGTCATTATTCATTTTTTGCAGATGGCGAACCACTATATGAATACAATAGGCCCGTGTCAGCAATAGCCACCGTGCCCACCAAGATCCCATCTGGATATTAATATTGTATTATTATTATTATTAGCGAAAAAGATACTTTATCAGCTTTTAATAATATTAATTTTGGTTAAGCGGTTCACATTTTATTAAATTTTTGAGTTTAAGTTTTAAAAATTGAAAAAATTATATTGAGAGAATTATTTTTTTTAAAAAAATCGATAATGTTCGAATGAAATTACCTGATAAAATATATATATATATATATATATATATATATATATATATATATATATATATATATATTTATGGGAGTTGGCTTGATATAATCTAGGGGAAATAGCTTAAAACACCCCTGTACTAAGCGCGAAAACCAGAAACCACCCCTGACCTTCAAAACGTCCATTACACCTCCCCTGAGCTATTATTTCCGAGCAAAAAGGCCCTTCAATGCACATTTTTACAATTTTAAAAAAAATATAAAAATACTAAAAAAAATGTAAAAATTCACAAAAAATATGTAATTAACCTAAAAATCAAGAAACATTGAAAAAATTCCAAGAATTCACAAAAAAATGTAATTAATTATGGACAGAAGGGCCTTTTTGCCCGAAAACAATAGCTCAGGGGAGGTGTAATGGACGTTTTGAAGGTTAGGGGTGCTTTCTGGTTTTCGCGTTTAGTACAGGGGTGCTTTAAGCTATTTCCCCTATAATCTAAGATTCATTTGTTACGATAATTTTAAAATTTTAAGAATGATAAGTATATAACTAAGGAATTCTAGAAATTTAGAATTGTCTTACAAATAGTGGCCAAATTAAACCAAATTTTTTGAGCGGTCATGTTACTCTATAGAAACTTTTTGTTATATATTTAAAAATTGAATATATTGAATACTTAGGAAATATGTCAGAAAGTAATAAAAGTTAATTAAACATAGTTAGAAAGTTTTGATTTATTTTTTATTCATTCGAAGAAGTTAACTTAAATTTTATATCATTTCTAAATTAAATAAAAATAGAACCAATAAAAGAATCTAAAATATTAGGCATTGTAATAATAATGTTTGAAAAACTTGGAGGGGTAAAATATGCATTTATATGTTGTCATTCTAATAAATACCAAATTGGGTATTTCTAAGGTACATAAGCCTATTTTTAAGTATCGGTGTCTGACCAATAAATATATATCGCATGTTAAAGTAACATGTTGGTCACTAAGTTATATGAAGAAAAAATATATATAATTTTTTTTATTTGATTTAATTTCTATGAAATTATTTCTTACCAAAAAGGTTTATTTTCTTCGTTTAATCATCTTTATCCCTACCATTGAAACTTTAAAACGAATGTTACAAAAAAGAAGAAGAAGCTTTAAATGCGATTCACTTGATTCGTAACTAGGAATTTTCTTAATACTTATATTGTGATGGTTCCTTAAGCAACAACAATGTACACAAACAAACTAATTTACAGTATAACTACACTTCAAATTGACAATTCTTTGTTTTATTTTCTTTCTTCCCTTTACGCAACAAAAACACAATGCTACCATGAGCATTTGATCAGGCGGGAGAAGATACCAAATATTCAAAACTCAATAAAGATGAACTAAACGCATGCATTTCTTTCTTGAAATTAATTTAAAATTATGATACCTCTAAGTATTTATTTTTTATAAAAAAAGACTTTTAATGTTATAATATGAGTATTTCAATTTATTTTATTATTATAAAAATATATTTTATTTTTTGAAAAAAGCATGTTTGATAATACATCATTTTTTTCTTCAATTCTCGAACTTATTTCATTTTTGATGCCATCGTTTTTCCCCTTTATTAACTGCATGTCATCGTATTCTTTAATGCAGCGTTTAAATATGTATTACTATATAGGCATTATTATTTTCTTCCAAAAGTAAATTCGGAATTCCTCTTATATATTTCTTTTCATAAAAATATTTGATTGATTTTATCTTTTTATAAACAAGTTGATTTTTTTTCAAAATATCGATCGAATATGGATGCTCAAAAATAAATTTGGGCTCCGTAAAAAATCCCTACCAAACTTATGTCCAGCATAAGCGAATTTTTTTGGGGATTCCTGCACAGTTGGTTCTACTTCTAAGAAGAGTTCATGTAAAAATTTATAAGGCTCATTCTTCTATTCCATCAAAAATACATACATATATACAAAGTGTATATCCTTGAATAGGATATTGGAATTAATTCCATATCAATCTAATTAAATACCAAATCAATCTACCAAATCAATCTAATTGATTCCATATTAATCTAATTAATTCCAATACTCCCCCTCAAGTAGGGTTGGCAATGGAGCGAGTATGGAGCGGGTAAGGCACTATCCATACCCGCACCCGTAAATTTGCGGGTAATCCATACCCGCACCCGCACCCGCGCTGAACGGGTAAGAGAAGACAAATTGTACCCGCGGATTACCCGCGGATACCCGCGGATTACCCGCGGATACCCGCGGATATCCGCAAATTTCTTAGTTTGAATCTCATGTCTCCTAATGCATATAAATCTGAGATCATGGCCTATCATCCTTGCTGGTTGGCTGGTTGGTTGCTGGTTGGCTCAACAACATCATCATCAGTACAATTTTGTACCATAAAAAGAATAAAATGCTCCAACCCATTTTTATTTACTTACTATATATTTTGCGGGTATTATTGCGGGTATCCATACCCGCATTTTGCGGGTATTGGAGCGGGTAAGCACTATCCATACCCGCATCCATACCCGCACTTTGCGGGTGCGGGTAAATCCATACCCGCAAAATACCCACAAACTGCAGGTAATATCCACCCGCAATTGCGGGTATCCGACGGATATCCATACCCTCGAGCGGAAATTGTCAACCCTACCCTCCAGTTAGAGTATGGAGGTCCCGAATACCCAACTTTTCGAGAAGAAATCGAAAGCGATCACGACCCAATGCTTTGGTGAAAAGATCAGCAAGCTGTAGGTGGCTAGGAACATGAGCAGTGACGATAGTTTTAGCTTGGAGTTGGTCATGAACATAATGGCAGTCAATCTCGATATGTTTAGTCCGCTCATGGAATACCGGATTAGCAACAATGTGGAGAGCGGACTGATTGTCACAATACAACGACATGGGTTTGTAATGATGAACAGTAAGGTCAGAAAGGAGCCTTGATATGCATGTGTTTTCTAGATATTTTCTCTCTAATTTTGTATGTTTTCCCCTCCTTGATGCTACTAACTTGCTCTGTCTTCAATACTTTTTGCCATATCCAGCCCTGGAGGAGAAAAAGACAGAAAGCACACGTTTTGGGATGGAATTGAGCAGCTTTGGAAGTCTCCCAGTCTTCGTTGCGGCCTAGACGTATTTCCTCAGTCGAGCCCTAGATGCGCGCATTCGTGTCCAGCCCTGGACTATCTGTGAAGCCAAAAAGTGTTGCGTTTTGCCCTCGATCAGAAGCCGCAAGTGCTTGCAATCCTCCTTGGAGCACACGAAGAGAGACGCCAGCAAGATTCCTCTCTGATCCCTTTTGAGCGTCCTAGGAATATTCTTCCTGGGACATGCTTTACAGTCCAACTGTCCCTTTCCTCCTATTTTGTCTTCTACCCTTAGCTGGATTTGTCATCTAGTTAGCTTAGGGTTGTATATAAATAGTAACTTTAGGATTTTTAGGGAAAGCAACATTGGTAGGAGGCAGAAATCAGCATACTTTCTATTTTTCAGTCTTCTTTGGGATTTGTTCCTCCATCCTCAAGCTGTAGCCGCCGGCCAGCCCTACTCTTTCACCGGAGCTTTTTAGCTCCGGCTGGTATTTAATAGTTTTCTTCCCATTTTCTTGTTTTCCTTTTATGCTTGCTATTGAATTTATTTATATTTATGTTATTATGAGTATGAGTAGCTAGATCTTTTTGTCTTAGCAAAGGTTTTTCCAAGGGTTGCAAGGGTAGTTGTGAAGCCTTAATGTTCTTCATAAACTCTTATGTGTGTATTTAATCTCTTGCCATTTTACTGTCATATTGCACTGGATCTATAGAAGCCTGATCAACTGCTGTATTTTCCTTTGTAATTACTGCAATTTCTTTAGAATCAGTAGGCACCTAGCCCGGAGTCATCAGGTTGCTGGTCCAATCCGGCTAGGGCTAGAAGTTAACTAGGGTGGATCTGACAACGTCTTACCCTAGACGTGTCTTCCTCCACTTCATGGGCCTCTGGATCTCCCCATAAGCGAACCTTGGGGAAGGACGGAGTGTCAAGGTCTCGCCCACAAGCGTACCTTGGGCGAGACTTCTCTTACGAAGGTAGACAGGAGGCCTAAGCGTACCTGGCCTCTATAGCACGTCTGCACCGTGAGAGTGGAATATCCTTGAGCTGATGACCAACTAGACCTAGACGCAACCCGCAGAATCACTTTGCTAAGACTCTTTCCTATTATCTGATTTACCCCTCTTGTGATACTGTTTTATTGCCTTCAGATAATTTTTACTTTATTTAGTTCACTTGTTAGCTTTATGATCGTCACTCAAATATACTTAAATTTATCCTGATGCCTAAATACACAAATTAATGTGTACAGAGCAAGACAGGGTCGAACCGCAGAGATTGAAGGAATGAATTGCTAGTGAATATGTATGACAAGGCAATACGCAACAGATCTAACCAAAGTAACAGTACTAGGGGGGTTTATGTTGATTAATAAATTAATCAACGCAGAGTATGGGAGCTAACAAAACAGAATTGTAAAGTAATTATCAAGGGCACGAAAGTAAAATGTAATCCAGGGCAAGAGATGTAAATAGATCAAATGCAGGAAAAGTAAGGAAAAAGATGTTAATCAACTAGGACGAGATCTTAGCGAAAGGTGTTCCCTTGGGTTGCATTTTAGGTCGGCTAGTCATCGGTGCAACGGTATTCTAGACTCAAGTACAGATCTGCTATAGGGACCGCGTTTCCACACCGCATCCCCTGCTTACCTTCTTAGATAAAAGTCACCCCCCGTTTCCACATATGAGGTGACCTTGACGTTCAGCCATCCTCCCAGCTGCCTCTCTTGTCATCAAAAGGCAGCCTTGGCACTTCGACCTGTCATGGGTATGAAGTAGGGAGGCTAAATTCAGAACGCCCATGAAGGGGAGGTAAGACAGATCTAGGGCGCGACAGCTCGGCTTGTCAGACCCGTATCGCATACCCTAGATAATTGTTTACCCCTAGGTGAGGCCTCTCGCGCTGCCTCCCTTAGGTGTCTGCTAAAACTCCAGGGCTTCGCGTCAGGTATAACCCTGGAATATGACGTTACTCATGCAGAAATACTAAAAGATGATCAAGCTCTTAACATTCCTGGACAAGCATGGAATTAAATCGGTAAACAATTATGTGCAACAGGAGAATATATTAAGCATGCATTAGACCTCTTAGCCGAACCCTACAACCCTTGAAACACCCTTCACTAAGAAGGGGGTATTTAGCTACTCATACTATAATGTAAACAGTAGGTATATAGAATCATGCAATAACAAAGAAAGTAAAAAGAGAGTAGAGGAAACCCTAAAACTATGCTTATATAGCCTAAAACTAGCTAGGAGACAAAAACAGCTAAGGGCAATGAGGGCGTGACAACACATGTCCTTGCAAAAGGAATATTCTGGGATTCCTGACACGCCTGATGCCTTCTGGAAGCGCCTGGGATTCCGTGCGGATCTTTGAAGATGTTTTTCTTTGGAAGAAGGTTCAGAACTGTCGAGGCCTTGAGACAGCGCACTGGTCTGGTTCGCGTCGAGGTCTTGACGACGTTCTTTCTTCTAGGCCTGGAAACTGGAGTTCCTCAGAATTGCTCTAAAATCGTCTCTTTTCGATCTTTTCCCTCTTTTGATGCTGATCTGTAAATAAGATTGGAATTAGGGTCAAATAACAACATCAAGCTTTTTGGATTTAGACTTGGTTGTAGACTTGGCAGTGGAAGATCCGGGGGGGAGTTTCACTACACGGCCGCCTCTGGTGGTGGTCGAGGTAGGGGGAATAGAGCCTGTGACCTCTAGGTCATCGTCCACCGGGGTGAACTCTCGGATCTGCTCTGCGGTTGTTGGTGAGACTGCCGTAGGAGAGGGAATGGGAAGTGGGGTGGAAGACGGTGGTGTGGCTATTTTGAATGAAGCCGAGTTCGGGGTAGCTGATTGCGATCTGGATCTGGAAGGAACGGGGCTGGATGTGTCCACCGGCTTAGGTCCAGCAGCATTTTTGCGGGCTGGTCTTTTTGTTTTAGGTGCCATTGATGGTGGGGGAAGAGATGACAGTAATAGAGATGGAGATGGGAGTGGAGAGAGGATAGGGTTGCGTGGTTTGGTGAGGGAGAGAGGTGAAAGTGATATGTTTGAAAGTGATATGAGTGAAAATGAAGTGGGAGCGTGGGAGAGAGAGTAGTAGTCACAGCTGGCATTAAATGGCTCAGCTTTTTCATTGATGAGGCCTGCTTTTTCTGCGCTTGTCAGGCCAAGTGGCGCTCTAGGCGTGGAGCACGACGACCCACGCGTATCTCAACTTCCTAAAAAGGAGACAACTTTTAAATTTCAAAAAAGCAGTTGGGATACTATAAGATACGGACAAAAAGAGAGAATAAAGGTGAGTTAATGCTAAATAAAAGGAATAAAATCATATGGGAAAAGGAAATGTCAGGGATATATACAATCAACAAAACCTGGAAATAAAATTAAATTAAATAAAAATCAGAGAATTCAAAAAGATGCAGAGAAGATAAAGGGAGAGAGAAAGGATGCAGACGGCATGTCGAATGCCTCCAGTGTGGTCCGTTTACTCGTCGGGACCCTGACGTGCGTTAATACTCTAGGCCTGGAGAGGTGGAACATCCACCATGGCCTCCTCAACTATCGAGGGCTGGAAACCTTCATAAAAGGGGTTCAGTCTCTGACCACTGACTTTGAAAATGATTCCTGTGACTGGGTTTTGAATTTCAACTGCACCATGGTTGTAGACTGTCGTGACCACGAAGGGTCCTGACCATTTAGATTTCAGCTTTCCGGCAAAGAGTCGTAGGCGTGAATTGTACAATAAAACTTGCTGTCCGACTGAGAATGTTTTGGGACGAAAGTGTCGGTCATGGTAAGCTTTTGTCTTGCCCTTATAGAGCATGACATTCTCATAGGCATCGTCCCTCAATTCCTCTAGCTCTTGGATTTGCAAACGCCTGTGTTGATTAGCGAGGCCTAGATCTGTATTCGCTTTCCTGATGGCCCAAAAAGCCTTGTGCTCTATCTCCACTGGAAGATGGCACGACTTGCCATAGACAAGTCTGTAGGGGGTCATTCCGATTGGAGTCTTGAAAGCTGTACGATAGGCCCAGAGAGTATCATCTAATTTCAGACTCCAATCCTTCCTGGACTAGTTAACGGTCTTCTCAAGGATGGATTTGATCTCACGGTTCGAGACATCGGCTTGGCCATTAGTCTGAGGGTGATAAGAAGTGGATGTTCTATGGTGGACTCCATACTTTGTCAAAAGAGAGGTCACAACACGGTTGCAGAAGTGGGTACCCCTATCGCTGATCAGCGCTCTAGGTGTACCGAACCGATTGAAGATATTGGTGCGGAGGAAATTCACGACCACTTTGGAATCGTCCGTTCGAGTAGCCTTGGCCTCGACCCATTTAGAGACATAATCGACGGCCAGAAGGATGTAGATGTTGCCAAAGGAATTGGGAAAAGGGCCCATAAAATCTATACCCCAGATGTCAAAGATCTCGCAAGCAATAATGTTTGTCAAGGGCATCTGATTCCTGGCCCCGATATTTCCAGTGGCCTGACATCGGGGGCACGAAGCGCAAAACATGTAACTATCCTTGAAAATAGTGGGCCAGTACAGACCAGCTTCCAGGACCTTTAGGGCAGTTTTCTTGGCCGCGAAATGGCCTCCCTCTGAATGGCAGAATTTAAGGATCGAGGGCACCTCGTCCATGGTTACACATCTACGAATTATTTGATCTGAACAGTGTTTCCATAGGTAGGGGCTGTCCCAAATGTAGTATTTTGCTTGTCTTCTGATTCTATTGCATTCAGAGGGAGCGGTATCAGCTGGGTAAGTGCCTGTAGCACAAAAGTTTGCAATATCGGAAAACCATGGGGAATAAACAGCTTGGACTAGACATAATTGCTCGTCTGGAAAAGTATCTTGGATTGGCTCAAGCGAATTATCTTCTTGGGCTGGAAGTCTACTCAAATGATCTGCCACAAGGTTTTCTTTTCCGGCCTTATCTTTGATAGCGATATCAAATTCTTGTAGGAGCAGGATCCAACGAATAAGCTGAGGTTTGGCATCGGCTTTGGTCAACAAACACCGAAGGGCAGAATGGTCTGAGTAGACGAGGACATTAGTGCCTAGCAGATATTGCCTGAACTTGTCTAGGGCATAGACTACGACCATGAGTTCTTTCTCTGTGGTAGTGTAGTTCTGCTGGAACGGGTCTAGTAGCTTGGAAGCATAATAGATGACATGGGTCTCTTTATCTTTCTTCTGACCCAAAACGGCGCCAAGGGCCTAATTACTGGCATCACACATGACCTCGAAAGGTAGTGTCCAGTCGGGGGCACGAATAATCGGGGCCGAGATAAGTTTGTTCTTGAGAAGTTCAAAAGCGATTTTGCAGGCCTCGCTGAAATCAAAGGACACGTCCTTCTGGAGCAAGTGACACATTGGTTGAGCAATCTTGGAAAAATCCTTAATGAACCGTCGATAGAAACCAGCGTGGCCTAGAAAAGATCGCACATCGCGGACACAGGAGGGGTAGGGCAAGGATTTTATTACTTCTATCTTGGCTTTGTCAACCTCGATTCCCTTGGCCGAGATAACATGACCAAGCACTAGGGCTCGATCTACCATGAAGTGACATTTTTCAAAATTCAGGACAAGATTCGTCTCTATGCAGCGCTCTAGGCAGCTCTTCAGATTGTTCATGCATTCCTCAAAAGAATTCCCATAGACGGTGAAATCGTCCATGAAGACCTCGATTCCATCCTCAACTAGTTCAGAGAAAATACTGACCATACAACGTTGGAAAGTGGCAGGGGCGTTACACAGACCGAAAGGCATGCGCCTATACGCGAAGGTCCCGAAAGGGCAGGTAAAGGTGGTCTTTTCCTGGTCTTTAGGAGCAACTAGGATGTGATGGAATCCGGAGTAACCGTCTAGACAGCAATAGTGGGTTTTACCGGCGAGGCGTTCTAGCATCTGATCGATGAAGGGCAGGGGAAAATGATCTTTTCTGGTAGCGGAGTTCAATCGGCGGTAGTCAATACACACTCTCCACCCATTCTGGATCCGGGTAGGAATGGATTTGCCATCTTGACCGATGGTGATGGTTATGCCTGTTTTCTTGGGCACGACCTGGATATGGCTGACCCAAGGGCTATCTGAGATGGGGCAGATAACTCCCGCATCTAGCAACTTGAGAATCTCTTTCTTTACCACTTCCATCATAGGCGGATTAAGTCACCGCTGGGGCTGGCGAATGGTCTTGCTCACGTCTTCTAGGTGGATGTGATGAGTGCACAAAGCTTGAGACAAGCCCTTAATGTCTGCAATGGTCCATCCTATGGCTTGTCTAAAGTTCCTTAGCAAGGAAACTAACTTGGACTCCTCGAGGTCTTCGAGCTTGTTGGAGATAATGACAGGTAGAGAGTTATCGGGGCCTAGATAAGCATATTTCAAATGGGTAGGCAGTGGCTTCAGATCTAGGGCTGGAGCCTGATCAATAGAGGGAAATAACTTAGCATGGCCTGGATATTCGGGAGACTGATTCGGAGACTCATACTGAGCAACAACGCATTCTTCTAGGGTAGCGATGACAGAGTGTAATTCAAATGGAATAAGAAGCGTCGAGGCCACGACATCTAGAAGAGCTGGCGTCAGACTCCTGTCAAGGGCAAATTGCAAGGGGTCAGTAGAATATATGTCATCAATCTCCCCTATAAGGGGGTCAACAATATCAACATAATTCACACTAGAAAATTCAGAGGGGTATCGCATGGCTTCTAGCATATTGAATTTGATGATCTCTCCATCAAATTCGAGGGAGATGGTGGCATCATGAACATCAATCTTTGCTCGGGCTGTGGCCAGAAATGGGTGGCCTAGAAGGACGTCTGTGGATTTGGTGGAGTCTTCGTTCTCCATTACAATCACATAAAAATTCGCAGGAACAAGAATTCTCCCACTTGGACCAAGACATCCTTGATTATCCCCTCGGGGTAGATGATAGAGCGGTCAGCAAGCTGGATGGCGAGGTCTGTGGGCACGAGAGGCTCGAGGCCTAGACTGTGGTAAATTATCAAGGGCATGACATTGATTCCTACTCCTAGGTCACACATGGCCTTGCCAATATCGACTGTTTTGATTCGACAAGGGATAATGAACATGCCTTGGTCTTTGCATTTCGGAGGGATTCGACGCTGGATATGAGCAGACGCGTTGGCCCCTACGCTGATCTTGTTAACTTCGGCGAACTTTTTTTTGTTCGTGCATAATTGCTTCAGGAATTTGGCATAGCGAGGGACATTCTTCACGGCCTGGAGAAGAGGGATATTTACAACCACTTTACTGAACATTTCAAAGATATCGCAATCCTCCTTATCTTTCTTGGCCTTGACCAATCTGTGAGGGAACTGGGGTTCGAGAATTTTATGAATGTACTCTTGATTAAATTCCGGTGGGTTGGGGTCATTCCGTGGTGAACCTCTAGGGGAGCGGATTCTGTCTTCTTTGACTTCCACGAATCTAGGGACTTTGGGGAGCTTTGTTCTAGGTTTAGGCCAGATTTCGGCCTCTGGAGAATTTTCAATATCTTGGGCTGGAAGCTCTGGTGGGTTCAAAGTTGTTCCACTACGCAAAGTTGATGCACAGACATTGTGCTTGGGATTTGTTTCGGTCTGGGGTGGCAGTCTGCCATGATTTGTTAACTCTTGCAATTTGGTAGTCAGGGCACTCATTTGCTTCTTAAGTTCATCTATTTCTTTCTGCTGCTCGGGATTCTTAGGCATTTCAGCAGTCGGGGGCTGGATAAAAGTTAGGTCTGGAGGATGGACAAAGGTCTGATCCTGAGGAGGTTGGCGTTGATACTGGTTCTGATGAAATGTGGGTCGAGGTCTGAAATTTGGCATATTTAGAGGGGGGTTTCCATAGGGGTTATGGTGTGGTTGATGGCTAGGCCCTGAAAGCTGAGTGTTTGGGACCCATCCTTGGTTTGGTTGTTTCCAGCCTTGGTTGTAAGTCTGATCATAAGAAACTGGAATAAATTGGCCGGCAGCATTCACTTGTATTTCCTCTGGAATATGGGGACATGCATCAGTGGGGTGATCCACGAAATTGCATATCTGGCAGGCCTTGGCAGGTGCGGGTTGCCCGGTTATGAAGTTTTGGAACATTCCTGTGAGAGAGGATATCTGGTTCTGAAGGGTAGCTACTTGGACATCCTGGCCTGGATTGCTGGCAAGGTCGTCAAAGGCATTCTTGGCCATGAGCTCTATTGTTGCTCGAGCGGCTCTTGGAGTTAGAGCAGTCAGGGATCCATTGGCAGCTGCGTTAAGTAACGCTTTATCATGAGCTTTGAGGCCTTCACAAAAATATTGAACAAGAGCGTGCTCGGTAAGATTGTGGGCTGGACAGCTAGATTGCATCTTCTGGAATCTCTCATAGTACTGGGCTAGAGTCTCTTCTTTCTTATGAACAATGGAGACGAGTTGCTTGCGCGTGGTGTTGGAGATAGAAGTCGGGTAGTACTTCTCAATGAAGAATTTTGACATGTCTGCCCAAGAACGAATAGATCTTGTGGGAAGGTCGTAATACCAGTCTAGGGCATCATCTTTGAGAGACCACTGGAATGCGCGAAGCTTGGCCTACTCAATACTAACGTTGGCGGGTTTCATGGCCTCGCAAATAGAGTGGAGCTGTTGAAGATGGCGAAGAGCATTTTCCTTGGCTACCCCTCGAAAAGTAGGCAAATGATGAAGTACGGCTGACTTCAGAGTCCAATCATTAGGGACGTTGGGCCAGTCAATGCAGCTACTTGCCATATCGGGGGTTGCATGGAAATTGTCGATGGTTTGTTGATCTGGGGGTGGTGTTTGATCTTCGCGGTTCTCACGGTTGTTACGGTTATCATTGTTGGCTAGGTCATCCATTGCTGGAAAATTAAAATGGTCTGGAATGGGGTTTTTGGGGTTACGATGGACAAAGGTCAGGTCTACGTAAAGCTAGTGTTCCTGGTCAGCCAGATTAGAAGGGGATCCGTCGAGGGCAGGATGTGGGATTACTCTACGATGAGCAGATGTTCCTTGAGCTTGCCTACGAAGTCCTCTTTCTGTTCTGGTCAACTCGAGGTCTAGAGGGAGTATATCGGGGGCAGATCTCCTGGTCATACAAGAAAAACAAAAACAAAATCAGTACCGCTCAATCCCCGGCAACGGCGCCAAAATTTGATCGTCACTCAAATATACTTAAATTTATCCTGATGCCTAAATGCACAAATTAATGTGTACAGAGCAAGACAGGGTCGAACCGCAGAGATTGAAGGAATGAATTGCTAGTGAATATGTATGACAAGGCAATACGCAACAGATCTAACCAAAGTAACAGTACTAGGGGGGTTTATGTTGATTAATAAATTAATCAACGCAGAGTATGGGAGCTAACAAAACAGAATTGTAAAGTAATTATCAAGGGCACGAAAGTAAAATGTAATCCAGGGCAAGAGATGTAAATAGATCAAATGCAGGAAAAGTAAGGAAAAAGATGTTAATCAACTAGGACGAGATCTTAGCGAAAGGTGTTCCCTTGGGTTGTATTTTAGGTCGGCTAGTCATCGGTGCAACGGTATTCTAGACTCAAGTACAGATCTGCTATAGGGACCGCGTTTCCACACCGCATCCCCTGCTTACCTTCTTAGATAAAAGTCACCCCCCGTTTCCACATATGAGGTGACCTTGACGTTCAGCCATCCTCCCAGCTGCCTCTCTTGTCATCAAAAGGCAGCCTTGGCACTTCGACCTGTCATGGGTATGAAGTAGGGAGGCTAAATTCAGAACGCCCATGAAGGGGAGGTAAGACAGATCTAGGGCGCGACAGCTCGGCTTGTCAGACCCGTATCGCATACCCTAGATAATTGTTTACCCCTAGGTGAGGCCTCTCGCGCTGCCTCCCCTAGGTGTCTGCTAAAACTCCAGGGCTTCGCGTCAGGTATAACCCTGGAATATGACGTTACTCATGCAGAAATACTAAAAGATGATCAAGCTCTTAACATTCCTGGACAAGCATGGAATTAAATCGGTAAACAATTATGTGCAACGGGAGAATATATTAAGCATGCATTAGACCTCTTAGCCAAACCCTACAATCCTTGAAACACCCTTCACTAAGAAGGGGGTATTTAGCTACTCATACTATAATGTAAATAGTAGGTATATAGAATCATGCAATAACAAAGAAAGTAAAAAGGGAGTAGAGGAAACTGGTAGATTAATTAATAATCGAAGAGGAAAGTTGCGACAAAGGTTGTTCTTGATGATAAGAGGAGAAGATCCCCAGAAAATAAGTGCTGAAATTAATGTAAGAAATTATCCTTGGACAGTCGTCCTTACAAAAACCCTAAAATTATGCTTATATAGCCTAAAATTAGCTAGGAGACAAAAACAGCTAAGGGCAATGAGGGCGTGACAGCACATGTCCTTGCAAAAGGAATATTCTGGGATTCCTGACACGCCTGATGCCTTCTGGAAGTGCCTGGGATTCCGTGCGGATCTTTGAAGATGCTTTTCTTTGGAAGAAGGTTCAGAACTGTCGAGGCCTTGAGACAGCGCACTGGTCTGGTTCGCGTCGAGGTCTTGACGACGTTCTTTCTTCTAGGCCTGGAAACTGGAGTTCCTCAGAATTGCTCTAAAATCGTCTCTTTTCAATCTTTTCCCTCTTTTGATGCTGATCTGCAAATAAGATTGGAATTAGGGTCAAATAACAACATCAAGCCCCCGAAAGGGCTAGAAAAGCGGGTAAAACCGAGGCCATGAAACGTGCTATCACTTTAGTATCCAAATCTCGCTAGTTAATTTCATTAGCCAGCCCAACCCCCCCCCCCCCCCCCCCCCCCCCAGTGTTACTTGTTACTGTTTAGACCTGGACATACACTATGAACAGAATATTACCATTAATCCTTGTGGTTCGACTCTGATTTGCCCTATACACTTTTATTGTGCATTTTGCTAGCATAAAATATTACTTTTGAGTGACGATCAAATTTTGGCGCCGTTACCGGGGATTGACGGATTCTAATATTTTGTTTTTCCTTGTATGACCAGGAGATCTACTTTAGATCTATTGCCTTACGATCCAGAGCTCACTAGGACAGAAAGAGAACTCCGAAGGCAAGCCAGAGGATTATCTCTTCTCCGGAGTAGAGCTCCTCTCCCTCTTCTCGACAGAGACCTTTCAGATCTTGATACTCTTCAAAGCCTATTTCAGGAAGAAATCGCATCTTTACATCGAGCCCTCGACAGTTTTGAGTCTACCCAGCTCTCGACGCCTGAAATGGAAGATCCACCACCACCTCCGCCTGGAGGAAATGAGGACGTAGTTCCTCCTATTTCTTAGACCATCGATGATCTTAATGCCGCCCCAGAAGCGCCCAGCAGCTGCATCGATTGGCCTGAGGTACCTCACGACTGGACACTCAAGTTCGCTGTCATGCACCATCTCCCCATTTTCTGAGGTGCTACCAAGGAAAATCCTCATCGCCATCTTCAACAGCTCCATTCTATTTGCGAGGTAATGAAACCTATGAACGTCATATCGAGCAAGCCAAGCTCCGAGCTTTTATGTGGTCACTCAAAGATTCAGCCCTCGACTGGTTTTATGATCTCCCTCCACGTTAGATTCACTCATGGGCTGAGATGACAAAAGCTTTCACGGATAAGTACTACCCCGCATCCAGGGCAATGGTGATAGTCAAACAACTTGTATCTATTCTTCAGAAAGAAGACGAGACCCTTGACCAGTACTATGAACGCTTCAAACGCATGCAAGCCTTGTGTCCCTCTCATAACCTGACCTAGCACGGTCTTATTCAGTACTTCGCCCAGGGACTGAGACCCCATGATAAAGCCTTGTTGCATGCAGCCGCTAATGGATCCCTTAGTGCTCTCACTCCAGCTGTCGCCACGGCCATAATTGAGCTCATGGCCAAAAATGCCATTCTATTGGGAGGGGCAAGTAGCGACCAGAGTGCTCAGGTAGCTGCTATGCAAGGGCAATTGACTTCTATCAAGGGCATGCTACATACCATGACGTCTCAACAGGCGATCCAGGTCAAGGCATGCCAAATTTGCAATTACACGGATCACCCCACGGATGCTTGTCCTCATATCCCGGACGTGATCCAAGTGAATGCCGCTGGATATTACAATGCACCCCCTGGCCAGAATTACAACCAGGGCTGGAAATAACCAAGCCCAGGGTGGATACCCAGCCCTCAACAGCAAAACCCTAATCAACAGCAACATCCTTATGGAAACCACCCCCCTCCTCTCAACATGCAGTACTTTAAACCTCGACCACTGTACCCTAACCAGCAATACCAACCCTCACCACAAACAAATCAACCTTTTCCTTCACCTCCACCACCCGAAGATTGCAATCAATACAAAGACATCATCACAGAACTGCAAAAGCAGATGGGTACCATGGCAGCTGAAATGAAAGAATTAAAGAATAAAGGCAGGCTCCCTGGACAGACCGAAGCAAACCCCAAGCACGAGGCTTGCGTTGTCACTCTCCGCATTGGGCGTGAATTGCCATCCAAAGTGAGTCCAGATCTCGACGCCGAACAAACAGTCGAGCCCGGGATTAAGCCAAGAAAAAATGAGACGATTCCAGATGTCATGATTGACAGAATCCGATCTCCTAGAGGTTCTCCGAGGAATGACAAGAAACCCCCAGAATTCACTCAAGAATATATCCACAAGATCTTTGAGCCTCCATTTCCCCAACGGTTGGTCAAATCAAAAAAGGAGAAGGATGACCGAGAGATATTTGATATGTTCAGTAAGGTTCTTGTCAATATCCCTTTGATTCAAGCAATCAAAAATGTGCCCCGTTATGCCAAGTTCCTCAAAACTCTTTGCACCAACAAATATCATTTGGCCGGGGTTAACAAGATAAGTGTGGGAGCAAATGCTACTGCCCATATCCAACAGAAATTGCCCCCGAAATGTAAAGATCAGGGTACGTTTGTTATCCCGTGTAAGATTGGATCGACCGAACTTGGAAAAGCTATGTACGATCTAGGCGCAGGCATAAACGTTATGCCTTTGACAGTTTATAATAGTCTAGGCCTGGGTCCATTGAAGGAAACCCGCCTTGTTATCCAGTTGGCCGACCAATCCATTGTCTACCCCGAGGGTATTCTAGAAGATGTCCTCGTGCAAGTAGGAGATTTTCTGTACCCTGCCGATTTTTATGTTATTGCCATGGCTGAAGGAGAACCAACCAAGCCTTCGGATGTTCTCCTTGGACGCCCATTTCTTACCACAGCGCATGCCAAGATTGATGTCCATGATGCATCGATTACTCTTGAATTTGATAGTGAGATCATCAAATTTAATATGATTGAAGCTATGCGACATCCTACTGATTTTGCCAGCATTAACTTCGTCGATATTGTTGACTCCTGTGTTGAGGATGTTTCCGATCTAGCCATGGACAACCCCCTCCAACTCGCCCTTGAAAAAAGTATTACTTCGGAAGCGCTCGAAGGGATTGCCATCGCGCAAGTTACCACTCCAGAACTCTATTCTGTTGTCGCATCCCTTGATGCTCTACCTATTGACCATTCGACATCTCCAGCCCTCGCTCCCTATAATACCGAGCATGTCAAGCTTCCTTCTTCTGTCATTCAAGATCCCGCCCTGGACTTGAAAGAACTACCTTCACACCTGAAGTATGCCTATCTTGGTGACAACAAGACCCTTCCAGTGATTGTCTCGAACAAATTAAGTGAGAAGGAAGAAACTGAACTGATCGATCTATTGAAAGAATACAAACAAGCTATCTGCTGGACTATTGCCGATATTAAGGGCCTGTCTCCAGCCCTGTGCACCCACCGAATCTATCTTGATGATACCAGCAAAACAGTTCGTCAGCCTCAACGTCGGTTGAACCCTCCCATGATGGAGGTAGTGAAGAAAGAAGTGCTGAAATTGTTAGATGCTGGTGTCATCTACCCCATATCCGACAGCCCCTGGGTCAGCCCTATCCAGGTCGTGCCAAAGAAATCTGGCATTACCATCACTCTAGGCCAAGATGGTGAATCCATCCCTATCCGAATCCAAAATAGCTGGAGGGTGTGTATTAACTATCGACGTCTCAACGCCGCTACAAGAAAGGATCATTTCTCGCTTCCATTCATCGACCAGATGTTGGAACGTCTCGCGGGCAAGACACACTACTGCTGTCTAGACGACTATTCTAGATTCCATCAGATCCCAGTTGCTCTAGAGGACCAGGAAAAGACCACCTTTACCTGCCCTTTTGGGACCTTCGCTTATCGCCGGATGCCCTTTGGTCTTTGTACCGCCCCCGCTACTTTCCAGCACTGTATGATGAGTATTTTCTCAGAATTCGTCGAGGACGGTATCGAGGTCTTTATGGATGACTTCACGGTATATGGGAATTCTTTCCACGAATGCATCTCCAATTTGAGAAAAGTCTTGCGCTGATGTGTTGAGACCAATCTAGTCCTGAACTTCGAAAAATGCCACTTCATGGTCGATCGAGGTCTCGTCCTTGGTCACATTGTATCCAGCAAGGGAATCGAAGTTGACAAGGCCAAAGTCGAGGTGATTGAATCCCTTCCATACCCATCCAGTGTGCGGGATATTCGCTCCTTCCTCGGACATGCTGGGTTCTATCGACGCTTCATTAAGGACTTCTCAAAAATCACCAGGCCCGTGTGCCGACTATTGCAAAAAGATGGAGTTTCTATTCGATGAAGAATGCAGGGCTGCGTTTGATTTGCTGAAAAGCAAACTCATTTCCGCTCCTATCATTCGAGCCCCCGACTGGACCCTTCAATTTGAAATTATGTGTGATGCAAGTAACCAGGCGCCGTTTTGGGTCAGAAGAAAGACAAAGAAACCTATGTTATCTATTATGCGTCTAAACTTCTGGATCCATCCCAACAGAATTACACCACTACCGAAAAAGAGCTCCTGGCAGTTGTCTATGCCCTTGATAAGTTCCGCCAATATCTCATTGGGGCCCATGTTATAGTGTATTCTGATCATTCTGCTCTCCGGTGCTTGTTGACCAAGGCTGATGCCAAGCCACGTCTCATAAGATGGATCCTCTTGCTCCAAGAATTTGATATTTTGATCAAGGACAAGAAAGGATGCGAGAATCTTGTGGCGGACCATCTCAGCAGGCTTCCAGCCCAAGACGACAATTCCAAGGAACCCATCCGAGACACCTTCCCGGATTAGTACCTTTGTCTAGCCCAAGCTGTTCAGTATCCATGGTTCTCAGATATAGCTAAATTTTGTGCCACTGGATCTTTTCCAGCAGATGCTTCAGCTTCAGAGCGAACTCGCATTCAGAACCAGTCCAAGTATTACATATGGGATAACCCATATCTTTGGAAGCATTGTTCAGACCAGATTGTTAGGCGGTGTGTTACACTTGATGAAGTGCCCTCGATCCTAAAATTCTGTCATTCCTCAACGGAAGGAGGCCACTTTGCAGCAAAGAAGACATCCCTCAAGGTGTTGGAGGCTGGATTCTATTGGCCATCAATCTTTAAGGATAGCTACATGTATTGTGCGTCCTGCCCTAGATGCCAGGTCACGGGTAATATAGGTGCACGGAACCAGATGCCTTTGACGAGCATTATCTCTTGCGAAATCTTTGATCTATGGGGCATCGACTTCATGGGCCCGTTCCCGAACTCCCATGGTAACACGTATATCCTCCTTGCTGTGGACTATGTCTCGAAATGGATTGAGGCCAAGGCCACTAGGACTGATGATTCCAAAATGGTAGTCGAGTTCTTGCGCACCAATATCTTTAGCCGGTTCGGAGTCCCTAGAGCACTCATTAGCGACCGCGGCACTCATTTCTGTAACCGTGTTGTATCATCTCTATTGACTAGGTATGGAGTCACCCATCGGGTTTCTACAGCTTACCACCCCCAGACAAATGGTCAGGCAAAGGTGTCTAACCAGGAGATTAAAGCAATCTTGGAAAAAATGGTCAACCAGTCCCGAAAGGATTGTAGTCTGAAGCTAGACGATGCTCTTTGGGCATACCGTACTACCTACAAGACCCCGATTGGGATGACCCCTTATCGCCTTGTCTATGGCAAGCCATGCCACTTACCCGTCGAGATTGAACACAAAGCTTTTTGGGCAATTCGCAAGGTTAACATGGATCTAGGCCAGGCCGGACTGCAACGACGCTTACAAATTCAAGAGCTCGAGGAGCTCCGAAGCGATGCCTATGAGAATGCCCTGATTTACAAGGGTAAGACCAAGGACTACCATGACAAGATGCTGAAACCAAAGTTTTTCAAAATTGGCTAGAAAGTTCTGCTCTACAACTCCCGTTTGAGGCTCTTCGCAGGAAAGTTGAAATCCAAATGGACTGGTCCCTACCTAGTCACTACTATTCTTGATCATGGTGCTGTCGAGATCCAGAGCATGGATACAAGAGTCCTATTCAAAGTCAATGGCCACAGGCTCAAACCCTACTACGAAGGATTTCGTCCCTTCACCATCGACAAGATGGGATTGGAGGATCCTCTGATACGAGCTTAAAGGCTCCATGATACGAGCGTGAATGTTCTCACTTGCACCTCACGCCTTGATCGGACCAGCCATGAGCGCTTCACGCCAAACCCTAGCCAACCATGAGGGTGCGTCTAAGCAGCCTTTGTTCCAAGAAAGGAAGGAGCTTTCAAGGCCCTTAAATGATAAAGGGTATTAGGGTATTTACCCACTTTGTTTAGGCTAGACTATTTAAAGTGCATTTCTTTCATTTCAGCACTTGTCTTTGATTTGAATGTTATTTCTCTAAGACCAAACCCTAGTGTAGCTTAGGTAATTTAGGGTTCTTCAAACCAGCACTTCATCTTCCTTACTTTGTAACAAGGTTGCTCTAGCTAGCCTAGAGAGGGTTTGTTGGGTATTGAAGTTATATACTTATTATTGTTCATCAAAACACTCTCCTTTTCATCCATTAATCCGCTGCACAATCCGCAACCTTCTTGCGATGTTATCCTCTCCATTTAAACATCTATACACCTTCATCCGTTCATCCATCCAAGCTGCCAACCTCTCACAAGAGGACTAGATCCGGCTCAAGAACAACAATTCGGCCTCTTCTTCTCCAAATCGAAGTTGAGCACTTATCATCCTCCCATCTCGCCCTAGACTCTGTTGAGAACGTCCAGGCCTGGACGTCAATGCCAAGGCCAACTGAACAGACATTCCGCATGTCGTTCCCCTCTCTTTCCCTTCTCTTTATTCTCTTGCCCTGAACATTTAATTTAATTTCTTGTCTGATTGTCTATTTTATGTCCACGCATGCGCTCTCTTTTAATTAATGAGGATTTAATTTGTTTCTCTTTTTACCACACATGCAATTACTTTCCTTGTTCCTTTCCCATGTTTATCCCTTTGTTTCTCTCTTTTTGTCTTCATGCGCATTTGAAATTTGAACCCACTTGCCTTTTTGCAGGAGGACACTGACAAGGAGCACGCTACACCAATCCCCAGCGCTCCACGTCCACGCCATGTCAGACGCGGATCGCATCTGACAGCGTGATTCTCTCCATCCGTCTTTATCTCTTCCCATCTCTTTCCCCTTTTTACGCCTTGTCAGCCTCACTTTTCCCCTTTCACCCAAACAACTCACCGTCTCTACCACCTCTTTTTTTTCTTTTACCTCGCCACGAACCTTTCACCATGGTAAGAGTGAAGAAGATGGCCAACAGAAACACCTCGGGTTCCCGCCCCAACGCTCCACCTCATAGCCCCGTGGTCTCATCTTCCTCCACTACCCATAGTGAAAACCCATCTCCTTCACTTTCTCTCACTTTACCTCCACCTACTGTTTCCACTTCACCACCTCCGACCACCGAGTTCACCGCCGTCGATTTCTCTGAAGAGGAGCCCGACACCACCACTGTCGTTCCTTAACTCTCACCCATGACCAGATCCGACAAATCTAGAGTTCCAGTGACTAGCCCCACCACCAGAAGCTCTCAGCCAAAGAAAGCCAAGGCCTCTCCCGCGGCCAAATGTGAACTGACGGTGTCGGAAGTTCTGAAAGAGGTTCTCGTCTTTGGATCCGATAGGGAAGCTGAATCCCCTGGTTCTGAGGTTTCCCCAGAGCTTGAAGTTGAGGAGGAGGACGCAATAGATGTCAATGGCGATGGTGGAGAAGAAGGAGATGGCATCGAGGGCGCCAACGAAGAGGCAACCGAGTCTGGACCAGCTGAGCTAGCCCCTGAGCCCAAATCCACGGCGGAAGCTCCGCCAGCGCCTGAGGCTGATTCCACTCAGACCACCCAGTAGCGCAAGGCACTGCCATCCAGCAAAGGAAAAGCCAAAGTCTCGACTGCCAAGAAGGCCAAGCCCTCTGTCGAGGTCTCGACCCCGTCTTCCGCGTCCACCCCTCGACCCTCCTAGGTGACTTCTGCCCCTTCTGCTGGTTGGGTTAAATTTCATGACAAGCCGTCTTTAGACAGGCTGGCTGTGTTGCTTTCGAACATAGATATGGGTTTTCTTGAACAGATGCATGTGGGGTCAAAAATTAAGGAGTATGTTGCCAATATTGGGTGGGAAGCGCTGTTATTCCTCGAGCACCCGAATTTTGTTGAGCTCTCCCTAGATTTCTTTACTTCATTTTGGACTGTCTCTGAACATTTTAGGTCCAGGGGCAAGTCTTCCCAGAATGTTGTTAGTTTTAGGTTGATGAATGAATGGTCCACCATGTCTATTGATGCATTTAACTGTGCCTTGGGTTTTGTTACTGCTTCTGATTTGAGCTCTGATGCATATACATCTGCTTTAACAAATTTTCCTGATGACTTTGATGGTATTTTGGCGTTTCGGGAGCTAACTGGCAATTCCAATGCCATTTTTAGCCCGAAATCGGCCAAAGCTCATGAAATCAGTGATCCTTGCCTGCGTATCTTGCACCGATATCTGGCCCTTACCTTTGCAGGTAAGCATACTTCTTCAGGCCAGCTGTCATTGCAAGAATTGTTCTTTTTATGGTGCATGTATAAAAAATGTAGAGTTAACTTAGGCTTTTGGGTTGCCACCACTGTCACTAGTATTCAAAACAATAGTCGAGGCCCCGCCTTTGGTTCTCTTATCACTCTGCTTGCCATTACTTTGCATGGTCTCGATCTTGATAAGCATAACTCTTTAACCCCTGTCCCGGCCATGCTTCTGGACCTCAGAACTCTTGACCGGATGGGGCACCTTTGTCTCTCACGCAAAGTTTTGACTTTCAATACAGTTTGCACCAGCCAGAAAGAACAGGTTCATGGAGCAAAGCACGGTGGCAAGTTTATTTGGCCTTCAGAAGCGCAATCTTCTACTCAGCCCCCTCCAGACCCAGCTAGTAGCCCCCGCCCAGCAGAGACTCCAGCCCCCGCTGTCACTCCTATGACCATCAATGCTCCAACCCTTGAACGGCTCCTCCATGCAATCCTTACTGAACTCCGTAGTCTAACTACTGAAGTCGCGCGCCGCAATCTCCCACCCCATTAATCCCGCCCTGAACAATCGTTTCACCCTAGTGAAGGGTTTTAAATTTCTGTTTTGTACTTTTCTTTAAATTTGAACTTCTGTGTTTGTGTGCCCTTCTCACATTGAGGACAATGTGAAGCTTAAGTGTGGGGAGGGACTTTATCTTTGCTTGCTATTTAATTTTGTGTGTGAACGCATGTTTATTTTCATGTTTGTTGCATGACTGCATGATGCGGATTTTCTCGATTTTTTCTCGGATTTTTCCAGCTATCTTTTTGCACTGCCAGTTTTGTTTTAAAACCCCCAAGGCATGGACACACACTTCTAGCTTGCGCACTTGAAAAAGGTCCTTCTTATCAGTCTAGGCCTAGTCACGCAGTCTTTGCCTGTTGCCCCTTATGTCCACATCTAGGTCTGGATAGTTGCAATCAAAATTAAACCTTGTGAGCATGATTGAGCCTCAGCAATATATTTTTGTTTATGTGTGAATAGTTGCATGGCTTAGCAAAGCACTAAATTTGCATGATATCCCTGGGTGCGGACACCATTAGTCGTAGGAAAGCATCGAAAGGACAAAAGACTTTGTAAAAATTTCTTTTTGCTTCTCTTCTCCTTTGTTTTTCGCCTCTACTCTCCATCTCTAGACCCCGACATCCCCTTCTCACCCTATTTTCTTAACCATTTGAGCTGATTCATTCATCTTTTCCTTGGCAGGTGAGGTAGAGTTCGAAGAGGGCAATGTCGAGGGCTAGACAACACAACCACGCCGAAGTATGGGGAAGATACATTGTAATCGCAGTGCTGAAAGCAGGAAAAAGGGCCAGCAGCAACAGAATGAAAAAAATGGAAGCAATAGCAGAAATGTCTCGCCTTAGCCATGAGAAATCCAAGCATCCAAGGTTCATAGCCTCGATATTCAAAAAAAGAAAGAAAGAGAAAAAGCAATAAAGAATCGAGGCATGAACATAAGTGAGCAAAGAACCTGCCAGCATATTATCAAAGAAAGAAACTCCCCTCTCCAGAAGAAGTACCAGTTGTCTAGCCCTCATCCTCCGTCCAGCCCTCGACGAGCGCTACCTCGCCAATTTGCTTCTTTCAGCCAAGGAAACATTCCGGGTTTCATTTCATCTCTCATCTCTTCCTTAGCCACCTCTTTCACTGTTCTTTCTTTCCCCCTATTGCAAAGTCTTTTAGATCGAACGATTGCCTATGCATGTGGATCGTTACTCGGATTAATGTGCAAATTGTTTGTTCTGTTGTGTTATTGCATTAGTTTGAGTGATTTAAACACATGACCCCTGCTTATGAGAGCAAGTGAAAACACGACCAGTGAGGATTGCTTCTGTTTGGGCCTGGATGTGGAAAAGTTTAATCTCTAGGGTCGTTATCCTTTTGGTTTAACGCAGGTGTGCATCTAGGCAAGGTCTGTTGTGTCTCAGCTTGGCCTGATCCTAAGGATCCTTGCTCTTGTGTCTCGTTGGATGTGTGTCGTGTGTGACTTGGGGCGGTTTTAAGTTTTGATTAATGCTCGAGGGCGAGCATTGGGCAGTGTGGGGATGTATGATATGCGTGTGTTTTCTAGATATTTTCTCTCTAATTTTGTATGTTTTCCCCTCCTTGATGGTACTAACTTGCTCTGTCTTCAATACTTTTTGCCATATCCAGCCCTGGAGGAGAAAAAGACAGAAAGCACACATTTTGGGATGGAATTGAGCATCTTTGGAAGTCTCCCAGTCTTCGTCGCGACCTAGACGTATTTCCTCAGTCGAGCCCTACATGCGCGCATTCGTGTCCAGCCCTGGACTATCTGTGAAGCCGAAAAGTGCTGCGTTTTGCCCTCGATCAGAAGCCGCACGTGCTTGCAATCCTCCTCGGAGCGCACGAAGAGAGACGCCAGCAAGATTCCTCTCTGATCCCTTTTGAGCGTCCTAGGAATATTCTTCCTGGGACATGCTTTACAGTCCAGCTGTCCCTTTCCTCCCATTTTGTCTTCTACCCTTCGCTGGATTTGTCCTCTAGTTAGCTTAGGGTTGTATATAAACAGTAACTTTAGGATTTTTAGGGAAAGCAACATTGGTAGGAGGCAGAAATCAGCATACTTTCTATTTTTCAGTCTTATTTGGGATTTGTTCCTCCATCCTCAAGCTGTAGCCACCGGCCAGCCCTACTCTTTCACCGGAGCTTTTTAGCTCCGGCTGGTATTTAATAGTTTTCTTCCCATTTTCTTGTTTTCCTTTTATGCTTGCTATTGAATTTATTTATATTTATGTTATTATGAGTATGAGTAGCTAGATCTTTTTGTCTTAGCAAAGGTTTTTCCAAGGGTTGCAAGGGTAGTTGTAAAGCCTTAATGCTCTTCATAAACTCTTATGCGTGTATTTAATCTCTTGTCATTTTACTGTCATATTGCACTGGATCTATAGAAGCCTAATCAACTGTTGTATTTTCCTTTGTAATTACTGCCATTTCTTTAGAATCAGTAGGCACCTAGCCCGGAGTCATCAGGTTGCTGGTCCAATCCGGTTAGGGCTGGAAGTTAACTAGGGTGGATCTGACAACGTCTTGCCCTAGACGTGTCTTCCTCCACTTCATGGGCCTCTGGATCTCCCCATAAGCGAACCTTGGGGAAGGACGGAGTGTCAAGCTCTCGCCCACAAGCGTACCTTGGGTGAGACTTCTCTTACGAAGGTAGACAGGAGGCCTAAGCGTACCTAGCCTCTATAGCACGTCTGCACCGTGAGAGTGGAATATCCTTGAGCTGATGACCAACTAGACCTAGACGCAACCCGCAGAATCACTTTGCTAAGACTCTTTCCTATTATCTGATTTACCCCTCTTGTGATACTGTTTTATTGCCTTTAGATAATTTTTACTTTATTTAGTTCACTTGTTAGCTTTAGTATCCAAATCTCGCTGGTTAATTTCATTAGCCAGCCCAACCCCCCCCCCCCCCAGTGTTACTTGTTACTGTTTAGACCTGGACATACACTATGAATAGAATATTACCATTAATCCTTGTGGTTCGACTCTGATTTGCCCTATAGACATTTATTGTGCATTTTGCTAGCAGAAAATATTACTTTTGAGTGACGATCAAGCCTCTGCAACAATACTAATTCGCTGCTTGTGGAAGCCATAGATCGATATTCAGCTTCGGCAGAGGAACGAGAAACTGTAGCTTGCTTCTTGGATTTCTAAGAGATAGGAGCATTGCCGAGGAAAATAAAATAGCCAGTAATGGATCCTCTTGTCGTGGGGCAACCTGCCCAGTCAGCATCACAATAGCCTTTAACTTGAAAATCATTAGCAGTAGGGAAAAAAATTCCTTGACTAGGACACGTTTTGAGATAGCGCAGAACATGCATACAAGTATCAAGGTGTGGCTGGCGGGGAGCTTGCATAAATTGACTGAGAATTTGGACAGCATATGCAATGTCTGGTCGACTGATAGTGAGATAAATTAGGCGACCGATGAGCCGACTGTATTGACCAGAATCTGCCAAAACATCACCACAGTCAGTAGAGAGATGGTGTTGCTATGGAATAGGGAAAGACGCGGGCTTACAACCGAGCATTCCAGTTTCTTCCAAAATATCAAGAGCATACTTGCGCTGGCACAGGAAAATACCCTGAGGAGAACGAGCAACTTCCAAGCCAAGAAAGTACTTGAGCGGGCCAAGTTCTTTGATGCGGAAGCGATTGTGGAGATAACACTTGAATTCTTTGATTATGGACCCATTATTTCCAGCAATGACCACGTCATCAACATAAACCAAAAGAGCAATGAAAGATGATCCTTGTGTTTCAGTGAATAAGGAGTGATCAGCTTTAGACTGGATAAAACCAAATTCTTGTAAAGAGGTTGAAAACTTTTCAAACCATTACCGAGAAGCTTGCTTTAAACCATACAAGGATTTTTGAAGTCGACAAACACGAGTATCACCTGGTTTGACAAATCCTGGAGGGGGAGACATGTAGACTTCCTCTTGCAAGTCTACATGAAGAAAGGCATTGTTAACATCTAACTGGTGGAGTTCCCAATTCTTAGCTGCAACAACTGCCAATAAACAACGTACGGTAGTTAACTTGGCAACTGGTGCAAAGGTTTCAGTGTAATCAAGACCTTCAATTTGAGTGTATCCTTTAGCTACAAGCCGTGCTTTATAGCGCTCAATAGAACCATCAGCTTTATACTTGACTTTAAATACCCATTTTGAACAAATAGGTTTCTTTCCCGGTGGTAAAGGTTCTAACCGCCAAGTCTGATTTTGTTCTAAAGCAGAAATCTCTTGAGTCATTGCTTCATGCCATTTTGGGTCTTTAACAGCCTCTGAAAAAGACTTGGTTTCATTGTGACCAGAGATAGCTACAAGGAAGGCTTTATGAGTCGAAACAAAACGCGTATAAGATAAACCATAAGAAATGGGATAAGGTTTACCTGAAGAAACTGAATTGGAAATAGGCGGTGATGGCTCAACTACTCCAGGAAGAGTGTAGACATAGTCTTATAAGTAAGTTGGAGGTCTTCTTTCTCGTTGGGGACGTGAATCAAGAACAAGATTTGATTGATCATGAACGTTGGATGATGAGCTGACAATGTCAGGAACATTGTTGGGTGATTAGTTTTGTGAGTGGGATGATTGTGTAATGGGTTCATCCCGCAAGATATCATTATATGTGTCCGCAATAGGTAAGGGTATAACAGTGAGAGAAGATGTGGATGTGGATGGATCGATCAATTTGAATGGGAAGTGGTTCTCATAAAAAATGATGTCTCTAGAAATAAATATTTCATGCAGCTCTAAATCATAAACTTTATAACCTTTTTGTCCATGTGGATAACCAAGAAAGATACATGGCTTTGAACGAGGTGCAAATTTATCTGTGGATTTCTCATAAACATAGCAAAGACACCCAAAGACACGCAAATGTGAGTAAGAGGGAGGTTTTGAAAACAACACTTCATATGGACTTTTCTTCGACAAGATTGGTGTAGGAGTGTAATTAATTAAATAAGTTGTTGTTAATACACACTCCCCCCAAAATTTAATTGGTAAACCAGCTTGAAAGTGAAAGGCGCGAGCCACCTCTAATAGGTGGCGATGTTTGCGCTCTACGATGCCATTTTATTGTGGAGTGTTCGTGCAAGAGGTCTGATGGAGTATACCATTTTGTTGGAAGAATTCAGACATTAGCCCACCTTTAAACTCTTGACCATTATCACTCCTAACTTGTTTAATGGCACATTTAAACTGATTTTTTACCATGGCATGGAAGATTATAAAGTGTTTGAATGCATCAGATTTGTGTTTAAGGAGAAAAACCCAAGTACATCGTGAGCAATCGTCAACAATAGTAAGGAAGTATCGTGCACCAGAAATGGATGGAGTCCTATACGGCCCCCAAAGATCACAATGTACTAAATCAAAGGGTTTTTCAGATTTATGAAAACTTAAAGGAAAGACATTTCGGGTTTGCTTGGCACGATGACAAATATCACAACAATTATTTGAATTTCTAAGAGTTGAACTAGACAGATGAGGGATTAGAGACATACGATCAAAGGATGGGTGACCTAAACGCTCATGCCAAAGGTTGGGAGTTGGAACAGAAGAAGCTGCAGCTACAAGCGGAATTTGGAGCTTCTTGAAGTAATATAGGCCATCACGCAATTCACCCGTTCCAATTAGTTTCTTCGTGACTAAGTCCTGTAAGATGCAAAAGGTGGGAAAGAAAGTCACGGAACAATTCAACTCTTTGGTCAGCTTACTTACTGAGAGTAGGTTGCATGTAAAAGAGGGGATACACAAGACATTGTTTAGCTTGATACTGGAAGAAAGTGAGGCTTGACCATAGGAATGCACGCTCAAAGTGGAACCGTCAGGCAATCTAACAGGTAAGAGATTTTGTGCAGATTTTTTGTTAACCAAGGATGATTCTTGAGGAGTCAAATGATCTGAAGCACCACTGTCTATAATCCAATCAGATAATTCATGGGAAGAGTGACTGATCTTACCGACGAAATTAGCGACACTATTGTGTGTGAGAAAAGACACAAGTTGATCATACTGTTCTTGGGTAAGAGTAAGACTACCAGGAGAAGGAGCCAAGAATTTAGAGGAAGAGTTTTCTGTCATGGTGACTAGAAAAACGGAAGAAGACTACTAGGTTTAGTAACCTGCTCCGCTACCATGTAAAAATTGATAAGGCTCATTCTTCTATTCCACCAGAAATACATACATATATACAAAGTGTATATCCTTGAATAGGATACTGGAATTAATTCCATATCAATCTAATTAAATACCAAATCAATCTACCAAATCAATCTAATTGATTCCATATTAATCTAATTAATTTCAATAGCTCATCTGAATGGAGGAGTTCAATTAAGGATTCCGGAACCGAAGACCCGCTCTCTTCTTCATGAGAAGGAGCTGTCCCAGATGGGAATCCTACACAGTTTTCCAAAAATATGACGAAGAGATGATGTTCTTGGATAGAATCAGTGCTCAAAAACTTCATGAAACAGGTAACTTTAGTACTTTCTTGATTTCCACACATCAAATCTTGAGAAAATATCATTAAATTTCTTGCATTATGATCTTTCTTTTCTTGGTCCTTCTTTCGGAGTCACTTAGGTCCATCAAAGTGTGTCCCAGATCGATTTCGGACAGAATTGTTCATAAGTTTTTGACCATAAACAAGAGGCCCGCTGATATCCGACAGAACCCATATCATGAGCTAGAGTCTACATATGTTGCTCAGATTTGTCTAACATGGGAAGCTCTAAACTGGAACAACAAGAATTTCCAGACGAAAAGGGTTAATGTTTCGAAGCGCGAACCCGATCCTGGTTGTCCTGCTCACATTGCTCAGTAGTTCCAGCAATTCCAGGTTCTTTTGCAACGTTATGTAGAAAATGAGCCTTACGAACAAGGCAGGTGATAATACATAAAATTATCAGAAGGGCATAATGGACTTTGCACCTTCACAAAGTACCGTTGACCGGCCAAGACGGCACTTGACCGATTGACCGAGTCAAAGGGAATAGGTGATCGAGGAACAAGTCTAGCCCGTCGCCTAGAAACGGCATACGACCGATCCTGCCACGTGGCCATAAAGAACGAAACGGCACGTTGCCGATGCAACCGCCAGATCGCGCGATAACGGATCGGCTCATTGACTATGACAACCGTCCCCCAAATCGGCACCTTGCCGATTTGACATAAACGGTCCCCTGCCGATTTGGCACAAACGGTATAAGCTCCCTTCATCAGTATACTTTATATATAATTCTCAGTACATATTTAGTCAAAGTTGGTGTGAAGGACAACCTTCTCTGCTCCCACAGAGCCATCATTTAATAGCTAGATTAGGTGAATATATATATATTCACCTAAGATACCAACTCTATGTCATGATTATTAATTCCTACTTTGAAACCACTTTGTGGAAAAAAGAGAAAGGTGTCAGCAGATCCAACCACTCTAGCCCTATATAAGGACTAGAGTGAAGTGCCCGAAAGAGGACACTTGACCCCGGCACAAAAAACCCATACTGACTTTGGCATTGGAGCTTCTACGCCGGAACACACTTCCGGCGCTTTGCAGGTGACTCGAGGACTCCCACCACCACAATCCGGCGTGCCATTTGACGGAAAAGCCCTCCTCATCCACTCTTGGATTATCATTTGGTGCTCTCGTTGAGAGAATTTGAAGTTTCAAGTGAGCAAGCCTTGAGATTCAAAGCTCTTTTTCCTTTACAATTTGGGGTTTTTTACTTCCAAAGATGGCATCCAATCAAAACTTCCAATCAAATCAACCTACGGGTGGTGCTGCCGGTCAACATGAAACTCCACCCCCGCAAGTTTCGTCTTCCCGTGCAGAAATGAATGCTACCGCTCGCCGGCTCAACTTCCCTGAAATTCCAGAAGTGCTATTTCCCAACACTCCACAACCCGGACCATCTACAGCAGCAGCCATTCCGCCAGCAGTCATGCAGGAGTTTGCTGCCTTGCATAGAAGAATGGACGTGATGATGCAGGCGCTCATAGGAGGATTTCCTCCGCCAGTCAACCAGCCCTTTGTCCCTCAGCAGATCCAATACCGACCGGCGACAACACCATCTCTAGTGCCGCTGCAACCGGCGGACCCACAGGCTGGGTTTATGTCCCAGATCGGTAGCCAGCGAGCTCTCCAAGATAATCTCTGGAATGTGCCTCAGCCAGGCCATCAAAACGAAAACCCACATAGAAGAGAAGAGTATCGTGATAACGTGGAGGAGGTCAACAGCCGAGCACTCCAGAATAGCCCAAGAGGAAGTCAGAGACAAGCATCGCACGGGGGATCTGGCATCAGAAGGAGCCGAGAAAGATCAGCAGTAAGACGCCAATCTGGAGTTGTGGCAGATCGTGGGGGAAATGATCAGCCTTTGTCCAGAAGGTCCGTTTCTCGACCAGATCGGGAAGAAAAGGACGACGATCCGAAGAATCCGTTAACATTGCGGGTTCGAAGGCATCGGGTGAGTAGACACGTCAAGCTGCCGACCGATCATTACGACGGAACGACCGACCCGACGGTGCACGTAAGTCTGGTAAAGAAACATGTGAAGTTTTTTACTAGGAAAGATGAGGCGTTGTGCCAAATATTTGTTATGACCTTGAAAGGGATTGCCAATACCTGGTTTGAGAAGCTACCAGCTGGATCCGTTGACTCCTTTGAGCAGCTAGCCGGCGCGTTCAGAAGCCGGTTCAGTTCCTGCATCCCATTAGAAAAATCTCCGGCGATCTTGTTTGACATGGTTAGAAGATCGGGAGAGTCATTGAAGGCATATGTGGCAAGGTTTAACACTGAACTGGCGACACTCACGGATGTAGCACCCAACTTTGCAGCAGAGGCCTTGAGAAGGAATTGCAAATACAGGGAGTTAGAAAACGCCTTGATAGCAAGCACTCCGAAAATCTTGGACCTCTTGCGGATCGAGGTAGAAAAATATGCCCGAATGGAAGAGGCCGATTACCAGCGAAAGAAACGGGAGGAGCCCGATCTTCAAAAGAAAGAGTCTGCCCTGCGCAAACAAACAGAGAAAAAGCAAACGGCAGCGGGTCGACAGGCAGATCGGTCTGCAGACCTCTCCGCCATACTGCTGAACAAGCCGATAGCGGAAATCTTCGCCATAATAGAGGAACGGAAGCTTCCAATCCGTTATCCTACTCGCAAGGTTGGAGCTGTTATGGGGCCGCACAAGGAGTCCTATTGCCGTTTCCACAAGGCAAAAGGACACGACATGGAGAGTTGTTTTTCTTTGAGAAAGGCAATTGAGAGATTGATTGAGGAAGGTTATTTGGGCGAGTTTTCAGTCAAAGCCCGAACCAAAGTTGTGGAGGATCAGAATAACGGCGATAGGGAAAGGGCAGCACCCGATCCCAACATACCCTCCACCAGTAACCAGAGGGGGAAAGAAAAGGAAGTTTTTACAACCTCCTACGAAGGGTTTAACATGATCAACTTGATAGCAGGAGGGACTCAGCAGTTGGAAGATATCCTGGGTGGAGACAAAAGGAAACGGGATGCTCCCGTTATCGAAGGTGCAGGATTGTCAGAACTTGACCGAATGATCATTACCTTTTCAGAAGAAGATGAAATCGGGGTTACTTATCCACACAATGAAGCTCTGGTAGTAACAGCGATCATTGCCAGCAATGCCGTTAGAAGGACTCTGGTTGATAATGGAAGTGCAGTGAACCTCATCTCTCTGACGGCCTATGAAAGCCTGCAAGGTTCTAAGTCAAAGCTGAAGCCATGCCAGCGCCCGATCATCGGTGTTAACGGTGAGCCCGTCCCAATTGTAGGAATAACATTCTTGTCAATCTTTTTTGTGGAAGATTGTAGTCGCAGGGTGGAGGCGCAGTTATTTATGGTGGTAGATCTAAATCTGCCGTATAATGTGATTTTGGGACGTCCGTTCCTAAATGTCATTGGAGTTGTAATTTCTCAAAGACATTTGAAAATGAAGTATCCTTCCTGGGACGGCATCGTCACCATCAGAGGAGATCAGAAAGTGGCAGCTGAGTGCTACGTCACAATGGTCAACGGACAGTATGACCGCTATGTGTGTATAATGGACGACTTGCTAGAAAATGATGAGGAACGGCGCACTCAGCCGATGGAGAAAATGATTCAAATGCCAGTGTTGGGGGTTCCCTCAGGTCATTTTTTGGTAAGCGAAAAGCTGAGCGGGGAGGAATGTAACGAGCTCTTGCACCTGTTGAATAAGTGCAAAGGAGAATTCGCCTGGGTGATATCGGACATGCCAGGCATATCTAGAGAAACGGCGGAGCACCGGTTGAATGTCTGTCCAGATGCCAAACCGATTCAGCAGAAACGGCGAGCTTTCTCCCGAGAGAAAGCAGAAGCTATTGAGAAGGAGGTAGCAAAGTTGCTAAAAGCCAACTTCATTTGGGAAGTTCAGTACCCACCGTGGCTGGCTAATCCCGTTGTGGTCCGAAAGCCGAATGGGGATTGGAGAATGTGTATTGACTTCACCGATTTGAATGAAGCATGTCCAAAGAATTGCTATCCGTTGCCGCTAATAGAGCAGTTGGTGGATCAAACGGCGGGATATGAATATCTGAGCTCGTTGGATGCGAACTCAGGATATCATCAAATTCCAATGGCTATTGAGGATGAGGAGAAAACGGCATTCATTACTCTAAAGGCCATTTACTGCTACCGCGCCATGCCTTTTGGCCTGAAAAATGCTGGCGCCACGTTCCAGAGAACGGCCAACAAGATCTTTGAGTCTCAGATCGGAAGAAACTTGGAGGTTTATGTTGATGATATGCTGGTAAAAAGCAAGAGTTTTGAAGCCCATATGCAAGACCTTGAAGAGGTATTTGGGGTAATGAGAAGATTTGGAATGAAAGTAAATCCCAAGAAATGCATGTTTGCCTTCCAAACGGGAAAGTTCCTCGGGTATGTGGTCAGCAGAAAGGGGATTCAGCCTAATCTCGCCAAGCTGAAAGCAATCCAGGATATGGTTTCACCAAGAAGCGTGAAAGAAGTGCAACGGCTCGCAGGGAGGATAATCGCCTTAAGCCGATTCATCTCCAAGCAGGGCGAGAAATGCCTCCCGTTTTTCAAAGTCATTCGGAAGAAAGCGCAATTCGGATGGGGAGACGATTGCGAGAAAGCCTTTAATGAATTAAAGGAGTATCTTTCCTCAGAATTACTGTTAACGCGACCTGAAAACGGCGACATTCTTTTTCTTTATCTGGGGGCAGCCGATGAAGTAGTCAGCGCCATTCTGGTCCGCAACGAAGGTGGAATCCATAAGCCGATTCACTTTATCAGCCGAATTCTGAAAGACGCCGAGTTAAGGTATTCCCAGGTAGAAAAGGTGGCATTCGCCTTGGTTCAGGCTACCAGGAAAATGGCCAGGTATTTCCAGGCACACCCAGTGGTTGTTCTGACGGATCAGCCTCTGAGAAGAATATTCAAGAGACCCGAGTTATCTGGCCGAATGGTCATATGGGCCATAGAGTTAGAACAGCACGGATTGCAGTATCAGGCCAGACCCGCGGTCAAGGGACAAGTACTTGCTGACTTCATAGCCGAATGCACATTTGTCCAAAAGCCGATTTCCTTGCCAGAAGATAAGGAAGAAGCTTATTTACCTCTTCCTGATACAGAAGGAGACAGATGGACAATCTTTGTGGATGGAGCTAAGAATCAGAGCGAAGCTGGAGCCGGCATTATCATCACAGGCCCAAAAGAAATTAAAATGAGGTATGCCCTAAGAATCTCTAAGCCATTGTCAAATAATGCCGCCGAATACGAAGCCTTGTTGACAGGGTTGCGAATCGGAGGAAGCCTGATAGAAGAAAACGCACCAAACAGCTCACAAACGGGCGACGCCCGTTTAACTTTATACGGAGATTCAAAGTTGGTAATAGATCAGGTCACTGGCCGTTCTCAAGCTAGAGAGCCTGTCATGGTTCGATACCTGAAGAAGGTGCAGAAGGAGCTGGCTGAAATTAAAAACTGAGGAATTTCTGTTGAAATTAAGCATATTCCTAGAAAGGAAAATGCCGAAGCAGATGAAATTGCCAAATTGGCGGCCAACTCCAAAGTAGCAATGCCCACTGATGTTACAATGGAGGAAATTTCTGTCCCATCTTTCATGGAGGAGCAGCAGGTGCTATGTGTGCAGGAAGTAGCAAATGACTGGCGTGTTCCAGTAATTGACTATCTCAAGCATGGTAAATTGCCGAAAGACGCAAATGAAAAATTGAAAATCCTCAAGAGAGCTGCCCGATGTACCTACTTCAACGGAGGGCTCCTGCGCCGCTGTCTCACATACCCTGCTGCCAAATGCATCAGTGAGGAAGAAGGCTTATACACCCTCAGGGAAATCCATGAGGGAATATGCGGAATGCATGCCTCAGGAAACACCATGGCCGCACAGGTCCTTCGGACAGGTTTCTATTGGCCCACGATTCGAAGAGACTCAGATAATTTTGTTAAATCTTGCCACAAGTGTCAAGAGTTCGCAAAAGTCCCACAACGGCCGGCAGCCGAAATAGCAAGCATGGTTAGTCCCTGTCCGTTTGCGAAGTGGGGAATTGATATCCTGGGACCTTTTCCAATCGCCAAGAATCAACTTCAATATGTTATTGTCGCTGTCGATTATTTCACCAAGTGGGCCGAAGCAGAAGCAGTGGCAAAAATAACGGCGGACACTACATGGCGTTTCTTCATGAATAATGTTATTATGAGGTTCGGTTTCCCCAGAATCCTTGTGAGTGATAACGGTTCTCAGTTCACCAGCGCTTACTTCAAGAAGAAATGCGCCGATTACTCGATTGAGCAACGGTTCTCCTCCGTTGCGCACCCTCAAACAAATGGTCAAGCGGAGGTCACCAACAGGGCAATCCTCAGTGGAATCAAGAAGAATCTTGAAGGCAAGCCAACAAAATGGCCAGAGGAATTACCGTTTGTCATGTGGGCTTATCGGATGACCACGAAGACTAGCACCGGCATGACGCCGTTCGCCATGGCTTATGGGGTAGAAGCCGTTTCTCCAGTAGAAATCGGAGCAATCAGTCTTCGAGTAAAATACTTCAATGAAGAGAAAAATGAAGAAAGAATGAGGGAGCGGCTAGATCTTTTGCCAGAAATGAGAGAAGAGGTCGTTCTCAAAACATTGCACTACAAACGCAAAATGGCGAAATACCACAATCGGCGTGTGAAGGAACGGCTACTCAAAGCAGGAGATTTAGTCTTGCGCAACGTAAAGGCAACTGGCCGAGAGAAGAAAAAGCTAACGCCGAATTGGGAAGGGCCATATCGCGTAATCAGAGTCATCGGCAAAGGAGCATATCACCTTGAAACAACGAACGGTACTCCGATACCCAATTCTTGGAATATTTCCAACTTAAAATTATATCATGCCAGGGTGAATTTGTTGTTTTTACTTGACTCAAATAATAAAGATATTATGGATGTATAATTATTCACAATTGACCATGTTGAAAGCATACACCTGCCAGTATTGTCCCCCATATGATTGCAGATCTTGCCAAAACGACCGTGGACATAAGTCATTTTAGACCGAACCACGTTATCAAAATCAAAACGACCGTGGACGTAAGTCATTTTAGACCGAACCACGTTATCAAAATCAAAACGACCGTGGACGTAAGTCATTTTAGACCAAACCACGTTATCAAAATCAAAACGGCCGTGGACGTAAGTCATTTGAGACCGAACCACGTTACAAAAATCAAAGAAGCAGCAATATTCATGCTACGAGGGCTACAAAATATCTCCAAAACGGCAAGCAGCCGCTTGTCCCCAAAACAATAATCAACCGATTCCATGAAACAAAAAGAGATAAGTTCAATGTCAATCGTTCTATCTTTGTTTATTTTTTCTGGAGTATATATAACGGAAATGATTAAGCATTCGCAATTACTAAAAATTGCAAAATTACATTCCAAGTGAATATTTGTTCTTTACAAAATATGCCAAATCGGCAATAACCAAAAATACAGGAAAGGATAATCTAAGCAGAAGGCTGTCTTCTATGGTTCATCTTCCGAAGAGGATTGATATTCCTTCGCCTCAGCCTCTTTTTCCAAGGAACTGACGTATGTGGCGATCTTCGTGGCATCAAAGTTGATCTCCCCATAGAACTCCATGTAGCTATTGATCATGATGCCTTTCATCTTCTTCCGCCACCAGCCAATCTTTGCTGGAATTTTCTCTACCTCTGCATCTCTATCGGCAAGGCTGTGCTGAGCTGTTTCCAAATCGGCCGTCTTACCTGCTAGGTCCTCAGTAAGCTGGGCCACATTATTGATCAAAGCGGCTTTATCCTCATAAAGCTTCGTAACGGATTCGCACAAGGCAGAGTTGTCCTTTATCAGCTTCCCGATCCGTTCCTGCTCTTCTCTGATCTTTGCCGAAAGACCGTCTCGTTCATTCAAACTATCAGCCAGCCGCCTGCGCGCCTCAATTACTGCCTTTTTGTCACTCTCCCGAGAGGCAGATAGCTCATGTATCTCCTTCCGAAGGGAGGCCTTCTCAGCTTCAAAGCTCTGTCTCAGATCGGCCAGCTTTTGATCGGTCGATTCAGCGAGATAGCGAATGTTGCACAAGCTGCGGTAAACATTACTCTCGGCATTTGAAAATTGGGCGCTGAAGTCCAAATCTCTGAACCCTTTCCGGTCCTCTTCGTTTGCCAACATTTCGGCCATCAGTTGCCCAGTTCGTCTGTCAGAACAGCTCGGAATATTCAAACCAAGGGAACGGCAACCGATGTCCCCAAAGTTCTGCATATTCACGATATGAGTCGTCTCACCATCAGGACCATGACGTGACAGATGGGCTCGAAGATCGGCAGGAGGTGCAAGCGCATAATCGTTCGAAATGAAAGGATCGGGCATCGGCGGGCCGGCAACCCAATGAAGAACAACGGGCGCAGAGCCTGAGGAATCGGTAGCAGGAGCATCTGTTGAAGCAGTTGCTTGATTTTCTGGAACCAGAGGAGTTTCCAGCGTAGCCTTTGGTAGAGGAACGGATGAGCTTTCACCAGCAACTGGCTCAGGAGCAGCACGAACTTGATCGGCATCAGATTGCTCCAAAGCGGCTTCTGGCCGACTTGTTTGTTCAGGCTGAGGAGGAACGGCAGTAGACAAATCGGCTTCCTCTGGAACGGCTTCAGACCGATCTGGTTCATTTTCGGCCAGGACGGTAGCAGCCCGTTTTGCCGCAGCAGTTTTCTCTCTCTTCTCAGCGGCTCTTTTCCTTTTCAAGGCCACTCGTTTGGCTGCTTCAAGAATTTGAGGATCGGGATTTTCCAAAGGAAAATACTCGAAGGTATTTCGGCCGACCTTTTTCCGTCTGAAGATTGACGGTGCCGAAACTTCCTCATCAGTAGCAGGCGGATCCACCTCTGGGCCCCCCGAGCGGCCTTCGCCCTCAATAACGGCTTCATCGGCCATTACTTCTTCAGCAGCCGTTTCCCCAGATGGAGGATCTTCCGTCTCTATCGCATCATCATCATCATCATCATCATCGGAATCGGCCGTTGCATGGCGCAAACGGACCGAGACCGTTCTTGCAGGCCGTCCCGTTCCTGGGTAAAATTAAAATCAACATCAGAATTCTGCAATGAAATACAGGTAATCTTTTACAAAAGTGTGGTAACTTACCATCGACAGCGCAGTCCAGCAACGGCACGCCCATCGCCATCTTTTGCACATGGAATTTTGTATCAACAGACAACAGAATATCAATCTGAGCTTGCAGCTGACTGGAAGGCTCCTCTGGCCTCACCCACTGCATTTCATTCATCGCCTGGTTAAACCCAGATATCCATTGGGGCTTGGCGGTAGTCGAAACCAGGAAGAAATGATCTTTCCACCCCTTAATGGAAGACTCATATTTATCAAAGTTCTTTAAAAAAGGTTGAAGGTCGTCATCTTTACGGGGACGGATGGTGACTAAACTACTTCGGGTACTCAAATGGAAGAAATACCTAAAAAGTTGGAGGGAAGGCCCTTTAATTTTTAGGAAGAACAGACGTTGATAAAGGCATAAATCGAAGCCCAAGAATTGGGAGTAATCTGGGCTGGGTTTAAAACATGCACCACCAACAAATTTCTCACCATAGGATCCAGAGGAAGGCGAAAGCCGTATGCAAACATCTTAGAATATAAAACCCTATGGTTTTCAGTAAAGGCACTATTCAACCTAACATTGGGAGGAGCTACAGCGGTTTTATATCCTATCGGCAGAACAATTCCATATTTCTGCAATTCTAACTCTAGTTGTTCCCTAGTCCTAAGTACGGTAGCAGTTTGTTCAAGTTGCTCATCAGTAGTGACAACAGGACGTCTAGGAGCCATATCTCAATCACAAACCACGCAAAAAGAGAAAAAAGGGTTAAGATATACCAGGTATCGCTGATGTCTTGGAAGAACAGAGCCCAGAAATTGAAGAAGCAAAATGGCGGAACGAGAAAGAGAGAGAAACTCGGAGAAGATGAGTGAAAGCGGCGCTTGGAAAGTGAAAATGATTTAGGGTTTCCAGTGAGAAACCAAATTCAAATGAGATAAATCCTCAGCCGCCCACGTGTCCAATCGATCACTGACAAGTTTCAAGTCTGTTCTGAAAAAGCAAGCGCATACCCATAAAGCTGACTTCCTCATTAAATGAGGAACGGCGCACGCGCTTCTCAAGGGGTTTTTTGAATTTCAAAATTTAAAACTCTTCAGATGAAAGGACGTTTTTTCCTCAAAAGCCACAAGCGGTTAGAAACACTTGGCTATTAAAGTGTCACATCACCAGGTATATTTAAATTGAATTATACTCTCTATTCCTGCTTAACATTTATTTGCAGGATTGAAGAAAAACCTTTCAAAATTCCCGAATTCGAAGGGGACGAAAACGGCAACCTGCCGACTGCAAATCAGCAAGCAATAAACGACCAGCCCTTGGTAAACACTCGGGCTCGTTTGTTGTTGGGCCTCTGATAATACATAAAATTATCAGAAGGGCATAATGGACTTTGCACCTTCACAAAGTACCGTTGACCGGCCAAGACGGCACTTGACCGATTGACCGAGTCAAAGGGAATAGGTGATCGAGGAACAAGTCTAGCCCGTAGCCTAGAAACGGCATACGACCGATCCTGCCACGTGGCCATAAAGAACGAAACGGCACGTTGCCGATGCAACCGCCAGATCGCGCGATAACGGATCGGCTCATTGACTATGACAACCGTCCCCCAAATCGGCACCTTGCCGATTTGACATAAACGGTCCCCTGCCGATTTGGCACAAACGGTATAAGCTCCCTTCATCAGTATAATTTATATATAATTCTCAGTACATATTTAGTCAAAGTTGGTGTGAAGGACAACCTTCTCTGCTCCCACGGAGCCATCATTTAATAGCTAGATTAGGTGAATATATATATATTCACCTAAGATACCAACTCTATGTCATGATTATTAATTCCTACTTTGAAACCACTTTGTGGAAAAAAGAGAAAGGTGTCAGCAGATCCAACCACTCTAGCCCTATATAAGGACTAGAGTGAAGTGCCCGAAAGAGGACACTTGACCCCGGCACAAAAAACCCATACTGATTTTGGCATTGGAGCTTCTACGCCGGAACACACTTCCGGCGCTTTGCAGGTGACTCGAGGACTCCCACCACCACAATCCGGCGTGCCATTTGACGGAAAAGCCCTCCTCATCCACTCTTGGATTATCAGCAGGAGACCTGAAGTTTATGTCAGGATGAGGCTTTTAGCACCAAAGTTACTTCTACTTCCAGAATATCGAGATATGCACTATAAAAAATCAGCCTTTCCTCTCTTTTTTTGATTAATCTTAGCATATTCAGGATCTAATTAATTAATGGATTTGTTTTTATCCGTCTCTTTTTGATTTATGAATGATAAACTGTACCAAGTGCTAAACACTTGTGTTGCTACTTTACTTTTCTCGTTCTTTGTATTGTATCCTATACTTAATTACAATTACTCCCTCCGTCCTCCAATAAATGACGTTTTCCTACTGAATGTTACTGTACACTTTACTTGACTTTTTAGTGTTTGCTTTACTGAATGTTACTGTTTCAGAAAGTCATTTATTAAAAGACGGAGAGTATTTTTTTACCTTCTCAATAACATACTCCTCCGTCCTTTAATAACTGACGTTTTCCTACATCCTTTATTAACTGAGACTTTTCTTTTCTTTATCTTCTTCGAAGTATATATTTTGTACAAATAACAAATTAGCCTTTATGCATCAATCCAATTTGATGATGTGTGGTAATTTGAGTGAAAATTAGGGGGGAAAATGAAAAAATGTGAAATAAAATAAAATTAAAAATTATATTTTCAATTTTGCTACAATTTCAAAAAGTCAATTATTAAAGGACGAAGGGAGTAAAAAATAAGAGAAAATAATTACTTATGAAATAGGTGATATTTTAGGATTTCATTAAAAAAGAAAAATAAACTATATTATTATGCCAAACTATCCATATAAGTATGGATTATATTTTAGTAAGATTGTATGTCATGTTAATAATATAATATAACAATAACAATTTTACTAAACAATCACTGCTGATGAGAATTCCAACTGCTTTGTACTCATCAAGTCTATATTGATGAGAAAACAACCACAAAGTAAAAATTAATCTAATTCAAACCCATTACCTCTAAGGTCTCCCCGCTTTTCTTGTTTTCCATAGCGACAGAATGCCTAAAATTGAGTTAAAAGGTATGCGCAAAGCCACAGAGTATTAAGGGGACATCGTGACATCCAATTAGAGATCATGCAAATTTTGATAAGTATAAAATTCCTGGTACATTCAATATGAACTATGAACTTGCGTTATGCATGTACCAAGTATTTGTCTTTGGCAAAGCACAGAGGAGAGAAAAGGGCATAAGAAAATGTGAAAAAATGTTCCGACCGTGTTTATCAGCTAGGTATTTTGTACCAAACATCCTTTATCAACCAAAACCCTCCAGTTACCTGGGATGCAACATAAGGGTTTCAAAAAAACATGGAAAATCAAGCTCCAAACTTGATTCAAGTTGTTCTTCCCTAGCAATTGCATATTGCCTTTCTTCATCATAAACATACACTCGATTCAATAGATTTCTTTGTTGATAACTATCACCTCTGCAAGCACACCACAAATAAACAGACAAATCCACAAACAGATCAAGAAAAAAAAAATACTTTCAGAACATAAATCTTCTGGGCCAAACCAAAGGTTCCACTGGAACCTGCCAGAATTTGAAAAATTAAAACTTGATCTTAAGTAAAACCATAAGAAGAAATCAACCAGAAAAATAAATAATGATACTTCAAACTTGAAAAAAGAATAAGCATTATAAATTTGACTCAATTACTGGACTTTCAAAATAACAACAAATACGGAACAATCATAGTACTTTGGCCATGTGATAGCAAGCCATTGAACTTAATTTTGTATAAGGAGAAATGTATCAAATAACAAAAATTGTGTCAAGATGACACAAGGAGCATGTTGGAAACTTGGACATTCCACATGCTGTAGAAATATCAGCTAAAGCACTCTGCTATAATAAATAATATAAAGGTTGATAGCATGACAAATTTGCTATAATTACTTGACAGGACCAACCAAAATTGATCAGAATCCAAACTTTGCACAGATTACCTTGTACATAGAATTAAAGATCAGAAAATAGACATATACAACAAAAGTTGCAAATCAAGCTCACAATCCAGAGATCAAACTTTCAATCATTTACCTGTTGTTATTAACCTCAAATAATGCATCAATCGCATCCACAATCAGACCATGAAATGCGTACTCCATGATTGTTTCCTTCGAAGAATGATACTTGTCAATGCAATGCATACAAAAACTTGCTGTCAAGGACATATTGTTAACGAAAAAATGAATAAAGAAAGAATATCAAACTAAGCTGCATTGTTTAATAGTGTACCTCTTGTTTGCCCAGGAACACCCCATGCTCTTCAATGTCAGAGTAAGGTATCTCCAAGTTCTTCAAAACAGAGAGACCTGACATTGCAAAAAAGCACAAAATAGTCAAAAGCTTGTGTCCCTTTTTTCTGCTTAATGTTTTTCTCCTATAATAATGAAACAGTTAACATATAAGATGCAAGATACTAATCTTCCAAGTATTATGAGATTGAGCTATGCAAGTCAGAGTCATGGTTCCACGGCTAAACAAAACATATTCATCCACGACCAACAAATATAAGAGCAAAAAATTAGATTAGAGAATGCTCACCATGACTATGGGGCATCGACAAAACCAAGGAATGAAAAATTACAGCCAAATCATTAACAATATCAGTTTCTTAGCACCCACGTGTTAGTTTCACTTTTGCGGCATTGCTACTACATGTTAATTTTTTGTTGTACTGATATGAGTAGCTACAATGCACAAAATCATCATCATTCAAGAATTTTCCTTGAAAAATAAACACAAAGTAATAGAAAAAAATAATTTGCCGCTTCAAATGATGAGCTGAGTGCAGGAAGAGGAAGCGATACCGTGAGACAAGAAGAAGGTGCACTTTTGATTTAACTGCAGATTTTCCCAACGAAAAATCAGTTTGCATTGTTGGTTTTAAAGCAGATGTACGATTTTCTCAAGGTAAGTGGTCTTGAGCCGATTGGTCTTCTCCGCTTCTGATTTCGTCACCAACACGATCTCTCCGGCGGCTCTTATCAACACGGAAAGCATTGTCGGTTCTTGTGTTTTTGTACGGTGCTCTTGCCATCAACGGCGGCCGTGAGAAAACGGGGAATTGATTCTCTTGTGTTTCCACGCTACTGTCTCCTTCTCCTCCAAGACCAAGAATTAGAAGAGGATGGAGAGCAAAAGTTTTAAATCCAAAATTGACACATACACTCGATTGACTCATTTGACACCTCTATTTATAAAACGGTTTAAAAGTCACCTGCACTTCAAACATATGACACATTTGGTACTCCTCACTTACACCGTTAGCCGTTCACCATTATCTACTAATGTAGCACGCTATGTGGCTTGCCACGTCATCAACATAATGACATGGCATGTCACATCAGTATATATTAATTAAATTATTTTTTCTTTTTCTTTTCTTTCTTTTTTCTCTCTTCTTCTTCCACGGCAACCAGCCACCAACCCCACTTCTATCCTCCTCTCAATCAATTAACTCTTGCTCTCACACAACAAACACCAATTCACGCTCTCCCTCTCCTCAATTATTAATAAAATCCCAATTAAATCGCTCCGACAAATTAATTCAAACCAACCTCAGACTGCACCAAATCATCAACAATTTCGACCATCATCAAATCCAAACCCAGCTGCACCAAATCATCACCATCAATCACTCACTTCTACACCACATCATCAACAATTTTGGCCACTAACAACAAATCCAAATCCAACAGCCTCCACCCGAATCACCCAACCGGCCACCAGCCACATCAAAACAATCAACCAAGCCCATCTCACCCACACCATTGAACCCAATCAAACCGCCGAAATCGCAGGCCAAACTGAGCCAATCAAACAAACACCCAAAATCAGCCCAAACCAACCAAACCCATTACCGGTGTCAGTGTTGCCAAAAGAAAAGGAAAGAAAAATAGAAAGCAATCGGCAAAGAAGAAAGAAAGGATAAAAAAAGAGAAAAAAATTATATTTCTAAGACATGAAGAAGATGGTGAGTAGAGAGGGGGAGATCAGGCAAGGAATGGATGAAAAATTAGAACTAGGATTGAAATTTCTTTTTAAAAGAAAGAAATGAAAGCAACAAAGAAAAAAAGAGAGGAGTGGTTGTTGATTAATTGATTTTAATTGATTGGGAGGAGGATAGGAGTGGGGTTGGTGGCTGGTTGTCTTGGAAGAAGAAGAGAAAGAAAAAAGAAAGAAAGAAAAAGAAAGAAAAGAAAAAGAAAAAGAAAAAGAAAAAAATAATTTAATTAACATATGCTAATGTGGCATGTCATGTCATCATGTTGATGACGTGTCAAGCCACGTAGCGTGCCACATCAGCAGATAACGGTGGACGGTCAACGGTGTGAGTGAGGAGTGTCAAATGTGTCATATGTTTGAATTGCAGGTGCCTTTTAAACCGTTTTACAAATAGAGGTGCCAAATGAGTCAATCAATTCAAGTGCAGGTGCCAATTTTGGATTTAAACCGAGAGCAAAAATTAGAGGAAAGTTGTTGATTGATTTTAGGAGATGAGGCAATACGTGTTAGCCTCCTAATTAATCCAGGCTCAAAAGATTAACACTTCAATTCTCATCTAATGAGGCTATACTTGTATTGTAATTTGACAAAACAGTCAAAATTGTTAGGGTCAGTTATACTCCCTCCGTCCATAAATAATTATCACTTTCCTACGATTTTTTTGGACACTATTAATTGTCATTTTACCTTTTCGAACAGTGATTTTAATGCAACATGACTAAAAGGCCCTCTTCCTTATCTTCTTCACTTCTTCCATCTTTGTTCCCCTAAAACACAATTCACCACCATCCACCGCCACACCGATCTCCTCCCTCGGTCGACCGCCTCCATCAACACCGATCCCACTCAATTACCACTCTAAATCACCAAATTAATCATCATCATCTCTTAAACCCGCCACCGCCACAGTCTCCCCCGCCAACAAACCTCAGACACACCACAAAACCTCACATCACCACCGTCGGCCACCTTCACTACACCAACCACCAAAATCCACACCCAAACACCTCTCTACCTCATCAAATCACCAACCATCATAACCATCAGTACCAATTAAACCTCAGCAACATCACCTAATCATTATCAACCAAACCTCTGCCTCACCATCAAACTCTTCTCCAAATCACCACCCACACCCAATCCAAACCTCGGCCTCTAAATCACCAAATCATCACCATCTTCTCTCGATCACCACCTCCAAAATCAACCAAAACAACCACCACCGCTAAAATCAACCAAAACAACTACCGGAAAGAGAACAAAAAAAGAAAAGAAAGAAATGAGAGAAGAGAGTGAGGGTTGCGGCCAGCCCAAGGAGGAAAGAAAAGAAAAAAAGAAAGAAGGGAAGAATAGAGGAAAGAAAGGAGAAAAAGTGAGGCTGCGACGAGGAAAGAAGAGAGGAAGAAGGCGAGGAAAGAGGGGAAGGAGAATGACATGCCTTGTTAATTGTCAAATAACTAGGGGCATTTTCGAACAAATAATAAAATAACAAAAAAAACCCACCCACAAGGCTACTGTGCCAGAACGACATATAAAAGTGTCCGGAGGGAGTATAAAATTAGAAAACTCTTTCCAATATTAGTGTTATTTTATTAATATACTTTATAAATTATATACTACTCCCTCTGTCAACTTTTAACTGACGCGAGGAGAGCAAAAACCAAAGTTGGGTTTTAATTGACATTTTCGGGCGTCGTGCCATTTTTATTTTTTTAATATTATTTCTGACACAGGCCCACATTAAAAAAACTGATTTTTTTTAATATTATTTTTGAACATGAGCCCACCATCAAAAAGTTACCTTATCTTTTTTTAATATTATTTTTTGACGCGGGCACACCAACAAAGTCACTTTTTTATTTTTTAATACTTATTTCTAACGTGGGCCCACCAACAAAGTTAGTTATTTACTAGCGCGGGCCTCACTTTTCTTAAAATTTGTGTTTTTCCTCCTCGCGTCAATTAAAAATTGATGGAGGAAGTACATATTATTATTGTATATTTATTTATAGTAAATAATATATTTAATATTTTATGATGACTTAACATGTTTATCATACATCATTTATACAATATTTATTTTTATAGATTATGTAATAATAGTAATTATAATAATGTATTAATATATATAATTTGCGGTTACTTTTGGTAAAAAGAAAAAAATATAACTGATACTCCAACACCATTTAAAAAAGAATTTTTGTCTTTCCCAAGAATGATGCATAATACTCCCCCCGTTTACTTTTAATTGTCACTTTCCTACGCTTTTCTACTATTTGGAGTACTTGTCATTTTATATTTTTCGAAGCATTTATTTTGTGCAAATGATAATTTTTTTTGTTGAATCAACCCAATTTGATGATGGTGTGGTAATTTGAGTGGAAATTAGAATAAAAAAATGAAACAATGAGGAATAAAATAAGTCCGTAAATCAACGGCTTACGCTTTTCTACTATTCCAGAAAGTCATTTAAAAGTAAACAGAGGGAGTATAATGCAACAAATAAAGTATTTTTTTATTCATAATCTTCCTTAGATAAAATGATTCTCTAGTAACTTTAGCACCCCTCAACCGAATGCTTCTTAGGAAATTTGAATTGAATACTTTGATATACAAGTTTTATTACTCAAATTGGACCCAAAATATGCATTTATTAGCGGTTTGCCCTAATTTCTTACCTTATTATCTAACTAGCTACTTGAACCCCTCACATTTCAGTTAACACCTTAATTTTGTTGTTTTTTTTTATTAGTTAGTATTAAAAAATAATTTTATCTCACAATAATTAATAAATAATCATGAAAAATAATTATAAAATTTAAAATAGGAAAATCATTTAAAAAATACATATGGACATGTATTAGTAATATGGAATATAAAAATATTTTTAAAAATATATTAAAAAGGAAGAATTTCAAATTTTGGTGAAAAATTGAAAATTCACAATTGAGCTGCATTACCAATACATAATAAATAAATAATTTTAAAATGAAGAAATTAAAAATGTTGTGAAGAATGAATATATTCTAGTTCAAAGGAAATAAAATTTGTTTTAAATAAAATATATCAAAAAATCTACAAACATACGAGAATATTAAAATAAAATTATTATAAAATAGTAAAGATGATAGTTTTCTAGAAACATAAACTATAAAATTTAGGAGTAATAGCGAAAAGCCCCCCTGTACTATTTTTTTAAAACAGAAACCTCCCCTGATTTTTAAAAACTTAATTTTGCCTCCCTTGTACTAAGGGTCAACGACAAAGAGCAAGTCTCTGTTAGTCAACCTAACATACCGTTTATTCTTACCCAGGCCAGCCGGTTGTGGCAACCTGGAGTGAAATTAAAGGGAAAAAAAATGAATTACCCACTTCTCTTCTTTTCTTTCCTTTTTCTTTTCACTTCCTCTTCTTCCATCGTCAAACTAGCGACTGCTTCCCGTCACTTCTCGATCTCCTCAGTAAATCTCACAACGGCAACCACCGACGTCGCTTCAATTGCAACGTCGTCGATGATGATCCAATTGAATTGCTCTTCTTACATCTCGCAGGCGACGGAGACGGAGACAGCGATTTCGGTGCCCACACACAATATGTTCCGTCTGGAACCCCTTCCAGCCCGTCGGCCTCCGACGAAGACGACGACGACGGAGATCCTCCTCCTCCATTGTCATCTCTGCTTTCCCATTTCCGTCGCTGGTGGAGTCATCGGGATGTGCGCGGACTGAAACGAACTCAAAATCGTCGACGGTTCGTTCCGGTGGGTGAGCTTCTTGGCTGATGACTCTACTGGCGATTTGTGCAAGGTGGTGATTGGAGGAGTAGGCGCTGAAACTGGGGCAAAATGACACCGTAGATTTCTGGTCTTGCATTTTTGCTTGTTGTATATGATAAATGGGTTGTACCATCTAAAGTTTTTGAGGTTGATGTTCTTTCCAGATCTGGTGTATTTTATGTTGATGTAGTCTCTTGTTTGTTTGAATGTTTGAGTGTTACTAGTGCACTGTTAGATCTGGATCTGTAATTAAAAATTGGGGATTATATTGGTAATGGTGAATTAAGGTTCCATTAATTCAGTTTCTGTGCTTGATTAGCTTCTTCATTGTCAACAAAAGTCCTAAACTTGGTTGGCTCCACAGATTTGGATTCACTGTATAGATTTGGATCGGAAGGTGAAGGGGATGATGTGAGGGAGAGACCATTTTCTTTCTTGCAAGATCTGGTGCCATTTTCTTCAAATACAAATCCTTCTATGATGAAAATCATCAAATCTTTTTTTTTAGTGAACAAATCCCAAATCTTAACAATATATAGTTATATACGTCGGGCGGTGTAGGAGATGGTGTGGATGAGACAAAGGAGAAGATGATGATGGACAGTATGGAGGAGAAAGCGGTGAAAGAAGAGAGGTTAACTTTTGGATCTTGAATCTAGATTTCGGAAGGAGATGGAAAGATTGTGACTCAAACGGCTTGGAGAAGGGAGAGTCTAAAGAAGTGGGTAGGGTTTTGTTTGTGAAAGATGATAAAGGAGGAGAGAAGGATGACAATGAGGTCATGGTGGTTTGAGGATGAAGCAGATGAGATGGAAAGAGGTGGTGATTTTCTGGGAAGTGGATGAAAAAAAAATGGAAAAGAAAAAGATAGAAAGAAAGAAATTAAGAAATGAAAATGCTGGAAATGTTTTTTTAATTTTTACATTTTCATATTTTTCTTACTTTTAAATTTTTTTTTCCTAATCTTTTAAATTTTTAAATTTTTTTCTGATCTTTTAAATTAATTATATTATTTTCTAAATTTTTTAAATTAATTACATTATTTAATATATAATTACTTGCTACAATAGGTTTAAAAAAAAAACCTGTTGTAGCAGGTAAGAATAAACGGTCTGTTCGTTTGACTAACAGAGACTTGCTCTTTGTTGTTGACCCTTAGTAGAGGGGAGGTAGAATTAAGTTTTTAAAAACCAGGGCAGGTTTCTGTTTTAAAAAAACAGTACGTGAGGCTTTTTTGCTATTACTCCTAAAATTTATTGATTGCGTGTCGTGGGCATCAAATTTAGTTGTATAAAATATAGGAATTCATGGGTAGAAATACAACTTATCACTCGTCCACAAGGAACTTGTAGATCGTGGTAAGAGGATCGTCCACAGAGATCTTTCGGGAAATTGTAGTTTTGACTCGACTTCCTCGTCACTGGAGTTGAGGGGGTTTTGTTTCTGCAATTAAGATAAACAAAGCAATAAAAAGGAACAAGGTAAAAATTAGATAAAGAGACAATCTTAGACAGAAATGAATCTTAGCTAAGATTGGCGATTGTGTTTGGTTGTGAACTGATGTGGGGTAAACTCCTGGTAAGGGTGAATTCGTGAGCGCAATCTTTGTTTATTCGATCATTGACCTTTAGATTTTCTCCTTCTCCCTCATAACTCTGTTATAGATTGGGAGGTAAACCTTTCCAATCCTACTTTCCTCCTCTTGAAATCACTCGGGGGGATCCCTCTCATAATGATCCTAACCAATGGACACCTTGCTGGTTAAAGGGTTTATCCAATTGGCTGCTGGCTTGAGGCACATGCGTTTTCTCAATGGTGCAGGGAAAGACAGAATCCAGGCCAAGCTACTCTCAATTCGGAGCCCTAGATTGTCAGTCTGGTTAGGCCTATATCGATTCAAGTCCACTAACTTCCGCGAAGCTAGCTGCCTACTTGCGTCACTCTAGTTTCAACTCGTCCCCTTCCCGACTGGCTACAAATCCTTTATCTAGCCCAAGGTTGATTAGATCTTAGCCTAGATAGGAACCGGTTTGTTAAACTAGAACTTGAATCAATTACGAACGAAAGGATATTTGCGAACAGGTCAGTCTCACGATTCACAAGTGCACTCACTCAACCCTTACCAAGAATTGGGTGTTTAGTTGCTAGACATAATAATTAAAGAAGAAAGACAATTGATGAACATGAAAAATATAATTAAATCCGCGATATTCAAAACGAATTATCACAGAGCAAAATATTTTACAACCCAGAAGTGGAAGATAGAAGATCCCGTAATTGACAGCCTTCCCTAACCTTTAACAAGGTTAGAGTCCCCGCCCATCACGTTCCTTTCCAAATTCAAAACTTCAAAAAGATAAAAGATAGAGACAAATCTCTAATGTTCAAATTCAAAACAAATAAATATTTGATTTGTTTGTTCAAATAGAGGATAATCCCTAAAAGGATGCAATCTTGGATCACGACTGATCTTCTCTATCTATCTCCAGCTGTCAAATCCACTCTTTTAGCTCAAAATCCCGTGACTCCTATCTCATCACGTTTCTTGGCAATCTTGTTAATCTTAACTAAGATCGGTTTATCTTAGCTAAGATTGGTCGTTTGTTTGATTTTTGCTGCAGAGATAGTTTTTCTCTTATTTCCTCCAGCACAAATCCAGCTGTCATCCACACTCCAGCAATTCCTCGAATCCACGCTTAGTACGCGTCTCGTTTGGCAATCTTGGTCTAGACTGACAATCCAACTGTCATCCACACTCCAGTAATTCCTCGAATGATAGATTGACGTGAAAGGAATAGTTTTCACCATAAACAAGGTAGTTTAAGATGGTAAAAATGCATGAAATTAGACGTCAATCATTTATTTTATTTTAACATTATTTTGGATTTTTTTATTTTTTCTATTTTTCCAAACAAAATTGTTAAGGTGACATCTATTGAGATAATTTTAGTGAATAAATAACATTACAATAATAAAGATCAAATTTATGACCTTATATTATAAAAATGATATATATTAAATAGTTAAAATACAATTTCATGTGCCACTTTGATCTATTTTGATCTATTTTGATGTATTATTTGTTATTTAACTATTTTAGTACTCGTTAGAAAGTGAAGAGGGATTTTCTTTTTTTGAAAAAGTAAGAAGAGGATTTGAACGTACTTGCAAGTAGTAAATGTGAAAAAAATGCAGCGTAATCTAAATTTACCATCTACTCCTTCCATTTCATATAAAGTGTGTTTAAAGCTAAGTTTTTAAAATTAGAGTGAGAGATCCAATCAAAAAGGCAAAAAGTTTAAGGGTTAGAGGTTTAATATAGATTAAATAGAAATCCAACCGAGTTCAACCTAATTAAAAATATTAAATATCTTTAAATAAATTTAAACATATATTTTTTCTAAATGTGATTTTTATTTAATTTAGCAAGGAATTATTAATTTTGAATTTGATTGCTAAATTATAAAAATCACATTTAAAAATACCAAGTGTAACCTAAAAAATAAGAAAAAAACTAGAAATTAATAGTATTTGGTTTGAAATAAACAAGAAATATGAAGTTAGACTCAATTTTGAGATCATTTTGAGATTATTTGCACGATCTGAATGGTTGATATTTTTTCAAATTTGTCAGGAATGTGCCTATTAAATTAGAATTCGATCCAACAGTTGAATAAAAAATTATAATCATTTAAAATTGAATTAAAAAAAGAAGAAGACCAAACCGGTTGACCATAAAACCAGTCTCGGTTCAAATGGTTCTATGATTGAACTGGCCAGGTCATTGGTCTTTTATCAGTTCACTAAAAAAATGATTTTAAACCAACTGATTCTCGATTTTTGAAGTTGAATCGACTAATTCTGTCCAATTATGAAAACTATGGTTTAAAGTCAAATTTTCAATCTCGTATAAAATATTATTTTATATTTCGATGTAAAATACACCATTTATTAAATTCACTTTAATTTTCCATAAATTAAGAAGCATAGTTATTTTTTATTGAGTAATTTTTTATTAGAAAAAATTAAATAATAATAATGATTACTCTTACGGTAAATATGAGCCACACGACACGGCTCCTCTCAGGCTGGTGACACGACCCAATAAATTTGGAGCCACGAAAAAAGAAATCGGGGAGAAACTGGGGAAAAGGGGGAAAAAAGATAGAACTGGATGTGTTGAGGGGAGTCTCAGTGTCAGAGCTGGTGTCACATAACAGTAGTAACTAGTAACGATGAGTCTTGTTTGGTCCGGAAGTTCGATTTCAGGTGTTTGTCTGATGCCAAAGGTAAGAAGAAGAGGAACTCGAGCAGCTCTTACGGAAGCAAGACCCAGAGTAGTGCCAGCGCTGAGAGAGAACAATCTAGTGGTAGCCACGGGAGGGGGAGGGGATCGAGCTGAGGACCTGCAGGCGGAGGCAAGGGCGATGGCCAGGGCTACCAACGCGCCGCTGTACAGTCCCGAGGCGCTTGCTGTTAAATACGGCTCCAGGCCTGCAAAGGTTCTTCTCATGATTGAGCTGCAGCTATTAATCTGTTTATGGATGATTTTTTATGAATGATTTTTCTGCTGCTGTTACTGTTGTTGCTATTGTATATAAAAGATTGGGTATCTGAGTTGGCATATTTTTGGTTCAGGCACTGCGGAGGACTCTTGAAATTTTGATAGCCCTCGGCTCATTTGCGTTGAAACTATTGATAGACCAAAGGAACAGAAGATTTGAACAAAACAAGAGATTAAGAGGCGCTCAACTGAGAAGAATTTTTGCCAGCTTGGGTCCTACTTTTGTCAAATTAGGGCAGGGTTTGTCCACTAGACCTGACATCTGCCCCCCTGAGTATCTGGAGGAACTCTCTGAGCTTCAGGTATGATTATTATTATTCCCATTCACTTTCAATCTAATCTCTAAAGGTGCTCATAGTTCATGATGTTAAATTAAACAGGATGCCTTGCCTACATTCCCTGACGCTGAAGCATTCACCTGCATTGAGAACGAATTAGGACTACCTCTAGACTCCATCTTTTCGTCCATATCTCAGTCCCCTGTTGCAGCTGCCAGTTTAGGCCAAGTTTACAAAGCTCAGCTCAAGTACTCTGGACAGATTGTTGCTGTCAAGGTACAACGCCCTGGTATTGGAGAAGCCATAGGATTGGACTTTTACCTCATAAGAGGCCTCGGTTTTCTTGTGAATAAATATGTCGACATCATCACCACTGACGTTGTCGCTCTTATTGATGAATTTGCAAGTCGAGTTTATCAGGAGCTCAATTATGTTCAGGTTGTTTTTCTATCGAAACCTCAAATGATTGGACAGGATTTTGCCTTTCCTCTTCTTTTATTCTTCAATTTAGGCCAATAACATATCTTTTGTTACGTTCCTAAGTCAGAAAGCTACAGCTTTCAGAGCTTCTTCCATAAGCTTTGTTTTGGGTTTTTGAATTTTAATGTTGGCAGGATCCTGCAGGAGGGACAGAACGCACGTAGGTTTAAAAAATTGTATGCTAATAGAGAAGATATCCTTGTTCCAGATATCTTCTGGGTTTTTACCAGCAGCAAAGTTTTAACAATGGAATGGGTGGACGGAGTCAAGTTAAATGAACAAGATGCTATTGAGAAACAAGGTTTGAAGGTGCTGGATCTAGTGAACACAGGTATACAGTGCAGCCTTAGGCAGCTTCTTGAATATGGATATTTTCATGCTGATCCGCATCCTGGTAATCTCTTAGCGACACCGGATGGAAAGCTTGCTTTTCTTGATTTTGGAATGATGAGCGAGACCCCAGAAGATGCAAGATCTGCTATCATTGGTCATGTCGTTCACATGGTTAACAGAGACTATGAAGCCATGGCCCGTGATTACTACGCTTTAGATTTCTTGTCACGTGATGTAGATGTGTCTCCCATTGTACCAGCACTACAGAACTTCTTTGATGATGCCCTCAGTTACACCGTGAGCGAATTGAACTTCAAAACTCTAGTTGATGGTCTGGGTGCTGTTTTCTATCAATATCCATTTAATGGTGAGTCACTGCCATTTTCATTTGAGTTATGACACATACTTTGTCTGGAATCCCTTTCTCTGGTCCAGTTTCTCCATCACTGCAAACCCCAGTTAGGTTGAAGGAGAACGAGGGGTGAGGGAATATGGAAGAGTTTTTTTTATCAGCATTGGCAGTTCGGAGATGCTGTGATCTTTTTGTCGATGGATGCTCCTATCATACTTCTAGTCTCTGAAGGATGAGAACCAACCATGTAGCATCTACAAGCTCTCTTCCCAAAAGAAGGGAGAGCTTTTTATCATGTGTATGCATATTTTTGTTTTTTTGTTTTCCGTAAACTGAGTGAATTATTATTAGTAACCAAAAAAGTAGAAAATGAGGTAAGGTATTTGTTGGGGAAGATGATCGCTTAGGAAGCCTCATCAGCCTCTCTTGAGCTGAAGCACATGATAAGTACCTCCATGGATGAATGTCGCCTTGAACAAAAACCTAGATTTCTTTATGTTTACTGCAGAGTTGATTAGCAGACCTTGATTTAATTGATAAAGAAGAAACACAGTTCAAGGAGTCTGATGATTCTTGTTTTTTCCTTCATTCTTTTGCAGTTCCTGCATATTATGCACTGATATTGAGATCACTTACAGTACTTGAAGGTTTAGCACTCTCTGCTGACCCTAACTTCAAGGTGCTGGCTGCATCATATCCATACTTTGCTAAAAGGCTTCTCACTGACCCAAATCCATATCTGAGAGATGCTCTTGTCGAGTTGCTTTTTAAGGACGGGAGATTTAGGCATGTATATCCTGCTAGAATTAATTTTATTCGTCAACTTGAATGGTATTTGGTACTGTTTCATGCTATAGCCCTCCTGACAACCTGTTGATTTTGTCCTGATGCAGATGGAGTAGACTTGAAAACCTACTCGTTCAGGGAAGAATGGATAGAGATTTCTCAGCAAAAGATGCTTTACAGCCTGTTTTAAAGCTATTGTTGGGTCCAGATGGTGAAGAGCTTCGAACCTTGGTTATTAAAGAGGCTGTCCGTGTGAATGAAGCTGTTGTTCTATGCACGTTTGTTGATACATACAATTCTATTCCCAATGCCATGAGGGCTTTGATCAATACTGGAAATGTAGTTGGACCTCCGATGATGAAGGACACAGAAATGGAAAGCATGATAGAGCTTAGGGATCAGGTGTTCAGGATATGGGGGCTTCTTAGGACCTCTGAAGACTTTGATCCCACCCTTTTGCAACCTATATTACAGGTAACAACTGGTCTCTGTGGTTAATTGATAAAATGCGCCTATTTTATGTGGATGGTTTTGAACCTCTCAATATTGGAGAACCTTGTTGTCACCATACTTCACAAGTATTATGAATTAGTGCTGGATCTTTGGTGAGATAGACATCCAGAAAGCATATCTTTGGAAGCATATTCTTATGTGTATGTATAGAAAACTTAGGCACTTTAATGTTTAGTGCTTTGTACATTGGTTTCTTATTCAACATGTGAGGTGCAGCAACTCTATGCAAAAGATACTAAAGAGTAGGATTGTCCTCTGTATTTTTCCTAGAACTCCTGTTTGGTGGGGCCTTAACATGGTGGTTGCATCTGCTCTGTTTAGTTATACAGTTGCTGGGTGACTAATATCATAAGCAAGAATGAGTACGGATGTGACCAAACTTTTATCTATGAAAACATTCTTGACTGTGGCTTCAAGATCACAGTGCAGTGAGCTTTTTGAGAAATAGTATTTTCAAAACATAGTTGCGGTATTCTAAACAGCAAGAAGATGGTGCCTTTTTGTCCCAGCATTTGATGTTTTCACTTGTGTTTATTAGTGCCCATTAAGCTCCTAGTTCTAGAGATTTACAGCAAAGCAGCTATCTACTTATTTTATTAAACTAAGATGGAGGATCAATGAGCTAGTAGTTCAACGATCCTTGAAAGCAGGGGAACATGGGTTTTCAGTTCAATTTCATACTTGCATCCCATAGAGAATAAGGGAAGCCGTGGCCTGTAGTGAGATGATCAATAAGGCTGTTTGAGGCCCCCCCCGTTTTCAGACATTCGTAGCGGAATTGATATGCATCTCATCTGGATTACATATGGCAATGAACTTGGACAAAAAGCTGAAAGATTTTGGGGTATTCTCATTTCTTAAAATAGCTTCCATGGATACATTTCAACCCAAGTGGAAGTGAATTAGGATATTATCAAGAGTGGAGATAATATAGCTTATTGAGTGTATGCACTATGGCATCACTTTCAATGGGTTAGGACTGAGCTACAATAAAGTTTTCATGTTCATAATTTCCATGTGTAGTGCTTCTTCCTCTATGCCGCATGGGTACTAGTAGAGTAGGGTTACCTTGCGATACATAACCATGTAACCTTTCGTTCAATGCTAGAATTAACAATTGAAGCAGAAGCATCCGAGGCTACATTAACTGGGGGTAGGTATTTTTTAGAAACTTTACCTTCAACAAGCGTAGAGAATAGAGTTGAATGCAAGGATTTCATATTGATTCTAGGAATTATGGTGACATTTAACGGTATCCCTACACACTGCCAATCTTTAGGTCTGAAGTTGGATGTGCTCTATGCTTGATCACTTCTGCTCTTAGCAGTTGGCTCATTGAGCCAATGTAGTGCTTACCCTCTTGGATTGTGTCTTGTTCTTTTGAAGCATCTATGGTGTTTTTTTTCCCCATTTATTGGACATCATGTTCCCATCCTGTAGTTGGATAGTTAGTTTTTGGTTGGAGCTCACTGGAGTTGAGATTTGAGAGAAAAGAACTAGTGCAGCTTTATGTCATTGTCATGTTTGGAATGGTTCTTGCCAGATTTATGTCATTGTCATGTTTTTATGATTTTTGTTTCATTTAATTCCATCAGTAATTTCTCAAATAATAGAAAAGATAACTAGGCCAGTGCAAATGTGCAGGTTCTTCAACAACCTGAGGCACGCAATCTTGGAGAGCGTGTCATTGGTGGTATCACTCAGCGTCTTGCAGCACGTTTATTGCAACAAGTTCTTCGTGCTCCAACAACGGTTTCTTCTTCAACTCATTAAGTATTGTAAAAAATACGGTAAGCTGAATGCTCGGAATTGTATACTCTTACTGTACTATTTTAAAGAAATGAGTAACAATCATTACAAATGCAAATTCCTTTAAGAATGCTTCAATTGCGTCATCTGTTGGATGTTATTTGAATGAGTTTTACTATCAAATATCAATACTTTCTGCCTTGCAGATGCCATGAACAAATATGATTGGATGAGGAAATGCATTAAACTCTAAACTTTCGGTGTGTTCAATGACACCCCCTATTCTCTAATCTTTTTTATTCTCCCCGAGAAAGAACTTCCTTATTCCTATTTCTTTCTTATATATAGGTTGTTACTAGTAATCCCACCTAGGGGTGTGTGTTCGGATTTCGTGTTCGGAATCCGACGAGTTCGGCTCGGATTTTTTCGGATTCGGATTTTTTTGATTTTTTGACAGGGAATCCGAAACCAGTCCGACACCTTCGGTTTCGGATCGGTTCGGTCGAATTTTCGATCGTAATTGTAAATTTGTAATTTTATCTCACATTTCACAAACCAAATAAGAAATTCAATATCTGTTATCATTCTAGCAAAACCATGGTCTGCTTTCAAATATAATTTCTCCAACAATTCTTCTAATTAAGCAACTATACCAATACTTCAATCATTAAAATTTTGATAACCATACATTACAAGCAACTCAATCAACAAATCCATCTAAAAAATCAAACATACCAATATGACACGACGTCGTCTAACACTACACCGTCAACCTCACTCTACTGCGACGATCGATCCTGCTTCATTATCTGCTGGATTCAAACTTTAAATTGTGTTGTTAATTTGTTAAATTGCAGTTTGTATGTTTAATTTGTTATCCATGAACTTGAATTTTTTTTACTTTTGAATTATTATAAATAAAATAATAAAATAATAATAATAATAAATATTTATTCATCCGTCTCCGTTAAAAAGGAAAAAAAAAAGAGTTACACACTCTCACATCCCGCACTCTGCTTTTCTCTTCTCTTCAAAAGTAAAGGCAGCAGAAGAGGAAGAAGCACTGTTGCAGGAAAGAAAAGAGGAGAGGAGAGGAGAGGAGAGGACATAATACTTTCTTCTTTTATTTTGATTTTCAGAAAAAAAGAAATTTGACAAGTAAACTCAAAATTTCAATTCTCACCCAAAGATGCCACCCTCCACAACCGCCGCCGTTGCCGACCACAGACTACCTCCTCCACGGCCCCACCACCACCACCACCACGCTGCGTACTACCCGACCTCCTCCTCAGCCTCCTTCAAAGGTTGTTGCTGCTGCCTCTTCCTCCTCTTCTCCATCCTCGCCCTCCTCGCCATCGCCATCTCTCTCATCGTCATCGTTGGGGATTAGGGTAAACTGAATTAGGGTTGGGTGGGAGTCTGGGATCATTTAATCATTTGGATTATCGGAATCCGACCGTCAGAATTCGAAACTGATCGGATTCCGACTGCCTCCTCCGAACCGGATCCGAAAATGGTACGGATCGGATGGGTGAGTTCGGATCGGATCGGTCGGATCCTCCGATCCGAGCTCACCCCTAATCCCACTCGCGCTCTCCTCTTTTTCTTCTTATTCTACTTTTCAAAAAAAAAAAAAATTCTTCTGCAATAAATTTATATGCGTTTTGTTACGGTCCACTTCGTCTAATAGTTTTTATTTGTATGAATGTTGATCTAAATATATTTGAATTATGAGAAATATGGTTTTTCTTAAACTAAACTACATAAATAAATTATATTATACAAACTGTTCCACTTAACATTATATAGTTTAAAAACTTACGTCTGATAAGATTCGGATTCCTGGAGAATCGGGGTAAGGATTATGGCCGTTCGGAGTCACTGTAGTTGCCGTCGAGTGTACTTGCAAAGCGCCGGAGGGGGGGCTCCGGCGTAGACACTCCGATGCTTAAGTCAGTAAGATTGTTCCAACTAGCAGAGGTTCGAGTAGCGATATTAGGCTTACCTCTCATTTCGAGTGGTGGGGTATTTATAGGCAGAGCGTGGGCGTTACCTTTAGGGGGTGGGCGTTATTTTGGGAAGATAACGCCTCAAGTGACGCCATGGCTGACCTGGGATGGGATGACGCCGTGCATATGAGACGATAACGCATGAGATTCCCCCGCCGCTGATGTCGACCATCCCAGGGCTCTTCTCTTCAAAAAGGGGGCGACAACCTCCACGGCTGACGCCTGGCAGGCGCTGTAGGGTTCCGATCTCAAGGCTGGTGTGAAGACGGAAATATCCTTGGAATTTCCTTAATTGTTATCACAAGCCCAACTGAAAACGAGCCCGAGTGTTTACCAAGGGCTAACGCTTCTTCTCGTTCACACGTCATGCTTGACGGTTCTTGAGATATCAGGGTGACGCGGCTTTCGAGGGACACGTGTCCTCAATTGCTTCTTACTTGGGCCTATAAATTTGAACTTTCACCGCGCAAATTTCTCATCTTTTTTAGCACTTCTTGTGGCATTTTTACTATGGACGAACTAACCATAAGCTTCTTGCTCTCCAAAGCCCACACTTTGAAGAATCTGACTGAGGCCGATGTTGATTTTCTGGAAAACATGGTAAGGAAGACCTCTAAGGATATCATGGAGCTTCAAGGGATGATGGCCCCGCCCTTGTCCAGGCAGCTCGGGACTTCCCCGGAGGACTTCAGCCCCTTGGAGAGCGTGACGAAACTAGCCGCCACCGTCTCACGCATCGAGGTGGTGGTCACCATGCTGCGGCACAGGAAAGACATGATGGGGTGCTGCTTGAAGGGAATGAGGGTCTGTTCCTTTGAACTGACCTCTGTTGCAGATGCGCTGAGGGAGGTTCCTGTGGTGCCGGGGGAGGACGACGCCGGGTCTAATGCTTGACCGCTCACCGTTGTCGTCACTTCCCTTTATTTTCTTTTGTATGCTTAAGCAGATGTATGCTTTAGGCCGTTAGGCCATAAATAAAGTACCTTTTCATTATCTTGCATTTGTCTTTTTTCTTTTCGCAACGTGCCAATTAACACTTCAGTCGAGTGCCACATCAGCCCAACTGAAAATGAGTCTACCATTGGTTGGACTTCTGCATCGTTTGTTTTTCTTTATTCGCTAGGTAGTAACGATTATTCTCGTGAACCGTTCCGCATTAATTTCGCACCGTCTCTTCAGTATCAACTGATTGGGCGGTTTATCGGTGTCTCTCGATCAGTGAGAAATTTTGACAGGCGTGATCAGAGGATTCGATTCTGCGATTAAGATCGTTCTTCTCGAAGCGCATTGACCTTTCTCAAAGGTCGCGCGAGGAAGTGGGAAGTCCTCTTCGCTTCGGCTATTTAATGAGATTTTCTCTCAAAGGTCTCTCTTTTTCCTATTATTTCGCTTAAAGTTCCATGGCTGATTCATATTTCGGAGATGCCATTGAGCGCGAGTCCCCACCAACTCCTCCGACTTCGCCGGATTCCGACGATCCTCCGTCGTCACGTCTAAAAAGGCGACCGGTGCGACGCAAGGGTCATAAGAGGCCGAGGAGAAAAGCTTTCGAGGCAGCCAACGTGCCGTTTGATCTCTATGTCCCTACTGTTAGGAGGGGCGATGAACTGTTTCCTCACATCAATCGTTTCATGGAAAGGGGTTCTTCTAGCGACATCGGTGTCGAGGTAGCGGCTCCTGCTACTAAGAGGGGGTCAAGTCCACCAAAGCCTGGTCAAGAGAAAAGGGCAGACGAGCCTTTCCCTTTCGCTGACGAGGAGTTTCCGTCCTCAGATGGAGATAACTCCTACTGGCCTTCTTACTGGCCTGACGAGGATTAGTCTTTACGCACCATGCATGCTGTAGATGCCGTATGGCTTATCATAAATAAAATAACGTTGTTTGTACTTGCTTTCTTGTTTTTATATTTCCCGTTAGCTTCTACGACCCTTAGACAGTTAACGTTGCGCGATCAGTTATCGCTCAATGCGACCGTTCTTCATTTTTCAATCGCTAACCGCCTTTCCCAAGGATATAAATGCTTAGTCATAAAGATTCCTCTGAGGTCGTTCCACGTGTCATTTTCTACTTTGCACGTGTCTTATCCTCATAGGTCATTCAGTTGCTGAATTTGACCTTTAAAAGGAAATAACTGCCTTCTTCTCACACTTTTACTCGCGCTTCGAATTTTTCTTTGTTATACTTTCTTTCTGTTTACTCTTCTGCTCAAGGGGAGTTCCTTCAACCGTTCGTCGGCGCCGGTGGTCTACTCATTGTTTTCTCCTTCAAGGTATTTTGCTTCTCTTTCGCTCTGGTTTTTCTTTTACTGGTTCACTATGCGTTACACTAGAGCTACCAGGGTTCTTCAGAGGCCTCTAGATACAGAAATCGAAAGAACGTGCAGTATTTTCTCGTGCAAAATGATTCTGAGGGCTGAATTAGAGGATCAAGGTGTTTTCTTTCCCCCCAACTGTTCTCCTGTCATTCCCATAGATGACTGGCGACTTTGTGATCAGTTATGAGGGAGGTATAGAATGGTTTATTTTAAAATATTCCTCTACGGCTTTCGCTTCCCACTTCATACTTCTGTAGAGAAATTGCTGCGCCGGTATGATCTTAATCCCGCCCAGATAACCCCTTCTTCGTGGTGCGGTATTTATGCATTTCTTCGTGCTTGCGAGATGAAGAATATCTTTACTCCCTCCGTCAATTTAATTTGCAAATTATTTAGCCTGAGTTGTCATAACTGCTTTGTCGATATCGCCCCACGGTGGAATGACGCATTCGTGCAATCATTCTGGCAAAGATTTCAGGGCTTTGAGAAAACTGTAGCTGACTGGAAGAGCGGTTTCTTCGTGCTCGAACTACCTTCCCATTTGTGGCGTAGAGGCTTTAATCAGGAGATTAATAGTGCTGTCTGGGTAAACCCTAGGGTGTTGACAAGGGATGAGTTATCTCACGCTAACGCCTTACTAGAGATAGATACGTCTTTCCGTATTTGAGAATTCGCTTTGTATAAGCGTTTGGAAGAGTGCATTACTGGTAAGTATTTCACCTTCCGCATTATCACTTAATTTTAATTGTCGTTCTAACACGTTTCGTTGGAAGAAAACGCTTAGGGTCAATCGTTGATAATTGGCTACCTATTCGAGGTAGAGGAACGACTTCGAGTCGCCCTACAGCTAGGACAATTGACAGCGATAGCGAGGAAATGGATATCGAGACAAAGCTTCTTCATACTTCCTCGGCTCAACGGAAGAAACTGAGAGTGGAGAAGAACGATCTGACTGTCGATGTTTCTTCTAGAAAGGTCGGCTGAGTCACTACCGCGGTGATTAACGCCTCTACTGTGGCGAGTACTTCTGAAACAACAAAGGTTGCTGAGGCGTCAACTGACGCTCCTCCCAAGGTTACTGAAGTTCCGTTAGCGGCAGATTCGCTTCCACCGACTAACGCCCCTAACTCTCCTATTTCTTCTTGTATTCCTGACGTGGTGATGTCAGCTCCCGACTTGAGCGTGCTTCCTGACACACCGATAGAGGGTCCCCAACCGTTATTCTTTACTTCCATCTTGGGTGTCGACGGTTCCGCCAAGGGTTCTTCTCCCTCCATTATCGCCAACCTTTCCCCTTAGGGTCCTCAAGGAGTTCCTTCTTACCGGTTGGATTTGTCAACCTTAGGCACTAACGGGCTTCGTGCCTTAGGGGTGTCGGACCCGTTGTCGTGAAATCAGCCGACGGCCTTCCTGGCAGGTGAGATATTTGGTTCGCCTGAGGATAAAGAGGCGTTGTTGCGGCTTCCCCCCGATATTCGGCACGCACGTGTTCTGAATGACGCACTGGCCGGCTTTTGCCACGTGTATTACTTTCTTGAGGCTCATGATGACAAACTTCGAGGTTCGTCTAACTCGAAGGAGCGATTGGATGCCGCCTTGGCTAAAGTGAAGGAGTTAACGCAACTTCAAACTTGTACCCTGGCGGAGCTGAATGATTGCCGCGCCGAACTTGCCAGAGAAAAGTCCAAGGGGAAAGCCAAAGTTGAGTTGCTAGAGGCAGAGCTGGTTAAGGGGGAGGCCAAGGTTGGGTTGTTGGAGGCAGAGCTTGTGTCGGCGGACAAGAGAAATTCTCTTCTTCGTGAAGAGATATCGACTTGTAACGCGGATCTGGCAAAGGTGCCTTCAAAGATAAACTGGTGGAAGAGGAGAGCCATACGAGACTTTACCGCCGGATTCGCGGACTACTATCGCGGTGGGTCTTCCGATCTGGCTAAGATAGCCGATTATGCCTCTGAAAAAATGAACGAAATAGACGCGAGCGAGGAAGGTTTCCTTTCTTTAGGAGAGGAGGAGGAAGGCGACGGGGGCGATGCCGGGGTGTTCCCATAATCAGACAATTCTGATGTCGCGGGGGACGTCGAGAGCTCCTCTCATCTCTGTTAATTATTCTTTCTTTTTATTCCGAACATTGATCCCCTTCGGTTTGTAATAATTAATAACACCTGGCTTGTGACAGAGTTTATGATTCCCCTTCGAATAATGATTGATCTTCGTTGCGCTATCTCTTTCTCTTACGTTATCTCAACAGCCGCCCGTGGAGTTAACGCTGCGCCACGATATTCTTGTCTCTGCGTTATCGCGCTTACTTTGATTTGAAAATTGATTTCCCTTGTCAGAGCATTTAATGCTCGGGATCCCCTCATTAATGTGAGAGAGAAGTCATGATGGCTAGAATACACGTGTCTGTTCGTGGAGATGCTAGGGATTGCCGTGCCCTAGGAACTGACGAGATCGAGGCGTCTTTTTGCTTTTCTAGGGTTGTACTCATTGCTCACGTCTTTTCCAGGCGACGACGGTTCCAACAGTCATTTTGGTTGACCACTAGGGTTATAAAACCCACTACATGTTATTTTTCCCTCTTTTGCTATTTCATTTTCGCTTCTCCCCCTCAAGCTGACTTGTGTTTTTTCTTTCCAACGTCTGGGCGTTCTAAGTTTTTCCTCCAAAAAGGTATTTCTATCCTCATCTGCCATCTTCTTCATCTTTTTCTTTATTTTTGCCATGGCTAGAACTCGTACTAAGTCTGTTGATGAGGAAAAAATTGAGAATATTGCCACCACCATCACCTCCTTATCCATACTTCAAGATCATTTCTCTAAGCACAATGCCCATATCCCTGAGGATTATAAGCCTTTTGTTGCTTCTGATTCACTTCGCCTTAATAGTGTAATGCCTGGTAATAACAGGCTCTTGTATGCCAAGATGTTTGGCTATGGCTTCAAGTTCCCTCTTGATCCTTTCATCGAGAGGTTGTTCGTTGCTCTGGATGTGAATCTCGTTCAATTGGCTCCTAACGCGTACTGTTGCGTTTATGCGTTTCTAAAACTCTGTAGGTACAAAGGGATTACCTCTCCTTCCTTTTTATTACTTAAATCTCTTTTCCAACTGTATAGCCGTAGGGGTGTGATAACGATAGCACCTCGTTATGATGATGATTACCTTAAACCCTTCACCTGAAAATTCTTGTACCTTGAGTCTTCCATTGAAGATTGGAAGAACGAATTTTTTATCATCGAGCTACCTAGCCCTCAGTGGCGGATTGGTTTTAACCATGATATCAAGGACAGTACCTGGGGTCGTCAGACGACTCTTCCCCAGCTTGAACAAGGCTGGTTAGACAGACTGCTCAAGTTGGACATCCACGTTCATGCTCGCAAGCTGGCTTGCGGCACTAACATTCAAGCCTGTATTGAGAGTGAGTGTTGTGTTATTTTCTTTGTTACTTTTGGCAATACTAACGCTAACGTTATGTCGTAATTGTGCAACTCCTGATCCTAATCGAAAGTCGGAAAGCGTTAGGAGATGAGAGCGGAGGGCTTTAAAGAGGAGTGAGGAAATTGCCACTGCCGCTGTCTCTGCCGTTGCCAATGCCGCTGCCACTGTTACTCCAGCTATATCATCCACTATGACTGTAAATCCCATTCAAGCGTCTTCTTCCGTGGCTGGTGAGGGATTCGCCGCCATTCCTGTTTCTATCCCGGTTGTATCCATTGCCGTTGCTCCTGTTCCAACATCTTCTCTCTGGGATCCCCCGAAGAAGAAAAAGAAGAAGACAATGCGTGTTGCCACCCTTACTCTTTCTACAGACGCGGTCAGCGATACTGTCACTATATGTGCTTCTTTTATGCTCGCACTATTTCAGTCATTACTTCTTAGCGCTCTTTAACGCTTTATTTGTTTCCTTATCCTTCTCACTCGTGGTTTCTCTGCAGTATACCATTGTCACCTCTACCCAGTTACCGTCATCGGGCGACATAGACCTAGGCCATATACTTCGACGTACTGCTAAGAGGCAGCGACCCGATGGGGAAAATGCGAGTTCACCGTCGACTCCTGTTATCAGTGAAGGGGACAATGCTACCCTTTTTGCTTTGGTGCCGCCTCTTGGCGGCCAGTCTTCTGACCCTTTGGGGACCATGGGCGTTTCTAGGTCCTTTGACGCTTCGCCCAATTCTCTTAATTCCGCACTTCCTCCTTCCTATTCCACTGTCCTGGGTTTTACTGAGGACTTTACGGGGGTCGGTTTTCTGCCCTTTCAGTCTCTCAGTCCTTTTGGGCTTCATGGGGGTGCTTATTCCAGTCAACCTTCATCCCCTCTTACCCTGCACTTTGTTCCTTCCAGGGCGGCATTGCAGGAGGAAAAAGCCGCGTTAGAGAAAGAGTCGTCTGAGAAGGGCAAGTGGTTCGCTGAGAATACGGCCCGCATCATGTTTGAATGGTTCGTGGAAATTTACGGAGAAGACGCGTATGATGCTGAGGCCCTCGTTGACGCCTTTCGGAAGAGATCAGGGGGTCTTACGGATGACCACTTTCGTCAAGAGAGAATGGGGGGTAACGAGGGACAAGGGGACAACCAGGTTGGCGCGCGATAGGCGTTGTTATTACCCCTTTTTTGTTTTTTACTCTTGAGGGTTTTTGCCTTTTTGTAGCCCCTTGAGGGTTTTTAGAACAGTTCACACATATATTGTTTCTTTTCGTTACTGATCCCCTTTCCCACCATCTCTTTTCTCTGAACTTTCATGATAGGGTAGTTGTCGTGGCGGGATAGCATAGTTCTGCCAGAAGATAAGATAGTCATGGCATCGCCATATATTTTGTAGGATCACAATACCTCAATAACAAATTCCACACTAAATATCGCAACATGACTTAGCCATGCGCCTTCCGATGCCGGCGTAGAATAACGCTACTTAGCAGATAATTTCTGAAGTAGAACTCATAGAAGTGACTCATAATCAATATTATCCACGACGCGTGGCGTATACCCGCAGGCGCCATCGAAGCGGCAGTATCCTTCCGGAGGCGTTACGCCGCTTGAAGAGATAACTCCATCGCTAAGACTTCGTCTAGGATGAGCATTTTCATAACAGCTTCGTGCTGATGCAGGTATTCCCGACCAGCGACAAAAAATTCCTTATGGATGAAGAATTCCATGTAAATAAACGCGGACTTATTCCCTTCCGTGATAATAGATATCCAAGGGGCCAATCACGTGCGCTCCCCTGACCATATTTCCCTAACTGAGGCAGCAGGAACTCTGGCCATTGCCCATGCACCTATCGCCATGGCTGGCCTCACGATGTCAATTTTCCCCTCGCTTCCACAAGATCCTGCACATTCTCAGTCGATGCTTTAGAGCATTAGTCAAAATATTGCGCGATAATTAAACGTTAATTACTGTTTAGGAGCCGTCGCGCCTCCATATCCAAGGTTCGTTAGCATTATCCATGTCGCTTTCTCAACCAGCCATCTTCACCAGGGATTTCCCATCTGGTTACTCGCAGGCACTAAAGTTTGTTAACTGTGAAATAAAATTTAATTACTATACATCTACATTGTATTGGTTGTTTGGTTTTAAATATTTAATTAATTTATTACAAATGATTTTCTGTTTCGTTTTAATATATTAATTTAACTAATAGTGGTGTAGATGTTATAAATATTTAATTATATAATGAGATTTAGAAAAAAGTAAAAAATTTCTTTTGTTAAGAAGTTCTTATGAAGTTTATTTCAATTAATAAAGTAGATATTTATATTTTTTTAGTTACAATTTCATTGTTTGGTGTTTACATGTTTGTATTTCACCTAAATGTAATAATCTAACTAATTATGATGAATGTATATTTAATATTTAGCTATTAGCTAAACTAATAATTAATTGATGATGTTAACAAGAACTAAAGTTGTTTACTTTAATTTACTTTATGAAATATAGAATTAAATTCTTACTATTCAAATAAGCAATAAAATATTCTTATTTTTTTATTTCAATTAGTTGACATTAGTGGTGGTATAAAAAAGGTTAAATAAATAAATTATATAAGATATTTACAAAAAAATATAGTATATGGATTACATATTGGAATTACAGTGTTTTATCTAATATTTCAATTCTTCCATATTTCAATAATAATATATTGTTGTCAATAGACATAAATGTACTAAATAAAGACTCAAACTCATATTTGAATTTCACGTCACATTGCTTATAAAAAGAAAACATATTGTTTCATGTTAGAAAGAGATGTTTCTATTACTATACCACCCAATTAATTGGGGCAATAGTATTTAGACCCCATGTACTATCGTGAAAAATAGAAATCTACCCCGGACTATAAAAGTTTTATTCCACCTCCCTTGAACTTAAAATCAACGAAGCCCAGCTCCATTCCGTTAGTCAACCTAACGGACTGTTAAATGTTACCTAGGTCAGCCAGTTGAAAAAAAAAACATATTTTTATTTTCTTTTTCAAAAAAATAATGTAATTAATTTCAAAAATTCAGAAAAATAATATAATTAATTTTTAAAATCCAGAAAAATAATGTAATTAATTATAAAAATAATCTTTTCTAATAAAAATAGAAAATAATACTCTCTCCGGGGCAAATTAAATGACGTTTTAAGATAGTAAAAATCCTTAAAATAATAATTTTTGATCTTATTTTATTCCATATTGTTTCATTTTTACTCCTAATTTCCACTCAAATTACCACACCATCATCAAATTGGGTTGATGCATAATTTTTTTTTTGTCATTTGCACAAAATATATGTTTCAGAAAATATAAAATGATAAGTATTATGAACAGTAAAAATCCGTAGGAAAGAGTCATTTAATTTGACCCGAAGGGAGTATCAGGGAACACAAAAGCAAACCTAATTTCTTTTTCTTTCCTTCCTTTTCTCTCTTCTTTTCTTTTTCTTTTCTTTCTTGTCCAACAAATACGAAACATTTTAAAAACTTAATTTTTTTTTCTTTCTTCCTTTTCTCTCTTCTCCTTTCTTTTTCTTTTCTTTTCTTTCTCATAGCCGTGGTGATGATGGTTGTGGAGATCGGGTGTCAGTGGTTGGATTTTTGATTTGGCAGAGGATGTTTTGTTTAATTTGGCAGAGGTTGTTTATTTAATTCGGTTTAAATTTAGATTTGGATCCAGTGGATTCAGATCTGAATCTAGATCTAAATTTAGATCTAAAATAAAACCTGGTAGTGTAAACTCTTGATTCCCTGGCCTTTTCAACATACTTGCCATAGCTCTTCTCTTCCATCTTCCCGTAGCGAGCGGCGGCTCCAAGAATATTCTCAGCAGCACCCGCAAGATGAACAATTATCTTTCCATATTTGGGAATCAGGGTAAGTTCAAAGATATTTTTTCTTTCTTTCCACTTGCTGGTTTGGATATTTGTGTTGTTTTGTTCCAATTATTCATCTTGCATATGGGTTTTCAAGAATCTTGTTTAGTTTAATATAATTGATTACATTGCATTTCATCATGTTTTATTGTCCATTTACTTGTTGAATTGGGCAGTAAACCTACTGATTTATCCTTGTATTTCCCATATCTTAGCAGTTCTGGTATGGAGGCAGATTATTGAAGATTCTGATTTGTGGAGCGCTGAAGCTATTTTCCCGAGTCTTGGCCTGGAGCTTGGCCAAGACACATTCGCATTCAAAGCAGCGCACATCAGATCATCTTGGCCAAGCCTGCGGCCAAGACACTTTTGCGATAGAGGCAGGAGCATGGATCACTTGGGCCGCTTCCCGCATTGGGCTTTGCAAGCTGGCAAGTCGCAGCTGTCCAGCAAATCTAGAGGGATCTGAAGCATATCTTTTGAAGAATCCCGCAACGGATCTCCCTCTTTTGTATTTGCGATTTAATTTCCATTTTAGAATAATTTATTGTGGCAATCTTTTAGAGATTTTCTAGGGATTAGAGTTGGAATAGGACAGAGGAGTTTGAGGGCTATTTAGCAAAACATTGTTCCTCCTCTGTCGAGATCGAAACCTTTCTTCTTTTTTCTCCTTCTTTGACATTGATACAATTTGCTCCGGATTTAATTATTTAAATCTCGGATTTAATTTATTTATGCAATCAAATATTTTATCTTTTTATCTATGAGTATGATTAGCTAAACACCCATTCTTGGTAAGGGTTGATGAGCTGAAGTTCTTATGCATTCGTGAGATCTATCAGTACTTAATAATCTCTTCTCTCGTATTTATTTATTTCTTGAACTTAATCTATCGCTTACTCACTAGAGACAAGGTTTGATCATCCTTGTACTCTAGTAGAGAAGAGTTGCAGTCGGTCTAGAAGGAAAGGGAGTACCCGTCGGCTAGACAAAGTAGGTGACTAGTCTCGCACCAGACTAGAAGAAATAAGTAATCTAGGTCAAGACCAGATTGACAACCTAGGGTTTCCACAGGGAAACACCTTGGCCTAGGTACTGTCTTCCCCTATACCATTGAGGAAGCGAACAACCATTCAAGACAGCAGTCAAACGGATAAACCCTTTAACCAGCAAGGTGTCCCTTGGCTAGGATTATCAGGAAAGGGACCACCCGCCAGGTAATTTAAAGAGGAGGGAAGACAGGAGTGAACAGGAGTACCTCCACTCTATATCAGTACTATGAATCAAGAGATGAATACCCTTGAGTCTATAATCGAAGCATAAGAACAGAAGCTCTCATATCGCCCTTACTTGGAATTCCACTTTTACTAGATTTATTCCAATCTTGACCCCTGTCTTGGCCAAGCCTTTGGCCAATACTATTTTGAACTATTTTTACCTCTTTCTGTTTTGTCTTTGTTTTCAAATTCTACCAAACCAAATCCAGTGACGAGGAAGTCAAACCAAGAATTACATTTCCTAGAGGTCTCTGTGGACGATCCTCTTACCACAATCTACAAACTCTTGTGGACAGTGATAAGTTGTATTTCTACCCTCTTTTCCATACCTATTTCACTCTTATATTTGACGTGTTCGACGCGCGATCAAATTTTGGCGCCGTTGCCGGGTATCTCTAACGGTATTTGTAGTTTTTGTTTTATTTTGTTTTTGATAGTTGATGACTAGGTCCTCTTGTAGAGAAGAAGATTTGCTACCATATAATCCGAATCTCACTAAGGCCGAAGCACAACTCAGGAAGATAGCTCAAAAAAGGAAAACCCAGAAGAAAGTGAATCGGAAACCTTTAGTTCCGAAACAAATCGCAGTCTAGACCATAGTCTTGGCCAATCTTCCGACCAAGACGACTTCATGGATCCAGACATGGCAGGAAATCTAGAAAAACCCACGATGAGGGAACTGAACAGAACAGCAGAGCTGGAAACCTTTTCCTGCATAGCTTTGCCAACAGTGGCAAATGACTAGTCTATCAAGACCAATATGGTGGCCAACCTTCCTAGATTCTATGGCCATTCGAACGAGAACCCATTCAAGCACCTGAGGAATCTACACGTTCAGTGTGATATGATGAAACCAGCTTGCTGTGAACATGGAGAGAGCAAAGTTAAAAGCTTTTCCATGCTCTCTTGAGGGGGCTGCCCAAAATTGGTTCTACAGCCTACCTCACAACACGGTCAATACCTGGGCCGAGATGTCCACATTATTCCTCAACAAGTACTGGAATGCAACAAAAGCAGGGGCGGCTAGCAAGAACATGGCTGCCATCCAGCAGAGGAACAATGAGGGTCTAAGTGAATATCACTAACGGTTCAGAGAATTGCAAGAAGTTTGTCCTACACATGGAGTTGCGGATCAGACCATGATCCAATATTTTTATGATGGAATGCTCCTACCCAGTAAAGAAAAAGTTGATGCAGCCGCAGGTGGAGCATTGCAGGACTTGATGGTCACCAGAGCCAAACTTCTACTTCAAACCATAGCAGACAATAGCCAAAATAATACCACTTCTGACAGGACTGCTATTCCTTCTAGTCTTTGTTCTATTGATGTTGAGCAAAAATTAACTGAATTAACTGATATGGTCAAAAATATTTCTGCCAATATTTCAGGTGCAATGACCACGGGGAACTCTAATCAGGAGCAAGTAGCATCGATTTACGGAATCTTCCAGCAACAAGATCATCAGACCAATAATTGTTACAAGGTGCAGCATCCTGATGACGTAACACAAGTAAATGCAGCCTATGGACAGAACCAAGGGAGTATGCAAAATTTCCCTCAAGGAAGTAATCAGTACTCATGGAGAGACCCAATCCCTCCAAATCAGAATCAAAATTAGAACATACCTCAACAACAATCTCCCGTTAACTTTCAACACTTCGTACCTCGTCCTTCACACCTAAATCCTGGCCAACCTCCTGGCCAAGCCTCAGTACCCCAGCTGCCTCTAGCACCTCAACCCTTGCAGATAACCGGCCCCTCTATGGAGGATACGCTTAAAAGTCTGGTTGAGATGCAAAAGAACTTGATGCAATCTACGCAATCTAGCTTAGCGGAGATGCAAAAACAAATCAATCAAATGTCCAATCAAGGGAAATTACCTTATACAACCGTAGACAATCCAAAACACAATGTTAGTGCCATGAGCCTTAGGAGTGGAGCTGTGTTACCAGAAAGGGAAGGAGCGAAAACAGATGAGGAAATAAGAAAAATCCAATCGGAAGAAGTGGATGAAGATGAGGAAGAAGAAACTGAAACAAAGGCAGTCTTGACAAACCTCAGGCCAAGCCTGCAGTTATCGCGGAACCAGAAAAGGTAGAACCTGTCTTGGCCAAGCCGCAGGTCAAGCCAGACCAGAAGGAAGAAATCATAGAAATTCCTCCACCATTTCCTCCTAGATCTTCAAAGGAGAAGAGGCAAGATGAAGAGAGAGACTTCATGGTTGTTTTTGGGAAAATAGTTGTTAATATACCTATGTTGGATTTAATTGCAAAAGTTCCCTCTTATGCTAAATTTCTTAAAGAGTTGTGCATTAATAAAAAGAAAATTACAGGTATAGAGAGGGTGAACTTAGCTCACAATGTCTCTGCGGTGCAGCAGCTTCCAGAGAAGTGCAAGGATCAAGGGACTTTCACCATTCCATGTCAAATCGGGAACAAGAAAATTGAGAAGGCCCTTTGGGACTTGGGGGCTGGCATCAATGTGATGTCCCTGAGTGAATTCGAGACCTTGAAGATAGGAACGATGAAGGAGACTGACTTGGTAATCCAGCTGGCTGACCGAACGATCATCCGACCTAAGGGCGTAGTGACTGATGTCTTGGTGATGGTAAATGATTTTATTTATCCAGTGGACTTTTATATAGTTGAAATGAATGTTCAATTACCCTCTTGCACCACTGATATTTTATTAGGGAGACCTTTCCTAAGGACATCGAAAGCAAAGATTGATTGCTTTGAAGGAACTATAATTCTGGAATTTTGTGGAACAACAATTAAATTCAGCATTATTGAAGCCTTAAAACATCCTAATGATTTATATTGTCTTAATTTTCTCAATGTTTTAGATCCAATTACTGAGGAAATTGCTGACATTGATATTAACGACCCCCTTGAGTATGTTTTGAGCAGGGGAATTTCCACAAGAACTCTAAAAGAATTAGAGGACAGGACTGGAGATCAGAAGGAACTCTAAGAAATTTTGGACAGTTTGGCCGATCCAGAAGATACAGACTTGATCTTGGCCTCGAGCTTGGCCAAGACGCAGGCCAAGACTGTAAAAATTAGGAAGAAAACAGTAAGTTGCCAATTTGTGCAGTCTTCGGTTCCTAAATTTCTACCTTCTGTTGTGCAGGCACCACAGTTGGAATTAAAATCTCTGCCGGACCATCTCAAATATGCCTATCTAGGCCTAGACGGCACCCTACCCGTTATTATTTCAGCAAAGCTAACGGGGAATGAAGAAGAGAGATTGGTGGAAGTCTTGAAGATGCACAAGGAAGCGATTGGCTGGACCATGGCGGATATCAAGGGAATATCAGCCAACATATGTACCCACAAAATTCATGTGGAAGAGGATAAGAAACCCATTCGGCAACCCCAGAGGAGATTAAACCCTCCAATGATGGAAGTGGTTAAAAAAGAAATAATTAAATTGTTAGATTCGGGTGTGATTTATCCTATCTCTGATAGTAATTGGGTGTCTCCTGTGTAAGGAGTTCCTAAGAAAACTAGAATTACAGTGATCGAAGGAGAAGATGGAACCCAAAGAACAACAAGAATCCAAAATGGATGGAGGGTATGTATTGACTACCGAAGGCTGAATCAAGTCACTCGGAAGGACCATTTCCCATTGTCGTTTATCGACCAAATGGTGGAGAGACTTACTGGAAAGTCTCACTATTGCTTCTTGGACGGCTACTCGAGGTTTCATCAAATTCCCGTTGCACCCGAAGACCAAGAAAAGACGACGTTCACTTGTCCATTTGGAACGTTCGCCTACAGACGCATGCCATTTGGGCTATGCAATGCGCCTGCAACCTTTCAAAGGTGCATGGTAAGTATATTTTCTGAATATTTAGAGAAGAGTATCGAGGTATTCATGGATGATTTTACCGTTTACGGTAATAATTTCGAACAATGCTTACATAATTTAGAAAATATTTTAAAGAGATGTGTTGATACATGTTTAGTCTTAAACTTTGAAAAATGCCATTTTATGGTAGACCAAGGAATTGTCCTTGGCCATGTGATTTCAAAGAAAGGCATTGAGGTTGATCAAGCAAAAATTGACACTATAAAGAACTTGCCTTAACCCTCATGCTTGCGTGAGGTTAGGAGCTTTCTTGGACATGCAGGTTTCTATCGTAGGTTCATAAAAGACTTCTCGAAGGTAGCTGAACCAATGTGCAAGCTACTACAAAAGGAGGTAGAGTTCGATTTCAACGAGGCATGTCAGAAATCATTCGAGGAGCTGAAGGAGCGATTGACATCAGCACCGATCATCCAAGCGCCGGACTGGAGCTTGCCATTTGAGCTGATGTGCGACGCTGCTGTTGGAGCGGTTCTTGGGCAGAAGAAAGGAAAAGATCCACACGTGATCTATTATGCATAAAAAATGCTAGATGATGCCCAAAGAAATTACACCACAACCGAAAAAGAACTCTTTGCAATAGTTTCTGCCCTGGAAAAATTTAGATCTTATTTATTGGGCACAAAAATTATTGTATTTTCTAACCATGCAGCATTGAAATATCTCTTGGCCAAGTATGAGGCCAAACCTAGACTAATCCGATGGATTCTTCTTTTACAGGAGCATAATCTGGAAATTAAGGACAAGAGCGGTAGGGAGAACCTTGTGGCAGACCACCTGAGCCGCTGCCTAGCAGAAGGAGACTTGGAACCAGTAAGGGCAGAATTTCCTGATGAAAAACTGTTTTCAGTCGCGCTGTCTAAGCCGGAGTCTAGGCCAAACCCTCAGCCAAACCTGCGCCCATGGTATGCTGAAATTGTGAATTACCTTACAACAGGTAAACACTATGGTGATATGACTACCTATGAGAGAATAAAGGTCAAACATGACAGTAAGTACTATGTCTGGGATGATCCTTATTTATGAAAATTATGCACTATCAATTACTTAGAAGGTGTATACCTCAAGGTGAAACTTTGTCTATTCTTAAATTCTGTCATTCTCAAGCATGTAGAGGCCATTTTGGAGCAAGGAGAACAACCCTAAAAGTCTTAGAGGCTGGTTTTTATTGGCCTAGTATTTTTCAGGACAGTTTTCTGTTTTGTAAAACTTGTCCCGCTTGCCAAAAAGTAGGGAATATTAGTTCCCGAAATGAAATGCCTATGAACTTTATTTCATGTGAAATATTTGATATATGGGGCATAGATTTTATGGGACCTTTCCCTACTTCTTTTGGCAACAGATATATTCTCTTAGTTGTGGATTATGTATCAAAATGGATAGAGGCGAAAGCCACCAAGAATGATGATGCTAGGACTGTTATTTCTTTTATTAAATCCAACATCTTGAACAGATTTAGAATTCCTCGAGGGATCATTAGTGATCGAGGAACACACTTCTGCAACAAGATTTTATCTTCCCTTTTTAAGAAATATGGCATCACACATAGAGTATCCACAGCCTACCACCCTCAATCAAAAAGACAAGCAGAAGTGTCGAATAGAGAGGTGAAATCTGTCTTGGCCAAGACAGTAGGCCTAGACAGACGCGATTGGAGCCAGTGGTTAGATGACGCATTATGGGCCTGCAGAACGACTTACAAAGGCCTAATTGGGATGACGCCTTACAAGCTGGTCTATGGGAAGGCGTGCCACTTGCCAGTAGGGTTGCAACACAAAGCATATTGGGCTATACGAAAGTGCAACTTGAGCTATGACGAAGCTGGGCAAGAAAGGAAGTTACAACTCCATGAGCTAGAGGAGTTGAGAGACCAAGCCTATGACAATAAACTGATTGTCAAAATCAGAATGAAGGCCTACCACGACAAAAGAATTATTGGGAAACCTCTCCACACAGGGGAGAAGGTTCTTCTTTATAATTCTCGTTTTAAGTTGTTTCATGGAAAATTAAAAACAAGATGGGAAGGCCCTTTTGTTGTTACTAATATTTACCCACATGGTGCAGTAGATATTAGAAATTAAAAAATATGTGTCGAGCTCAAGGTGAACGGACAAAGATTGAAGCCATTCTTTGAAAGTTTCCAGGAAGAAAAAAATTCTGAAAAGGTGGATTTGCCACCAGAGGATAAGTGAAGGAAATTCTGAGTCAAGCCTACGACTTAAAATAAGGGCGCTACAAGGGAGGCAACCCTTGTTTCTTTTATTCTTGAACGTTTCTTTTGTTTTATTTTAATTTTCTTCTGTTTCTTTTTGTTTCTTTTTATTTTTCCTTTTGATTTTATTTATTTTTGAATTTTTGGTCACATTTGATTTCGCTGGGTTATTTTTGATTTTGTGCAGGAAATTAAGTGTAGGGAAATTGATACTGGCTGGCCAAGAGCTTGGCCAAGCCTTTGGGCTAGACTGTTTTGCATCAGCGTGGCTTCTTTGTGAGTTAGTGGGACACGTGTCAGCGCCGTCATTTTAAAGCTTTTAACAACTTTTTGAAAGGACAAATTCGAATAGCAATTAAATGGAAT